>CM036247.1:39527335-39938031 GCA_020698575.1 Bostrychus sinensis
TTTTCAGTCAGAGCTCCTAAACTGTGGAACTCTCTGCCTGAGGACCTCAGGACCAACTCTGTGGTCGCTTTCAAGTCTAAACTTAAAACATACTTTTTTTAGGAAGGCCTTTTTACAGTAATTGTATTTTGGTTTTATTGATTTTAATGTTTTTCTTTTTTTCTCATTTTTTGCTTGTTTGTTTTTAAATTATTTTGTGTTGTATGTTTTGCTCATTTTGCGTGAAGCACTTTATAAACCTTATTTTTGAAAAGTGCTATATAAATAAAGTTATGATTATGATTATTATTGTCATCCTGGGACTATAAACTGACAGAAAGCCTCAGTCAGACCGACCTGACACCAGTAATAATTCTCAAAACTAAAAGTTTCATACCACAGACCACTACTGCCCCAATGTTAGTTTCAAATCAAATATGAAACCAAACAGGTTCATGGTGTTCTGACATTGTCCTCCCCCATTCATCAAATGTCTCTGAGTTTTTAGTTTACTAGTATTATACATATATTCTGTCTCTGAGCTTATAGACGCTATTTCTGACAAGACATTAGATTCCAAAAGGCATTCTGGACAACACAAGGGACTTCCTGTCATAAAGAATAAATGTTAATTTTTAAATGCATCTAGCAGCAGGAAATAACGTTTGCTTTTGGATTTATCACCTTTCTTTGTTCATATTATTATAGCCTTGTCCACAAAAGTGTTACAATACAGTGTGAGTAGTGCACTCTAATGTGTATAACATGGTCACACTCTGTGCCTCTGAAGTGTCCAAATGTTGAAAAGTTTCAGAACAAGTTCTGAGAAAACACAGGAATCTGACCTTGTTTCAGACACTGGTGTCAATTTAGATTAAAGTATCCAAAGGTTACTCAAATGCCAGTCAAATACAACATGTTCATGACTTTGAAACAATGCATTCATTAAACACTATGTGCCAAAGCCACGAAACAGTTTTCATAGGGAAAGAAGGAAGGAGGAGTCTGCCTTTGAAATAAAGGCCAGCGTCTGTATCTGGACTGGGGCAGGACTACAGCAGCTGAGCAGCACTTTGGAGACAGGCTTGGAGACATTTTACTTTTTCCTAGAGATAATTGGTATTAAATAAGCACTTGTGTGTGACAGCCTGCAGCCCAGTGAATCTACAGTGTGATGATGAATTATGAGGAGAGAGTGGCGTTTTTGGGGAATTGGGGGCGGTTTCAGAGACGACTTTTCATTTTGTTGTGCATGACGGCCTTTCCTTCGGGTTTTGCCCTTTTACAAGTCATCTTTGTGTTAGCCACTCCCGCCCATCACTGCTACATCCCACCAAACAACTTCAGTCAGGAATGGACTCAAGCCATCATCCCAACACAGGTAACTCACCTGCAAACTCCTGCTTTGCTTCTATCACAGCAGCCTGACTCAGTGTAGATGTCACTCTTCAGAATTGTAATTGTTTCTTGAATCAAAGAACCTATAAAAACATTAGTAGGCATGAAGTTCACCCTCAGTCAGCTTTCATTTATGTAGCCATGCAGCACTGCCAGACATTCTCTCTGATAAAATGTCCATTTATCCATCCTTGCTCAAATTCATGGTGTGAACACATCAGGCGTTGATCATTATGGAGTTCAAAAAACAAAAAAAAGTTACACATTTTTGAAACTCCATTTTTGCACTCCATTGATTTTAATAGGGACAACCAACCCTCACATAGGTGTGATGGGTGGCACCAGGCACGTGCAGAGGGGGTGGGGGTGGGGTGGGGTGGGGGGGGTGGTGGGGGGGCTTGAGCATCTGCCCCTTTTGCCCGTTGCCTCCAAGTGCCCTTTTGGTCCTTGGTCTTTTTTTTTTTTTTTTTTTTTTTTTTTGTGGCTTTAAGCCCTCTTTTGGCTCTTCATAAGAACATTTATTCATTCATTAATTATTAATAATTTGAAATAAATAACATCACACGGCCGCCAGTACCTCGTGACCTTTAACCTTTTGCCTCCGTGAGTTGCGCAGCTGTCACGTGCCCCTCGAGCAGCTGAAAACAGAGGAGAGAGAGCGGACTGCGGAGCCAATAAAGAGGGCTGTTGTCATTTTTTTGGTCCAGATTCCAGAACTTAAACCCAGTACAGTCACTGGGAATGAAAGAAGCGGTGAGTGAGCTGTTTGTGTCACGTGATTTGTAAGACAAAGCCATGAAAGTATTATGCACGCACCTTAGATCATTTCTGTTTAAATACGGAGCTTTTGACCGCTACTTGCTAACCACCTAGATATTTATAAAATGCTTCCATAAAATGTTTTGTGATTGTTGTTAGCATAAAATCGTTTTATTTTTAGACCGGGTTGCTTATAAATAATGGATTGCAGTTAGCATTTAGGCATTTTAATGCAATTAAATTGCGAGAATTTGCTATAATTGTGCAAAAATACGAACTAGTTGGTGATGGGAGCTGGCAAAATGTGATCTGATAAGAAAAAATGTGATGTCCCAAAATCTTGTTCCCACATAACTTACTTCATTTATTACTAGAAATGTCTAAGGACTTCCTCAGTGCTGGGAATAATTTTCATCTTGTCAGAGCATGGATAAAATGACATTTAGTTTAGTGTCATGCAGTGTGTGTTTTCTTTACATTTTATATGTTCATTAGTTTTTTACTATTTCCCAAAATTGTATTAAAAATGTATAGCTTCATCCTTACCGTATTGCAATATATCATAGTATACACAGAAATGTAATAGTTGTGTGAGAGTCTTGCTTGCCACAGTCCTAACACAACAGTGTTTTAAAATCTGGTTATACGCATGTGCCCCTTTTTCGCTTTGAGCACCTGCCCCTGTAGAAGTCTCTGCACGTGCCTGGGTGGCACAGTGGCTCAGGGTGTGTTTGATGGTTAATAACTTATTACAATAAGGTATAAAAACGAAAGGCCAAGACCTTAAAATTTTATTTAATATAAGAATGACTCTAGTAAGATGTTTAGATGATTAGTAATTTACACTAGGGTAAAAAGTGTGACAACCATCCCCAGTCTCCCCTACATTAAAGGGGTGGAGGTACTATGTCTAAATTTTTGCTCTTACTCTCACTCTTGCACTCAAAGTAAACAATACTGATGTCACTTTTTGTTTGCAGCAGGAGCAGAGCAGCTGTAGCCGCTATGCTCTGGACCTGGCTTTGAATGCTTCCATCCATGGTCTCAGACCAGGACTGGGCAACGCCTCGGGGTTAGAGGTCCCACTAGAAAAGCTCCCGTTGGAGGACTGTCGAGATGGGTGGAACTACAGCCAACAGGACTTCACCTCCACAGTGGTTACAGAGGTAAGATCAGGTTTTGTGTCTATTAAGTTGTATTGTGTACTCATATATAACTCAAATACAATACAATTCAAACTACTCAATGAACTGATTTGCTTACAGGACCACTCTATTACCCATAAAACACCTATAATTAAGCATAAAAAGGACATATGTTGAATTTTTTTATTTAAATATACACACACCTTTAACAAAAAGCAGAGCTTTAACATTTAAAAAATAAACAGAATAGCAACAGCTGACCTCAAAACTAAAAAAAACCTTACCTAATAAATAACAAAAATATGTTGCAATGTGCACTGTGCTCTCTCTCTAACTATAACTGTAACTTGTTTTTTAAAAAGTCTTTTCAGAAAAAATAAAAATAATTAATAGAAAATGCAGATGGGAGCCAGCTCTCACCATTCACTTTTTATTATTATTATGCCCGAGTGCCAGTAATGGCGAGGGCCTATAGTGATTGAACAGCAGTGATCAGAAATGCACAGGTCAGTGACGCATGCAAGTACCCGACAGTGACCCAGGACACCCCAAATTAACTTTTTCTTACATTCTATCAAATGCCAGTAAATGTGGCACAGCTTCGGGTCGCGGCGGGCGAGGGCGTATGGTTGCCACTTGCGGCTATATTTTATTATGCTCCTCAAAGCGCTTTACAATTTGGTCCATTAATCATTTACTCCTCAGTCACTTGGTGGTCAGTTACTGCTGTAGCCACAGTTGCCCTGGGGCAGACTGACAGAAGCATGGCTGCCATTTTGCTCCTACAGCCCCTCCAACCACCACCAAACACAGTCACACTGACACATTAATACATAGGCAAGGTGGGTGAAGTGTCTTGCCCAAGGACACAACGTTAGTGGGCAAGCGTCTCTACCACTGTCGTCCCTTTGTACTGACCCATCACTAATCAACAACATTAGACCTGCTTTAGTCCCAGTGTTTGAGTGGTGCAGCTGTTGGAGTTCTGACCCAGGTCTCCTCTGGTCCTTGTTGTAGTTTGGTCTGGTGTGTGGCGACCAGTGGAAGCAGCCTCTGTCGTCTCTGGTCTACTTCCTTGGCGGACTATGCGGGTGCTTTGTGTGTGGACAGCTTTCAGACCGGTACACATGCACACTGCAAACTATTTACAGGTTCAAGCATAAGTATAAAAGGTCAGTTAACTGTGTGTGCAGGTTTGGACGGAAGCCGGTGCTGTTTGGCTCACTGCTGCTGCTGAGTGTGTTTAACAGTGCCATGGCCTTCGCTCCATCGTGGGCTGTTTTCACTGTGCTCTTCTTCATGGTCGGCCTGGGACAGATCACGTTGTACATCGTTGGCTTTGTACTTGGTAAAACTCCCCATGCCCGTTATAGTAAATCAGGAGTTTTTTTTTTTTTTTCTTGATATTTTAGTGATTTTTTATCTTGACAAAATTTCAAAAGAATTAGCAATTAAAATAAATCATCAAAATGTCTTTGTACTAACAAATACAGATGACCTCTCAATGACAACTTTTTGAAAAATGAACACAAACGAATGAGTGGGTACTCACGGTACAATAAAGCTACATGACAAAAGTTGGGAACCACTGGTCTAGAGCCACCATTCTCAAAGTGGGGTCCAGGGACCACTGGGGGTCCGCAAAAAATAAATCAATGTATTGATAATTTTTAATCATTAATTTTGTTATGGTATATCTTTTTAAACATTCATAAATGTATGAGAATCACTACAGCAATAAAATAAGTGTTCAGAGCAAATAAACCTTATTTACATTTAGAACTCCTGAAATAATTGGGATGCACCACGTAAGTCATGTTGATCAGGAGCGGAGGGGTCCTTTTTTGTCTTCTGTAAGGGGTCCCTGGCCCCAAAAAGTTTGAAAGCCCTGGGCTAGAGCATTAGTAGAACTGTCTGTAATGTATATAGTGTTCTAAAGTGTGGGTTTGGTTGTGTTGCTTGTGTGCTGACAGGGTCTGAGTTGCTGACTGGGAGGACCCGGGTGCTCTTCTCCTGTCTTGGTTTGCCATTCTGCTTTGTCTCTGGCTCCATGCTGTTACCGTACACTGCTTATCTGCTCCCCAACTGGAGACACCTGGCCCATACTGTTGCAGTACCCAGTATCATCTGCCTACCGCTCTGGTGGTAAGACACTGCAAACAACACTGTATTGTTGTTTTCTTGTTTGATGAAACAAACCGCATAAAACTACCGCCAGACAAATCAAATGTGGCACTCGCAGACACAGCAGGCCTGCATGGTCACCAGGAACAAAGTAAACACCAAGCCTTTATTTTTGTGCAAACCTCAGTACTCAGTTTCCTCAAATATAAATACAATTATTTGTGGCCTGTATAATTTCATGAATTTGCCATCACCATGTGACCTGTTTTGAGCCTGTTTTAGGAGGATGTTACAATCCCTTTTATAGGATTTTTTAAAAGATAAAAAAAAGACATTAGAAGCAGGGGTGTAACATCAGCCAGCGGGCCCAGGATGTATAGGGGCCCATTAGAGTAGGCCTTTGTTGATCTATAGTCAAGTCTGTTTAAAATACAGGTGTCCATAATAATTAGGAGTAGCACATTAAGATAAATACACAAATTGTTTTTAAAAAACAAATATAGTTTAACAAAATTACCCCCATTATAAATATTAAAAGGTGCTATGAGCGGTATATATTAAAAATATATTATAAACATTACCCACATGTCCACAGATATTATGTAAACATGTTTAAATCAAATATTAGTTTTACTGATAACAATGGTACAGCTGATCTATTCACAATTAAAAATATATTTTACATATTGCCCAAGTTGTTTGTTTACTTTTTTGTTTTGGTTCTAAAACCGCATTGCAGATTATCCAATCAGAAAAGCAGAAAGACTGACAACCCACTGACCATTGTTTTGATTTAGACTGCAGTACTGTTTTCAAACCAGTACGGCTGCATGCTGCTTACACTACCTTTAATGAATAAGCATGTTTTTTGTACCAAACTCCTGTAAAACAGCAACATTTTATAAATTCAAAAGCTTAATGCATGAACCTGAAGTATTGAATGTGCTTCATAACTTCAGGGCCCATTCTGAAATCCTGCACTGGGGCCCCACATTACCAGGTTACACCACTGATCAGAATAATATATATTTGGTGGCTGTGGGTGGCTCACCAAGGCTCTGCACTTACATTTGTCACAAGTGTGATGCTTTTATCATTGTATACAATGCATTTGTTTTTGGGTACTGTATTCAGCTTCACCCGCTTTGCTGTAATAGCCCCACCTCCTTTACTCTAGACTGAACCCTATTGGCTGGACTATGCCAGTGTTTGCCTGATCAGTGCAGATGCAGCCAGCTCACAGTGTCAAGTTATGTATGGATCAATGCTGGCCCAACTTGAGAGACCCAGAAGAGAACACCAGACACCAGGTTCAACTCGGCTTCGTATCAGTCTTTATTGAATGATCTGAAGGTTGCAGAATCAAAAGTAGCAGTAGCAGGTTGAAAACCTTGAAATCAATCAAACCAAAGAGAAAAAAAAAACACAAAATAAATGCATTTATATCAGTTTTTAAAAATGCACTTATTGTTTTAGAAATGCACCCATAATGCATGAATTAATTTTATCTGTTTGACATTATTACTGTGTATATTTTACCTATTTTTAAATAATTACTTTTAAATATTTATGAAATATCTTCAAAACATAAGCACAAATAAAAACTGTTTTAAATCATTTTAAACTAAACTATTTTTATTTAGAGTATGAATTAATGTAATATTTATCCAAATAATCAAATTTGAATATTTGATTGGTAGTTTAAACAGTGTCAAAAGTATTATTAATATTTAATAATTTAATCACTACCTTTATAAATTAATTGCAAATTAGTTATATTTATTTAATTACTTTAATTATGAAATCAATAGTTTTAATCCACTCTATATTGACTTAATATATAGACTATACATATAATCATCTAGTTTGACATAATTACTAGCCTAAACTAAAGATGAAGCCTCTAAACCCAATCATCTTAATGACACTTACCAATGTGCGAATCATTATGACACGGACGCATCTGTGCTAAAAATAACCATCGGCGCACTCGAACTAAAAATAAATAACCGCAACTATGCGCCCTGCCCTACAACATGAATCAGGCTTTTAAGGAGCTAAATATTCGTTGTAAACGTGTTAATTAAACAAATTGAGCGCCTACTCACCGATGGCGTGCGTGTAGTCTTCCGTGCATTGACAGACAAAAGACTGCGCGCACCTGTTTAAATCAGGGCTCATCAATGCAGCGGAAGCTACAGGTACAATTCAAGTAGGCTAGAGCGCCCTCTGTTGCCCAAACTGAAAGTAAAATAATAATGTGAGGACAGGAGGGTGAAAGAAGCAGACAAAAGCTGCTTTTAACACAACACACAGACAGGCCAGTCTGATGTTTTTGAAAGGATCCTTGAGGCTTTTTCTCTTCTCAGCCCCATGTTCTACTTTTTTAAAACTTAAAAATAGAGCTGTGAAATTTAGTTTAGTTTAGTTTTTTTTAATATTGGTCACACATACATGCACTGTACAATGGATAGTGAAATTCTTTCGTACCATCCAGCTGAAACGCAATAATAACACAACATAATAACATATATAACATATTCATAACCCCGGTGCTCTGTCTGTACAAGGAGAAGTGGAGGTTTAGGAGAGTGACTGATTTAGAAGTCTAACTGTGCACAACCCTGAGAGCCGAACAGTCCTGCTGAGTTCACCCTCCATCCACACTATAATCATGCTCCCACTCAGGATGCCCTCCATTGTCCAGGTGTAAACATTTTTAAGCACCTGGAGTGGGAGTTTGAAGTCTCTCAGTTGCCTGAGATGGTACACGCACTGACGGCTGTTCACCAGGACGGGGCTGTGTAATGTCCAGGGCACGTCCTGGAATATGTGAACCCCCATATATTTAAAACTGTCCACCCTCTCCACCGGAGCCTCATTGATAGTAATAGGATGGTGACTCCCAGGCACGTGCAGAGCCTTCTACAGGGGCAGGTGCTCAAAGCGAAAAAGGGGCACATACGTATAACCAGATTTTAAAACACTGTTGTGTTAGGACTGTGGCAAGCAAGACTCTCACACAACTATTACATTTCTGTGTATACTATGATATATTGCAATACGGTAAGGATGAAGCTATACATTTTTAATATAATTTTGGGAAAATTAAAAAAACTAATGAACATATAAAATGTAAACAAAAACACACTGCATGACACTAAAACTAAATAATGCTAATTTTATCCATGCTCTGACAAGATGAGAATTATTCCCAGCACTATGAGGAAGTCCTTAGACATTTCTAGTAATAAATTAAATAAGTTATGTGGGAACAAGATTTTGGGACATCACATTTTTTCTTATCAGATCACATTTTGCCAGCTCCCATCACCAACTAGTTCGTATTTTTGCACAATTATAGCAAATTCTCGCAATTTAATTGCATTAAAATGCCTAAATGCTAACTGCAATCCATTATTTATAAGCAACCCGGTCTAAAAATAAAAAGATTTTATGCTAACAACAATTACAAAGCATTTTATGGAAGCATTTTGTAAATATCTAGGTGGTTAGCAAGTAGCAGTCAAAAGCTCCGTATTTAAAGAGTAACTCACCCCTACACCATTTTTTTGAGCTGATCAGCTGTACAAACAGGGCTTTAGTGATACATCTCACTATTTATAGTCTTATGTTTGACTGTTTTGTAAAAAAAGGTCTAAATTCACATTTTGTAGAGAAAACCGTCAGAGTGCTGCCCTCCTAGGGTCAAACAGTGGGATTTCTGCTCAATAGTTCCAGATAGGCAACTGTGACGTAGTATTTGACCTTGTTACCGCACCTGTGCCGAGTATCTCCTCCCACGGCCCGTGCTCTCCACGCCCTCGCTGTCTCTCTCCCCCGCGCGCTCGTCCCAGTCCTGCTGTTGCCAGGGGTGGGTCTTTTTCCTAAACACGCCACTCAGCCCCGCATTTACCGTTCAGTCTCCTCCGCCCCCCTCCCCTTTCACGGCTGCGCTTCTACTGTCCCGTGTGTCAGCGCACAATAAGGCATAATGAGCCTGATCAATGACAGTATATAACTACAAATTAGCAGTGTTGGGAGTAACGCGTTACAAAGTAACGAGATTACAATTGTCAGTAACGCAGGGGGTAACGCGTTACTTTTGAGCCCCCCAGTAAGTAATATTACAGTTACTAACAAAATACCCAATTAGTTACTTGCGTTACAGTCACTACAGTCACTTTCATTTACCTGCAGTTTACGGGAAGGACATGGAATGAAAATGCATTAAACGAATAGCGCTGATACGTTTTCTACTTTATTTTCATCCGTTCCCTTCTCTGCTCCTCTTTATGCGCGCAGCGGCCACTCGTCCTGTCCGCGCGCGTCGGGGCGCATGCAGCTGCTGCTGTCAGCGGGGACAGCGGGGAAAGAAGAGACGTGCACCGCTTTGGCGCTAACAACAAGTGCGTTTTAGCTTCAGTGTAGTGAAATAAAACTGTGTCCACAGGACTTGAACGCTGCACAGGAGCAGAGGCAGGTGAACCTAAAGGGCAGTATTTACTGTGTCAGGCTGCACTGCTGCTGAAATGAATGCAGCTAAAAAAAACTTGAACGCCTGTATAAAATAACAGTGCGGGTCAGGGCAACGGTGAGGCTATAGGCTTCTTCTATTTAGAATTGGGTTCATTTGGGCTTCCTGTTAGGAAATAATCCAAAAGGAAAGTAACTAAGTTATTTTCACGAGTCAGTAACCAAGTAAAGTAATATATTACTTTTCAAAAGAGTAACTAGTAATCTGTAACTAGTTACTTTTTTGAGTAACTACCCCAACACTGCAAATTAGTGACACTGGGTAGAGTTTTGACTCCACAGATGTGTTTTAAACTTGCCACGCTTTAAGTCACTTTTTGTTTGATGACAATCGATTTCTTACTCGCGGAGATACGATCAAAAACAGCTCTCAGCTGAAATAATACCAGTAAATAAAGACGCGATCTGACGCACACACGTTACTGCGGCGGCGCACGACGCCTTTCTCACAATATTTCAACTGTGTTATTATAAAAGGAACATTAAACATCAGTCCAGACGTCCTGCATTTTTTTCCCCCCATTTCTGGGACTTGGCAACCCTGCTGTGGAGGAGGTCCATGAGGTCTCTGACAGCTGTCAGTCACAGGACCAGGCCTCGCTCCTCCCTCAGTTCTCCTCCTCTGTCTCTGCCAGGTCTCTGCCCACTTTTTGAGCAGTTTTCAATCTCTGGCAGTGGGCGGAGTCAGGCCTGGGCCAGGGGTGAGTTACTCTTTAAACAGAAATGATCTAACGTGTGTGCATAATACTTTCATGGCTTTGTCTTACAAATCCCGCGACACAACAGCTCACTCACCGCTTCTTTCATTCCCAGTGACTGTACTGGGTTTAAGTTCGGGAATCGGGACCAAAAAAAAAGACAACAGCCCTCTTTATTGGCTCCGCAGTCCGCTCTTTCTCCGCTATTTTCAGCTGCGCGAGGGGCACGTGACAGCTGCGCAACTCACGGAGGCAAAAGGTTAAAGGTCACGAGGTGCTGGCGGTCGTGTGATGTCATTTATTTCAAATTAATGAATGAATAAATGTACTTATGAAGAGCCAAATGAGGGCTTAAAGCCACAAAAAAAAAAAAAAAAAAAGACCAAGGACCAAAAGGGCACTTGAAAGCAAGCCCCCCACCCCCCCACCCCCACCCGCACATGCCTGGTGTTAACGTTAAGTTCCAAGTTGTTGTTTTGTTGTTACCAATCTACCAGACTTTTGATTGGCAGTCTCAACATCATTACAGATCAGACCTACCACAACGTTATCTTTCTCACTTTTTGTGGTAGATTTGGTGTGTATCTTGAGAATAAAGCTAATGTTTGTATATGTGCTGCGTGTGTAATGATCTGAAAAGCTCTTTTGTGGCTCAGGGCCATCCCAGAGTCCCCTCGCTGGTTGGTCTCTCAGGGTCACGTACAGGAGGCAGAGCGGATCCTCAAATCAGCAGCTGAAGAAAACCGCACTGAAGCTCCCAACAGCATCTTCTGCTCTGACCAGGTTCTTCTCACTGCTGTGCTCATATTTTGACCATTGGCATTAACAGACCTAGTGGACACTTCTGATTTAGCTCAGTTTAGCACTGATTTTTGAACATTTATGGTTTATGCCTGCTTTATACTCATTTAACCCTGGTGTAGTCCTGGTTTACTCCAGATTAGGTGAGAACAGTGTATGTTTGCAGATGGAAGAGGGCTTCAATACTGAGGTGGAGTCACTCACCTTCTTGGACCTGCTGAAGACCAGGAACATTCGGACCATCACCTTGATGCTCTGGCTCAGCTGGTGAGCTTACAGACTAACAGTGCCCCCTAGTGTTTAAAGGACACATGAGTCTTACTACTTCAATTTTCTGAATAAGTGCACATGAATAATAATCACTGGATATAAAAGCATACACACACGAATAGTAAGTTGATAAAACAACAAGTAAGAATAAGTAAAAAGTGTATTAGAAGAATAATCATTGAAGAATAAAGACAGTCCTGCATGTCTGCACTGGTCTCATATATTTATTAGTCATTCATCAAGCTATAGGTTGCGTTCACCTCCTAGAAATTGATGAAGTCAAAACCTCAGATGGAGGGCAGGGGCCTATATAAATGTATAGACCTTTCTTGTGTTTGTAAACTGAATGTTTGCGTTCCAAAGACTGGTACCGGAAGTTAAAAAAGACAATAATACATTTTTAATGGAGCAATTAAAGTTAGCCACCAAACATTGCAAATTATGAATAATCAAGACAGGTCTGGCAACTGACAACCACTCGACTCCATATGAGGAATATCAGAGCCTGGTTAGAAAACATTAGAGAGTGTGTCAACATTTAGCTGGTTTATTTAACGTCACTATTAGCATCTATAATTAGCATATAAGCTAAACAATACTAAATTTACATTTCAAAATTTCAATGTTAAGCAGGACAAGTAGTAACAGAAATGTGTTTGACACTGTATGCTCAGATTTAATTCATCAATCGCCACAAATCCTACTTTTATTAGTTAACTTATACAACTGAACCTGACTCAGATCTGGGTCACATTAATTCAGTCATTTTTAATAAATATATAAACAACAAACATCCATTCCTGCTGCCCAAAAATGTCTAAATTAATATTTTTATTTTGCTTCCTCATACAAATGAATGGGACAGAATGTTCATTTTTGTACCAGGCTGTGTGCTCAACTTTTCTAGTAACGTCACTGGAACAGTCTATAGGTGAAGCACAATTTTCAAAAGAAATATCTAAACAGATATTCCACAGATATTGAACCTGCTTGTTTTTGTTAGCAACTGGGTCTCCAACCACACCATAATAATCTCTACTGACAGTAATCGCGCCTGTGTGTTTCAATAATATCACCACTTTTTGACACATACTTTAGATCATTTCTACTGACTTTGAACTTTGAACTTTGGTTTTGTGGATAGGCCCAGTACTTGCAGAGCTATGAACCATAAACCACACCGCAGTAAGATATCTGCATTTTGAATCTTTAGCAGCAGATTCTACCATAGAATCCTGGCCTGCCTCCAGCTCAGTTTGAAACTATAGGCCATTTAAAATTCTATGATATCACATGAATGCAGCCTATCAGGTTAAGTGGTGATGTAATAATTCTATCTCGCGCCTCATACACTATAAATGCTCTTTAACTGTTTTTATCCTGCCCCAGGGGTCTGTACAGCACTGTTATAAAAAATCTGAATGACAAAAAACAATAAGTTAATCCTGGATCTACTCTGGAAATGCTTTTTAGACAATAGACATAAATGTGATTATCTAAGGTACTAGCTAATAAGCCTACAAATGCTGGTGATCTGGCATTGTAACTGTAATAACTGCACAAATAACAGCTTGATGAAGCAGTAAAGACCTTAAACAGACTTTATTTACTGGTTTTATGTAAATCTTGTAATGTAGCTTATCGTAATTGACAAGTGCTGTGTCTCTGTGTCACCTACTCATAAAACCATAATCACTGTCACTATTACTTCTTTGGGAAGATTAAAATCCACACTCCTGGACTCTTGTTCATTAAAATAAAATTCCTCTGATGTGAGCTGTGCACACAAAACAGAATAAAATAGGCAATTTTAGACCTTTTGGTTCATTCAAACGCTGCACTTTTTTCACGTTAATACAAACGGGAAACATGCAGAATAATGCGTATGGTGCTGTTGTTAACAGAGAGGCTGTTTTATGCCGTAGCCTAACAGAGGGTTTATGTGGCTCTTACTTTTGCAGTCAGAAATTAGATAGCAATCGGCTTTAGACTTCAGCTTTAGGTAAAACAAGCACACTACACTAAAACCAACAGTAACTGTAGTACCACACAGCTTTGATAAGGAAACCTGCACACACAGTGTGTGGTGCGCCCCTGTGCTTCAGGACGCACCCACACACCTGAGACCCAAACTACCAACCAACAATGACTGTAAAAGACTTCATCTTCACGATAATAAAGCCTCAGAATCCCTATTATTCCACAACACCACAACAAGTCTGTTTGGCAACACGTCAGTACTCACCCCTCCTTGGAAACATGGGCTATTCATTTCAGACTATTTTCTGAAGAAAACGTCCTGCATTTCCCATAAAGCCAAGTCTGTCCAAAATCACAGTTGTCCTTAAGAGTGTCCTGAAGTTTGGTCTCTGTTATAACAGATGATAATCCAAATCCAGTCCCTGTTCGCTGGCACACATTTATCATAGGGTTTGTACGCACTCCTCTTCACATCCAGCCACTCTCCCTCAGTCCCCTGATTGTTATTACACATGAGTACTGCACTGTCAAACTTTTACATCACATGCGGTTCATAATTTAGGCACAAACCTGTCCTAAAAAAGTCATGTCGTGAGCGGGGAACTCCAAGCCAAAGCTTGAGCGAAACAAGCTTTCTCAACAGGCAGCCAACTGGACCCAGAGCACGTGTGTGACATCACACTTAACAATCAGATTGTGTCCATATTAGAGCGTAAACCACTGCAGTTTAGTTGTTTAGACCGCATTCCTATAGCTCCAATCCACTACACACACACACACCAAGACACACTTCTGTCTGACCTGTAGTTTGCTGCAGGTTGGCCATCCAAGTGAGCTACTTTGGCCTGTCATTCAACATGTCCGGTCTGTGCGGCAGCCCCTTCCTAAACTACTTCCTGGTATCAGCCATTGAACTTCCTGCCTTCCTGTGCAGCTGGCTGGCAGCAAGGCGCTGGCCTCGCAGAGCAGCCTTCTTGGTCTTTGTTACCCTGGGAGCCATAGCTCTGCTGCTCATCACCATTATACCAGACAGTGAGTACACTCACACACTCCCCCAGAGACACTTTTACTGTGTAGAGATGATGGGCTGTTGGGGCTAAAGTTAAGCAGAGCACAAAAGATGTCTCTGTTCTGATTTGTTGTTTCACTTATTATAATGTAGAGTTTACTGACACACAGCTCACAACAGAAATACAATCAGTCCCTCCAGGATTTCCCAAGCAGTTTCTGAGATTGTTATTATTTTATTTGATATTTTTCCAAAAGATATTTACCACGAACATCAAACAAAAACAGTTTTATTTAAACATATGTGGAGCCCCTTTTTTGTGATCAAATATTTAGTGAATGATTGTGCAGTTTGTCATACAATTGTTAATACATATGCATAAGAATATGATGTATAATAACATTTTATATAATTTTTCCCACCCCATCTTACCCTCCTGTAATGGGCCAATAAAACAATAGTAATACAGTAAATAATAGTAATACAATGAAAACAATATAAGAACAAGGAAGAAGAATAACAGTGATGCTGTGAAAAAAAATAAAAATAAAAAAATAAAAAAATCCCCAAAAAAACACAACACACAACAATCCCCTGCTGTAAGTATGTACAATCAATGAATACAGAAAATATACAGAGTTTAAAGAGAGCTAATTTCCTCTGTCAATCCACAGAAATAGCAATTATGTGTATATATGTTCATCACACAAAACAATAATTTGGTACAATCAATATATAACAATTAGAAACAAATCTATCTACTGTGAAAATTGGATTGAAACCTTTTTAGAACAATTATTTGATAATGGAAATATCATAATAATATCATAAGTTATAAAAACTTTCTCAGAAGTAAAACATTCCCTATTACCTTTGAAGAATTTTATTTGGTTTCCAAAGCTATGCCCTCAGGTTTTCAAAAACTAATGAAATCTCTAAATAATCCCCAAGAAAATAGAAGTCTAGACATATATATTGATGGAGTATTACTGCAAAGCTCTAAATGTAAAAAACTAATTATTAAAGAAAGTTTAACCAATAACAGTTTGTCTCCTAGAGGAAAGTTTATATGGAATTCAGTATTGGCAGATATTAATTGGAAAAATGCATGGCTTCTACTGTCTAAACTTTGTGTTAATATTAAGATTCAAGAATTGCAGCGTAAAATATTACATAACATGTATCCCTCAAATGATTTATTATCAGAATATACAGATATAGATCCAAGTGTAACTTTTGTTAAAGAGAAACTGAATCTTTAATACATTTATTTTATGGTTGGACCTTCTCACTGAAAATATGGATAGAAAAAAAACTATTTTCCAAAACAAACTGATACTGTATAGCATAACTTGATACTGTAGATATTGAAAAGTTACAAATGACAAATGTAAGAATTTTATAATGAAAATTTCAAAATGCTAAAATCTATACCCTGCTTTAAATCTTTTTTATGAGTATTATTCCTATTTGCAATACTGTAATAGCCAAAAGTCTTTGTCCATGTTAAATATGCATGAAATGTTACAAGTATAGACTTTGAAATGTTGAAATCTGAAATGTTATGTGAAGTTATTATTATTATTTTTTGTAATTAATGTTTTCATGTTTGTTGTTTGATTGTTATGATTGTTGCAAAATAAAAAAAATAAAAATAAAAAAAAAGACATAACATGGGGACAGGGTCTGTGAGGAAGGGTGGGGCTATATATAAACCTCTGAGCTCTGTCTCCTCTCCATGTACAGCCTACCCGTGGGTCACCCTCTCCCTAGTGCTACTGGGTAAATTCGGTGTCCTGGCAGGCATCAGTGGCATGAACATCCACACTGGTGAGCTGTTCCCCACCGTTATCCGCAACACGGCCATGTCGTCTTGTGCCATGTTCGGCCGCGTGGGCTCGTCCCTGTCGCCGTACCTCCAGCAGCTCGGTCAGTCAGTAACATGGAGCCCTCTTCATCTCTCCTGTTGGGTTTCCCCTGTTTGTTCTGGTTGTTCTGATCTGACACGTGTGCTCATGCGCAGCGGTGGTGGAGCCCCGGCTGCCTTGGCTCGTGATGGGTTTTCTGTCTTTGCTGAGTTTGCTGTTGGTCTACCTCCTCCCAGAGACTTTCCAAGAACCACTGCCTGATGCTATTGAGCAGATGGGCCAGCCACAGAGGTTAGTTCCTTATTATTACATTTCATTTTACATGGGATTATCCTTCTGTTCATTCTCATAGGGTCAGCTCTGCTTTATTTAAGCTTACCAAGAGTTCCATACAGAGACTTGTGTTAGTATCAGGGTTAATGGCTGCTTGCGGCCTTATGAACAGAGGTGGTCAGAGTCGAAATTGACCTTGGCTATACCTGTATATTGAGCACAAACCAGGCTAATAGCAAAAAGAGCAACAACAAGTAACTCAAAGCCAATAAAGAGTAAAAGACAAGCCGCAAAAAACAAGTTTACAGGAACACAAAAATCAAACTGCACAAACAGAACTAATAAGCAGAACCTGATGGACCAGAGACCGTTTTCTTGCTTAAAAACAAAATGCCCAAACATAACATAGGGCGGCAGGTAGCTCAGTCGGTAGAGACGCTTGCCCAACCCAAAGGTTGGCGGTTCAAGCCTTGCAACTGGCAATGCATGCTGTTGTTGTATCCTTGGGCAAGACACTTCACCCACCTTGCCTGTATGAATGTGTCAGTGTGACTGTATTTGGTGGTGGTCAGAGGGGCTGTAGGCGCAAAATGGCAGCCACGCTTCCATCAGTCTGCTCCAGGGCAGCTCTGGCTACAGAAGTAGCTCACCACCACCGAGTGTGACTGAGGAGAGAAGATTTCTACTGAGGTGATAGAACACAGATAGAAATTTTAAATAAGATAGAACACAGGGGAAAAAAAAAAAACATTTCCGTCTAATAAAATGCTTGTTATGTGAGTGTATGTCCCCCTCTTAATGGTGCAGCTGTAGCCTAAAACCTTTAGAAACTCACAGCAGAGCTCCTGACCTTTACTAGGGCCAAATGTAATGCAGATAAAGCAAGACAAAATTAAAAAGGTTTTAGTTCAGACATGTTTAAGTGCAATCACTATTTAGCATATATACAAATTTTATGTTTTTTGCTTGTTCTTGAAAAAAAAATGTTATCATGAGCTTTTAGTCAAGCTTCTCCTGGTTAAATGTGCTGTATGATTATCTTACTCAGTGTTTACTTTACATAATATGGTGTGGTTTATGATGCATGCCCTAGGACCAGGGCAGGTCCAGGTCCAGAAGAACTTTTCCCAGTATGTGCTTTAAAACCTGCACGAGTCTTTCTCAGGAGTGGTTTATGCCTTTGCATTTATGCCTTTGCAGTATTGTGGATATGCTCAGGTATGGAAAAAAAACTTTAGTGTGAAAATTTGTCATAACCCTGTGAGGCCCTGCTGACAGTCACACGGCAGAAGAAGCCATAGCTCCAGTCTGCTACCTGTACTACGACTTTAGAATCCTGTGGTCTTCTGTGGCACTGCTAAAAAATTCAAAAGCAGCAGTTAGTTAGCAACATTAGAATATAGGAATATAAGAACACCATACAAATATGTTCAGAAATGAATCATGCTGTAAAATGGAAAGACACAGAGAAAAGTATTGAACACATGAATAAAGGAAGGTTCAAAAAGACGAGAAAACCAGCTGAAATCTATCACTGATGAGAACACAGTCCTGCCCCTTCTCAGTGGAAAACATGTTTGCGTTAGTTGCATTTTCAGCTAAATGTGTTCTCGTGTAAACGGCCCTATAGGTCTAGAAAGAGACCACTGGCTTTGGTTTCAAATGTTGTCTCCTGAGAATGTCTCTGTATTTCAGTTTGACCTTCAGATGCTTCTCTACGTCCTCTGAAAAAGACGACAGGGAAGGCCTCAAAGTCATCACTGTGTCCATTGTTTCAGAAGTCTTCTGCACCACTCACCTTTAACACTGGTCCAGACCTCCTCTGCCATTCTGTGTCCCCAGAATGCTCCATTGCACAAACCTCTGCCTCTCCCACAAAGCTCTCTACATCCAGTCTGCTCTCATTCTTTTATTCATAATAATGATAATAATAATAAATGTCTTTTCAACAGCGCGGGAGAGAAGGGGGAAGGGATATTTTCAGCTGCTCCACATGTTCTGCTGCAATGAACCTGGTTAACTTTTTGCCATAATAACATTAAAATTAATATTATTTTGGCTAGTAAATTGAGTCCTATAATTTTAACAATCATTTATTTTTAAGAGTGAGTGAGATTGGGAAAGGCCCGGGGTCTGTGTACCCCAGCGGAGAGTTCACAGCCGCAGACAGGTGAGAGCTGGGGCGCGTGCCTCAGTGATCCGCTCCACTGGCTACTGTCCTGTTTACTGATTGGGCCCAAAAAATCCAGCCCGGCCCGAGCTCGTTCTAACTGACGTTTCTACACATGATCCAGAGTTGTTTGATTGACAGTGTGTGCTGCCTGCTTTACTTAAAGACGTGTGTTAACCTTCCCTGTTTTGGGCTGTGGTCTGAGCATTTTATCTCAGGAGTGGTGTACCTGTAACACAGAGTTTGTACTGAGATCTCTGTTGGAAACAGACCTCTGCGCTCTTTTATTTTATTGTATTAATTTCAAAAGGTAACGCTAATAAATATGTAAAATAAAAATCTAATTTCTCTAGAGTTTAAAAAAATATATATTATTAAAAATAGGGCTGCACAATAATAATTTTGTAACCAATAATATCGGACAGAAATCTCACACACGCCTATTTCCATACACTGGTCATATTGTCCTTCACCTGTTAAAACGTCAGCTTAATGTGCAAATCCATCCAATGTTTGGAGCACATCATTGGCAACACACAAAACTCAGTTAAATGTGCCTGTCCATCATCCTGCAGGTCCCTCAATACTGCAAGGTCATCTGGTTGTGGAGAGGGCCTAGCAACTATTTTTCATGATTGTTTTAAATGTTTACCAGTACTTTTGAGGTGCAACACTTGAATAAACATTTTGTTCAGCAGTAGAGACGCCTCCTGATCCTTTATATTAATCGCTGTACAGTGAACGCTTCTGGGTCCAGTATTTCAAACATAATCACACAGGATTAATCCTGGTGGATTGAATTAAACCCTAATCTGATCCAAAAGGGGTATTTCAAACCAAACTGTATCCTGAAGATTCAGATTCAAATTTATAAATCCAATTCTGTCTTAGATCTGGATTAAAGGCCACTGTCGGGTATTTCAAAACTTTAGTCTGATCCCACCTCAGAGGTGGATTTGAGGTTGATCACATGCATTTGTTTTATTAAGATCAAGTGGTCTTTTCTCATACACACAAGAAAAAATATGTAAAGTGAGCATTTCTGTCTCCAAAATGTAATTGTTTGTCTTAGTGTAATTTGAAAATGTAACATTGAAAAGAATTTAAAAAGAAGATGAGAATATTTCTCTGAAAAAGGTGATCCATACAAGGTTTAGATGGATTTTGTCAGACTTTTAATACAGTAACAAAAACATGCTCATATAATGCCTTTTCAACTCAAATTGATTAAAAATATATTCATTTACAATAAAAATGAATACAGTACATGAACAACTTCACTGCTTTATAAGCAACTGAATCCTCATCTTTACTTCCTCTTGTATTAGTGTTGCTTAACCTGCAACATTATCAGTGCATGCAATGTGTTGCACAATATATCTCAGGCACAAAGAGTGCCACTTCTTGAAGACCATACAAATATGGCTCTACTTCAGGAAGGCCAAGATCTGCCACTGCCACCCCCACCACATCAAGCTGATGAACGAGCAGGAAGAGCAGGCAGAAGTGCAATGGTTAAAACAAACACAAAATGTTAATAAAGAATGGTCCAAATGTTAAAGGCTATAGTACAGCAGGTCTGAGACAGACAGCTGGCTCATATTTCCACAGCCATCCTAAGCAGCCTGCCATGATAAAACAATAAAGTGTGTGTGTCAGTTTACTGTATGCACTGAAAAGAGTGAGCTTCAGCTGTTGTAGATGTAGCTATAATTTAGCAATAAATTTAACAATAGAAATCTAATTTCTCATATTACTAAATAAATCACAAAAATGAAATACAAAATTCCTGTATCATTTGTTGAAATAACACTATTTCAAATTATTTCCTCTACAAAATAAATATCTGTTATTCACAAAACTCTTCATTTTATTTACTGTTTGGTTTTCTCAAAGTGGGTGGGGCTAACATTTTGAATTTGACATTTGACCAGACCAATAACACAATAAAAAAATAAAATAAATAAATAAATAAAATAAAAAAAGAAAGGAAACTGCTAATATATTTTCTGTCAATTTCAGCTCTCCCTTTACAGGACTATCTGCAAATGCATTATAGTCGTAAATGAAGATAGAAGTAATGTAAACTACAGATAATGTTAAAGTCTAGAGGACTAAAAACTCAGTAAACAAGTTACTGATAAATCAACAGTAGCTCTCAAATTGCTTTGTTCATAAATATGTATACTTTTTAAACTTGACATTGCTGAGAATTTAACTAATCAACCCATTTTAACTCATTTTGACTCCAGCACCCCCAACTGTTGGGGATGTTGTAACTATATTTTATTATGCATTTTCAGATGAATTGTGTTCTCTTCATTAGTTAAAAATATTGTAATTTACCAACACTGGCTGTTTAAAGCCTTGTTGTTGTTGTTGGGTTACTGAAGCGTGTAAATGTTCTCCAGCTTCATCTCAAAAGACAATGGGCCAGATCTTCCACATCTTCGTGCAGGAGGTGGACCAGACAGTGGTGCAGAAAGGGGCCTTATCCCAATCCCTGCTCTTTAGACTGGATGCAAAACTTAGTCTAAAGAAGTTGGAAGTAGGCTGGGCTTAGGGCCAAGGAGGAAAAGAAGTGCCTTGCTGCCTGCCTCTCAAATGAGGCTGAGCTGATGAAGCAAAGCTTCTGCTCAGGAGTTCAGGTCCCATGTGGCAAAACGTGCGCGGCTGTGCTTCGTCTTGGCCTGACTGTGTGCGGTCCTCCTTGTGCGCAAGGATCATGTAGCGGTGTTTTAGATTTTCAGTAAGGTTATTCGCCTGCAACATTAACGTTTAAAGAACAATGACCTCAAACTTCATTGTTGTCTAAATATGCTGCCCATTCAACTTTTTATGCTAGATACTATATCACCATGGCAACACAGACGGGCTTTTCAGAATGACACCAGACAAAACTAGAAAGTACCGCGTTCGTCTCCTCCTTCAGTCCCATCAACATGCGCTGCTGCTGCTGAGCACCTGCGACCTCATGTGCTCGACCTCCGTGCATTAGCTGTGTGCTGCTCCTCTATGCCCCTCTATGAGTACGCCCTCCGCGCTGTGCCTCAGCGCCACTCTGATTATGAGTGCGCCCGACCTTGGCACCGCACCTCCGGACAGACTCAGCTCGGGACAAAGAGGTCAATACTTTTAAAAACCTTCTAAAAACCTTCTTTTCACCATTCAGTCTTTATTTGTATTGGCGCTGGGTGCTCAACCAAGTCATATATATTATATGACTTATATATATATATAGTGGGTAATTACACGTACTTGTCTAAATGTTCATATATTTAAAGTTCCCTACAGACAGTAGTACATGAAACATCAAGTGTGTTTGGGGCCTGAAGGCAGATTCACACTAAATGCGTTGCATGTGCAGCACGTCTCCGACCAGAGCCAGCTGGGAGACCACAAGTTCATGGGAGAGGAGTGAGTTTATGCTGGAAGTTATGAGTTCACGTGATAATAACCATGTATACAGAGAACTGCATGTATAAAGTATGGTAAAAAGCCACGTTTGCCTCTGACCACGAACTCTTGTTCATTTAGAGATTATTTGGTGATTTAACCACGGTTGAAGCTCAAAAGTCACAGAAATATATTCTTCAACCCTGCGTCAGGACGTTACGTATATAAATACTTTAACTTTACTCAGGTTTAATGCTGTCTGATGTCGTCTGTGACCCCGTGTCCTCAGTTAAGACATAATGTTTATAGCGATGTGAGCGAGAGGCTGCACAAGTGTTTTTATTTTGAAATTTACTGGATCCTCTTCACTGGACCTGGGTCTGACTTCCTGTCTGGCTCAGATCTGCTCTGTTCAACTTTATACCTGACGGATCTGGCAAAAATAGACTTGATCCTTATTTCTGACGGAGCACCAGACACGGAGATGTGATGTAACGCAGCCAGTGTGAACTCACGCATTGACCTGCATTGCGTCTATTTCTTGCGGGAGTCGTACAAGACACGCAACGGATTCAGTGTGAATTGGTCTTAAGGCTGATTTATACTTCCGTGTCTTCCTGACACCAAACTACCGCCGTTGGCTCGACGGCGTTGAAAACCCTTCATACTTCTGCGTTGCTCCTCTGCGTTGTTTCATGCAGTGCCAGTTCACCGCGAGACCAAGCAACCAATCACAGCGCTTGCGGTCCGCAGCTCCCCGACGCGTAGTTACATTTTTGACCAGGTGCATGTCAGGGCTACGGCGTAGGTTTTGAGAGGGTTCGCGGCAACGCAAAGGGGTCCACGGGGCTACGCCATTGATTTGACACGGAAGTATAAATCAGCCTTCAACTTGACCTCCGGCTGCATTACCGGTGCACTGCTGCTGAGAGAGAGAGAAGCTGCTCTGCTCGGAACAGGAGACGGTCCACAGACAGCGGGAAGTGCAGCAAAATGCAGTTTTAAAGGAAAAGCGATAATTGTCCAAAGTTGCAGAAAGTTGTGGAGTTTGGACAAAGTTGCAGGGTTTGCTTGATTTTGCGGTAATAGTTGCAACATTGCAAAATCTTGGAGGGACTGGTAATAAGCCTACCTCTAATGCTGCTAGCAACTGCCGAGTTGCTTCCCCTGAAGCTGAAGCACAGTTGTCTTCATTGTTATTTTCATCATTGTTAGTTTTTTTTTTTTAATATAAGCCAGTTAGTTTAGAATTTTGATTAATCGCCTTTTGGCAGTTAGCTATTTTTAATTGTAATTTCTTCTTTTCTGGGCCCCACTTTCATGTTTGCGGGGTGCAGGATTCATTTTGATCTTATTGCAGATTTATTTAAATCACTGCTCATTGAGGCCCCCTCCTAGCTGAGGCCCTAGGCTGCAGCCTATGTAGCCTACTCCTAAGACGGCCTTGCTTACCGCAGCCTCTTGCCACTGGCT
Organism: Bostrychus sinensis; assembly: GCA_020698575.1. Classification (NCBI taxonomy): domain Eukaryota; kingdom Metazoa; phylum Chordata; class Actinopteri; order Gobiiformes; family Eleotridae; genus Bostrychus; species Bostrychus sinensis. The sequence continues at coordinate 39,551,215 of CM036247.1, forward strand.
CAGACTCTGTCAGGGCGCCAGGCGCGGCTGACATACAGGCAAGCAGTTTACAGTATATCGTTTACATCTTTTTCTTTTTCTTTTTTTTTTTTGTCTTTTTCCTTTTAGCACTACGGAAAAGCCCGACAGTGCATGTAAATAGCACGCCAGATTTAGTGCAATATTGCATGGCATCTCAACACATGTTGAGGCGCACCGCGCAACAATTGCGTGGCCATTACTTGCTCATAAGAACAAATCCAAAACTAGCTCATGTGAAAGGTTTGAGTGCAAAGTGTGCAACTGGCTAAATGCTTCTCAGTCTAACAGGCAGACAGGACAGTAGCCAGCGGAGCACATCGCTGAGGCACACGTCCCGGCCCCTCACCCTGTCTGCAGCTGTAACAGGAGCACACCGCCCGAGCACTGCCCTGAAACAGCCATGCACAAAGCAAAACAAATGTCTTCTGATCAAGAAAAACTTGCTGCATTTCTTGTGTAAACAGTACACATTGTGGTGTTAATACGTCAGTTTTAATACTTAATCAGTAAACTAATCTAAAAATGCCCTGAAAGGTTAATACATTTTATAAAAATAGTACCCCTCGCCACCAGGTGTCGCACGCAGCCCAGCATGCAGCACCCTCATGTGAAATTGACTTCCCACGTCCATGCTTATTTGATCAACAGTTAACCTTGGATGACTGCACACTTCAGAGAATGTGTTAAAGGGAATAAAAAAACAAACTTAGCAATGCTTTAAAAATGATGCATTTATTTGGAAATCCTGGGCAGTATGACATGGATAAGGGAATGATCAGTGTAGCCAAGCTTGACACAGAGGTTGACACTGAAAGTCCTGGAGAAAACTCAACTGTTCAAGATGAAAACCATAGTCTGGTGTTGGTGCTCTGTGCTGCAGTTTGTGCATCTGAATGCAAATACTCCTCTGTACTCCTCTCTCCTCTGTTACTTCAAAATTATACTCAAAGGAATCACCACAATTACTACTTCAGTAAAAAGTGTTGTAAAGTCTTTGTAGTGAGTAGTTTGTAATTAATTGTAATAACTTTGTAACTGCACTACCGGTGGTACTACTACTACTACTACTACTACTAATACTACTATCACTGTTATAACTCCCTCCTGTAACTGTTACTCCTTCAAATACCATCACTACTCCTCTTACTGCTGCTTCTACTATTACTGGTGAATACCAACTTCCAGTGTCCTTAGGCAAGACCCTTTGCGCTACTGCCTACCTCATATAATGATGAGAGACACAGAAACACAAGACATACCGGCCCAGGACTCCGAAACACAAGACATATCAGCTCAGATGTCGCCCCGGTCAAACAGGGTCTGCGTTCAGGTGCTGGGGAACAAGAGCACCTTGATGAGAAGTGGCATCCAGCACCCTGAGACTGTACACTAAGTGCAAGGAAGGAGGCAGAGGACTGGTGAGTGTCAGAACCACTGTCCAGGATGAAACATCCAAGATCCTTGACTACATCAGGAAGATGACCTCAACAGATGAAGTGCTCAGTGAATGTCTGAAATCCTACCAGTGGCTAGAAAAGGATGGACTGAAGGACAGCACAGAGGCACTGATCATGGCTGCACAGGAGCAGGCCTTGAGCCCCAGAGCAATAGAGGCTCAGATCTACCATACAAGACAAGACCCCAGGTGCAGACTGTGCAAAGAGGCCCCTGAGACAATCCAGCACATAACTGCAGGATGTAAGATGCTGGCAGAGAAAGCATACATAGAGCGTGAAGAGGTTAATGAGTTAAAAAGCTATAAATGTTGTTACTTTAGGTCATTGTAAGACTGATAACACTGTTGGTTTTCTTATGGTTTTATGGTAAGTATTAAAGGTACACTCAAGCTTTGAGTAATCTATGTATGTTAGTCACATTTTGTTGGTCATACGTATAATCAAGCTTCATATAATCTTTACATATTCATTAAAGTAAAAAACTTCAGTGTTGTGTTTGCAGTGTCATGATAATGTAATGTTTTCATCTTCATGCATTCTTTGAGAAATGTGTAACTTTGTAATCTGTGAGGTAAACACACTGGGCCTCACTGTAGATAAGATAAAACACACAGAGGGAAAGAGTTTAATTTGGTTCCTGATTGTAGTTTAGTGTAACTGCCACTAGGGAGTGCAATTTAGTGGGCGTGGTTAAATGGTGATGACATCAGAATAAAGAGGCGCATACATTGGCATGGAAAAGTATCTGAAGCCTTTGGAATTTCTCACATTTCTGCATAAAATCACCATCAAATGTGATCTGATCTTTGTCAAAATGACACAAATGTAAAACCGTGTCTGCTTTAACTAAAACCACTCAAACATTTATAGGTTTTCATATTTTTAATGAAGATAACATGCAAACAATGACAGAAGGGGGACTGCAATAGCATGAACCGACATTAGTCTGGTCATAACTTACATCAAGTGATTCCCAACTGTTGGGTCAGGACCCAAAAATGGGCTGTGGGGGGTTAAAAATAGTTCCAGTGTTGAGCTCTTTTGAAGCCTAAATGCTTTAATTACATGAAATGAGGAAGCCATTTTTAAATACATGTGCTGTAACAGTTATAGTTATAACATAACCTATAAAATTACTTTTTCTGTTCTTCTGTTTCTGTAAAAAATGGGTCACAATAAAAACTGGGTCTCACAGTCCGTTAAGAACCACTCGGCACTTGACCTTCATTTCAGGCTGAAAAAAAGAGGATTAGTAACTTTTTAAGCCTGTTTACCAAATACTATCACAACTTATTAGCAACAACTAGCTAAATTATAAAGTTATGTAATCAATAAAAGAGTAGCTATATTTTTGTCATTTAGTTTTGGTTTAATAAGTATTATAAATATAGTATCCGCTTCATCATTATCTCCCTCTAGCTTCCTGCCCCGAGACTTGCTCACAACTAAACCAGAGGGCAGTTGCTCATTGTTCGCTGCCACTTCAGCGAGAGAGGTACATGCTGTCTGGACTCTCTCCCATCATCACCAAAATCATTAATCACTCCCTGCACACCGGACAAGTCCCAAAAACTCTAAAAACAGCAATAATCTAACCACATCTAAAAAAAAAAACTCCCTGGATCCTGAAGCCATGGCTAACTATCGCCCCATCTCCAACTCTGCAGTTACGCATCCAGTAGTGTTTGGGGCCCCTCCGTTCCTCTCTCATAAACTGCATCTCCTTTTTTGCCACACCATCACATTTTCCTTCTTCTGTCACAAAACTGGGAGCCAAGATTGACCCCCACCTTACATTCGATTCCCATGTCCTCCACCTCCAGAACATAGCCAAACTCCACCCCTCCCTCTCCCTCTGTGATGCTGAAAAGCTGGTCCATGCCTTTGTCTTCTCCAGTCTGGACTACTGTAATGCGCTCCTCATCAGGACCTCTGGCAGGAGCCTTCAAAAGCTTCAACACGTACAAAACAATGCTGCCAGGGTCTTGCACAAATTCAACTACATCACTCCCATCCTTTGGACACTTCACTGGTTCCCCATCCACCTCTGTATTGAATATAAACTCTGTCTAATCACCCACCAGTGCCTCCATGGAAATGCCCCACAATATCTCAAAGAACTTCTTACCCCACAATCCACAACAACTCTGCCTAAGAGCCTGAAGGCCCCTCAGACCAAGGATTGTTTCAAAAAACACCTTAAGACTTCCTTTTTCAGAAAGGCCTACAAAGTGGCTGCTACATTCCTTTAAAAAGAATTATTATTATTATTGTGGTGTAGTTTACAACCCTGTACAGTCCTTATGAGCCATACTAACAGAGACTGAGGCACTCAATGGGATTTCAAAGGTATTTAAAAAGCCTTTATTTCATGGGCTATATTAAGTTTAAAAATACCAACGCGTTTCAGCCTCTCAGGGCCTTCATCAGGGCATGTGCATCATTAAAAGAAACAAAATGGCTGCCAGAACTCTTTTATAGCTAGAGATCATGTGACCTGTTCACATGACCAATCCAAAGAGTAAATCCGTAACAAGATAATCACACCACATTATTGCAGAAACCACAAATAAGGAAAGTTAATTCATTTCAATATAAACAGAAAATAATCACAAAATAGTTACAAAACATGACAAAACTATGGAATCACAATGAAAAATAATTCACAAAAAAGGAGTAAAGTCAAGTTCTTCATTTAGACCTGGATATTGTGTTGCCTTTTGAGAATATATCCAATAGGATTCTCTTTGAAGAAGTTGCTTTAGTCTATCTCCACCCCTTATTGGCTGTTTAATGTGTTCAATGCCACAAATTTTCAAACTGTTGCAACTATTGCCATGACCTGCTTCTTTATAATGTGATGCCATACTGTATTGGAGATCACTTGTTCTAACTAGCATGTTTATGTTCAGCAAGCCTAACTTTCAATTTACGCTTAGTCCTTCCAATGTAGAAGCATCCACATGGGCACTCCAACCTGTAGATTACATAAGAGGTATTTCAGTTAATGAATGATTTGATATCATATTTTCGACCTGTGTTTATATCTTTAAGATGATTTGTATTGTCACAGTGGTTGCAATTGCCACACTTAAAGCTTCCAGCTTTTGGCCCAAGCCATGTTTTTTGCTGTAGAGGAATAAGATGACTTTTTACCAGCTTATCACTTAGAGTAGGAGCTCTTCTGAAACAAGTTGTTGGTGTTTCTGGTGTTAGACCTTCTCTAAGTATGCTGTCACATTTTAGTATATTCCAATTTCTCTTTATGCTTTGTTTAATTGCATTGGCTTTATCACTGTATTGTGTGACAAAATGGACTTGATTAGAATCGCACAGTGGTTTCTCTTTTTCTTTCTCTCTTTCTCTCCTTATGAGTCATACCTGTCACACTTCTCCAAACCACTGAGAGGCCCCTGCCCCCGTCCCATCACCATGTCCTGTGACTGTCTCTTGCTGCTGCTGCACACGTGAACACACCGAACTGAAACCAACACACACATACACACACACACAGCATCACAATCCTGTCCTTTCTCTCAAATCTACACAGAGATAAATACAGAGAGTACCACATGACCAACTGTATATAAATACTCATGTACACACTGGTCTGAACAGTATCAGCAGCTGTTGCTTGACTTTGGAAGAACAAGAAGCTGGTGAAACATGAAGCTTTGCGTGGTGGTGATGTTCGGGACCCTCTTCGTCCTTGTTAATGGTGAGCAATTATTCAAATGCACTTTTTTTTCTTTTTTAAACAGGAAAATACAGGGAATAGACAGGAAACAGGGTGAGAGAAAGGGGAATGACATCAGGTGAACCAAAGATCCTGGTTATGAGATATGCCATAGAATGCTAGCAGAGTGGTTGGCACTCCTGCCTTTCAGCAAAGAGGATAAGGGTTCAATCCTCGAGCTGGTCTTCTCTTCAGAGACCCCGGTGTCCTCCCTACTGTCCAAAGACATACATGTATAGGTGAATCTTTGAACCTAACTGACCATTGCCCAGGATGTACTCTACCCAAAGCTGTTGCTAACCACTGTAGGGGCCCTAGGCAAGAGGGACAACTGAGGCCCCATATAGGTTCCTTTTTAAACCAAAAACATGGTAACAAGGAGCATTTGATTTGGACATTGTACTAAACATTAATATAAGCTCTTCTTTGGCCTCGTATCCTTAATTTTGACTTTGTATGTATAACATAAAGGTGAGTATGTGGGACAATATATGGCAGGGGGGATCTGGGAGTCCTCCCCCAGGAAACTCTGAACAAAACATTTATGATTTCCTGTTTTCTGGTACATTTTTGATGGTAAACTATATTTTAGGCTGGCTACAAGTTATGGTTTGACCTCTCTTCAGACACGGCCCTTTTAGGGGATCCTTTGGGGCCCCCATTCAGCTCTGGGGCCTGGGCAATTGTCTACCTTTCTTACCCTGTTGTGACGCCTCTGACTCTACCTTAGGCCCATAGTTGCCGGGATAGGCTCCAGCCATCTGTGTCCCCAGGAATAAGCGTTTGAAGATGAATGACACCAACACATCAAATAGCTGCAGTATTAACCTGTAAATACCGGAGTAATTAAAATGTATTAATTATCTTACACTGTCACTTTCAGTAAAATGGTAAATCTCCAGTTTTTTTGACCCAATGAGTATTAGCAGTGTAAGCATTTCTCACACAACTGGTGGAAGCTGAGTATCACTTATAAGACATGTTTTTAAGAAAAGTGAACCTCGTGGACTTCCTCTCTGGCAACAGTAAAGGTTTAAGAAAACTGATGACATTTTTCAGAAAGAGTCACGTGCAGAAGTCCCTGAGGTTATTTTGTTCCGATAGTTGCAGAGTCAGAGTTTCACATCGGCTTATAATGTATTGTGATATTCTTTGCTTATGGCATAATTTTTTTGAGCAATGTTTTCCAACCAGGGATACGGGGTCCCCTAGAGGTACACGAGCATGTTCTGGGGGTATTAGGGGAATTAGTTGATAATTTATTGACAAAATTATTTATAAAAAAATATTAATTTTATTTTAAAGTGTTGAAACTTTTGAAAGACAAGCAGGCTTAAGTGTACACTAAGGAGGTGAAACTGCAAAAGAAATTATTTGTATAATAATGTTATATTTTGTTACATATTTTTAGGTGTAATAGTTTGTTCCAAAGTGGAAAAAAAAATCTTTGTAGTAAATTTATTGACTTCTTTATGCGTAAGTTTATTTTGAACATAAAATAGACAGCAATATAAGTAAATGCAATAGGAATTCATATGACAAGGAGAATTTTCATTCAATTTTAATGTTTTATTTTAATGTTAAATTTCACATTAAAATAAAACTTATGAATTCCTATTGCTTCTACTTATTTTGCTGTCTATTTTAAAAGGAAAAAAATGCAGGAGATTTAGTATTTACAATAAAGAAAGTAAAAATGTTACATTGAAGAATCATGAGGGGGTACTCATGGTATGACAAAAAACACCAGGGGGTACATAAGACAAGAAAGCTTATGAACCACACAGCCATATTGTTAACACTAAAAGAAACAAGTCTTTTTAACTGTGTATTGTACCACTATCCCCACCTCTGTGTGTGTTTCACAGGTATGCCCCCAATCAACAGAGAGTACAACAGCCACTGCAGATGTGTCCAGGTGGAGTCCAGGATCATCCCCCCAGACAGTCTGAGGAGCATCAAACTGGTGCCAGAGGGGCCCCACTGTCCCCACACCGAAGTCATGTGAGTCACTTTAAAGCAATGTAATGTATGTAATAAACACATGAGGGAGAAATGTCCACATACATAACATACACTTAACATGTAGCCTGACCAGTTAACCTTTTTTCTGCTCTTTAATATAAACAGATCAGGCATAACATTATGACCACTGACAGGTGAAGAGACAAACACAGATTGTCTCTCGCTCATGGCACCCGTTAGTGGGTGGGATATATATATTGTTAGGGAAGGGGTTAGATATTAGGCAGGAGGTCACAGGACATAATGCTAACTCAGCTTCTTCCAACACTTGTTCAGTGTTGATTTATGATGACTTGCCACGAGAAAGAGAGTGCCATCAGCTGATCTACAACTGATAGTGAATCTATGTATTTCACAATCAGTGCCACTGACATGACTGGCCTTTCCTCTCACGTGCTGCTTGTTCATTATCTTGTCATCTTTAGTGCGAAGCTGTCCAGAGGCGAGAAAGTGTGCCTGAACCCTCAGTCGTCCTGGGTCAAAAGACTGGTGAAGTTCGTACTGGACAAACAGATGCAAGGAGCCACCCCTCCCAAAAACCAAGTGTGAATTCAACTCAGCGCTCTGCTTTAATCTGTGTATTATACTTTAACTCTAATACTTGCCTCCATTTTTGTAAAACATATTTATTCATTCGGTTTGTTTTGTAATTTTGATTTGTAGCCATGAAACGGCTGGTCTTGTTAATCGTTTTGAATAAATGTTTTAAATAATAACTTTTATGTTATTGTTGAATTATTACTTTAAAAAGTAAAGTACATACAGTACATTTTAAATGGGACAAGCCCACAGACTCTATGCTCAACTGTAAATCAAAATATAGGGTATACATTGAGATAGAAGATTATTATGTATTCATGTATATGTAATAGGCCTATGCAAAAACACAACAATGCTATACACATGTAATATACTTTTACTTTTGCTTGGGTAATAGTAGTAGTACATTTTGCTGTGTAATAACAAAAACATTTCAAATGTACTTTATAGTAAATACTTTTCTCTGGTTGTACTTAAGTCATAATGTGTAGGGTACTTTTCATGTTACTTGAGGTATATTATTTTTAACTAACAATACTTTTACTCGGGTACAAATTATGAGTACTTCTTCCACCTTCTTCCTTTTAAATATTACAAATCAGTACATTTAGATGCACAGGATAAATGTAGTACTAAACCAGGGCTAATCTAGGAGTAAACCAGTCTAAACTAGGATACTAGTTTACCACAATTTGATTTTGTAAATTTGATAAACTGATCTATAAGCTCTAATTTATATGCTTAACCTTCAAATAACATTACACAATTTACAGTAAAAAGAGAAATCAATGTAATTTTTGGATTTGGTGTTACCACCCCAGTACAAAGGAGGCATGGTAGCAAAGCAGTTAGTACTCTTGCTTCCCGGCATGGAGATTGTGGGTTCGATCCTCGGGCCGGCTGACTCAAACTCTCTGGGTGGAGTCTGGATGTTCTCCAAAGTACTCCCTTTGTTACTTTGGGTTCTCTCAGGCTTCCTCCCACCATATTGCCCCTAGTGAATGAATGTGACAGTGAATGGTTGTCTGTCTGTGTCAGCCCTGTGACTCGCTGGCCCATGTTCAGGGTGTACACCGTCTATGTCCCAAAGTTACTGGGACAGGCTCCAGTTCTCAGAACCCTTAACGAGAATAAGCGGAAAAAGATGAATGAACCCCAGTATGAATGTGAGGCAGATGTAGTTTGTGAATTTAACACAATCCCATAGGGTCCCGTTGTACCTATAGGACAAAGATTTACCATGAAATGCAGTGAGAATAATTCAGTGCCATAAACCAGCAGTTCCCAAAGTGGGGTCCGGGGTCCCCTGGGGGTCCGTGAAGGTACTGCAGGGGGGTCTCCAGAGGCTGTCTATATTAAGTACATAAAATAAAAATGAAATAAAAATGTTTGAAATGCACTGTAAAAAACAATCGCAACAAAAAGTTTAAAAAACCAGTCATCTGGATTGGATTTTTAATTGGATTTAATTGGATTTTTTTTTTTTAATCCAATCCAGATGACTGCTTTTTTAAACTTTTTGTTGCAATTGTTTTTTACAGTGCATTTTTTTGTTGCGATGCAATTACCCTGGATGAGTGAGAGTCTTCACAGACATGTAAAAAACAATGCTGCAAAACCTCAAGGCAACAGGATCCCTCAAGATTTTTGAGTTTTGGTGATCAACTCAAAATCTCAAGTTTTCAACAACTAATATTTTTTTACTCACCAAATTTAACGTTCATACATCTAAAAACCTGAAATTTTAAGTTTTACTCACTATCTTTATTTTTTCCAACTCATCTTACAGCCAACTGACTCCACTGTTCAGAAAAAGTATTATTGATAAAAATAAAAACTAAATATACCACATTTAACAAAATAATAACTTTTTCTGAACTCTGTAAGTTGGCTGTAAGATGAATAAAAAAATAATGATAGAGAGAAAAACTTAAGTGAAAATTACGTGAAAGTGTGGAAAACTTGAGATTTTGAGTTGGCCCCAAAAATCTTGAGGGATCCTTTGCCTTGAGTTACTGAGTTTTTGCAGCATTTTTTTGTTTGTTTTGTATTTGTTTAAAAATATAACTTTTAAACACTTTTTAGCCAATAGTCAGTGTCTTTTGTAATGTTTTTTATAGAAATATATTGAGGAAAAACATGAAAATAAAATTTGGGATCGAGGGAAGTTGTATTGTTGGGGGTCCGCGTGGGATTTTGGTGAATTTAAGGGGGCCGTGACACTCCTGACTTTGGGAATGGCTGCTGTAAACCTTTGAGAAACCAAGAGGAACTTCACTGCGGTCCTCTTTCAAGTAGATGAAATGGTTTCTCTTTTGTTTTTAATTTAGGGTTAACCCCCCTAACCCTTCCACCTATTCCCATCTTATACCCTATTGTAGACAGAAGACTATTCACATATAGCCCTATCTGCATATTAGATAGATTTAGTAAAGATTTAGCAATAGTTTCAAGCATATGTGCTGCAATACTGTGTAACTGTATACCAGACATTGATTGTAATCTAGCAACATGCCGAATGAGATTAAGTCTGGATATTTTGCACAAAAAACAAACTCTAGACTGTCAAATATTAAACGTAGAGACAAAAAGATTTTCCACCATAATACAATCTTGCATTTACTTTGTCCAAATTTCTTATTCATGTTACACAAGAAATAAATACCCCACAAACAATTACAATGATTCAAAAACAGAAAACTAATGCCATGTGTTGAAGACAAATGCTAAAATTCATTGTAGATTAAATAAATTAGAAACAGCAGTAGAGTGTTGAACTTATATGAAGCAAATGCATTTTATATAGACATTAAAATAAAAATAAATTGTTTGGCATCAGTATAAAAGATAATATCAAGGAATATCAAGGTGGCATTGTTTGTATGCATTAATGCTCTTCTTGATGATCTATCAGGTTTGTATCATTGCTTAAAGGCCATGAACACTAATCATTAAATAGATCTCAATATTAATTATGTAGAGCAGCGGTTCTCAAACACTGACATGGGTACCCCTGGTGGTACACAAGCTTCTTCAGATCTAATTTAAATGAAACACATTTAGAGCCAGTTTTATTCCTGTTTTAGTCTTGCTTTAGTTGAGGATTAGATTTTGTGTGGACCAGTGAGAGATCTGGTTTAGTCTTGGTTTGGTTCTGGATTTTGTTGTGATTTAGTAATGCTCATATTAATTTACTGAAAATGGTGCTTTCAAAGTGAAATATACTGAGATGTTACTTGGTGAAAAATATTTGAGAACAAAATCATAGATGCACTCGTCAACGCACCACCCAAGTTCAAGTACGTAGGCAAGTAGCCTAAAAAGTAGTCCAAAAATTGCATTTGTGCAAAAAGACAATGCTTTACTTTGTTTTGTTTTTTGTTGCAATTCAGATGACACATTTTGCCGAATGCACAGACAGGAAATCTTACGTGCATCAGTGTCAATAGTAAAACAAAGATGCAATTTCAGCCAAAGTGGTCAGAAGTTACTCATTTTAGAAAGTTTTTAGAGTTGTTTTTCTTGATCTTATTTTCGTCTATAGAGAGTCTCGCTGTGTGGACGCTCAATTCACTGGCTCTTGACAAACTTACCTTCTGCAGAAATGCACCGAAGAAAATTAGCATTAACATTATATACTAGTTTTATTCTTGTTCATTTGTTAATTTACAGTAAGCATGGTTTGAAGCAACCGATGTACTGTACCTTTGAATTCTTTCATCCACAAGTCCACCAAGAACATAAACCTTGTTGCCGTCTACAGATTGTAAAGCTGACAAAAAAGAAAAAGAAAAACAAATTAAAGATAAAGCATTTGTTGACATAGTGTGCATTCAAGTGCTTTAAGCAAAGATACTTTTTTTGGTGATGATTTGTTTCATCACTTAAGCTATTTTGAAAAGAGGAATGTGGTTTGGCATATTAAGGAGGTGGCATTGTATGGTGCACTGTATGGATTTTTATTAAGTTTTAAATTATGGCCATTTTGCTGTATGTCTCTCTGCCTCATGACCCAAAAAGAGTACACGACAAAGCTACTGCTGTGGTTATAACGCCCTCTTCTGACCAAACACTTCATGACAGTACAAAAAGACAAACAACCACGTGAATTTCAATCAATTATACTATTGCGAAAAAGTGAAATTATTTTAGTAGTATCGTATAAGTTTGGTATAAACAGAGTGAAATGTATTGTGAAGTTTAACTTTTCTAAAATATTGTAATTTATTGCTGTGTTCAAATGGACAAAGGGAACATATAGCTGAGGTTATGACTCCCTCTGCTGACCAAAAACTTAATTACAAGTCAAAAAGACCACTATTTGCAGTGTATTTTCCTTGTTCAGGGTGGTGTGGGGGAGACGATGGTCTCTGAAGGAAACAAATCCAGTTTTCCTCTGTAATGGCCATCCACTACTGCTAACAACAGGCAGAAAAATTATTTAACTTAAATGTTTGGGGGTCCGAGTGATGGTTAAATCAATTTGACGCTCCAAAAGTAATTAACTGTTTTTTTGTTTGTTTTGCTTTGCTTTTTTCAGTTTTATTTGACCTTTACAGAACCAGGAAACTTCCTGGCCCCACGGGGGACCTATTATACATGGTTTTAGTGATTGAGGAAACTGGAGCACATGGAGAAAACCTACACAGACACAGGAAGAACATGCAAACTCCACTCAGAAAGGTTCCACGAGGGTCTGAGAAATAGACCCAGTACCTTCTTGCAGTGAGACAGGAGTGCTAACCACTGTGCCACCATGCTTCCCAACTGGTAAGATATTTGCTACTTTACTGAAAAGGATTTCATCCAAATATGAATAAAATAAATGCAGAATGTCATGCAGTTTTGTAATCAAGTGACCAGTTTTTGAGACCAAGTCCCTATCAAGTCCTTAGTGTTTGAAACAATCTTTGGTTACTTGACTCAATCAACTCCTATCATGTTTAGGTGTTGTGTCACACACAATAATAAAGAATAAAAAAATGACACTGACCAGTCCGCTGTACACTTTTTTGTGCTTCGTCCTCCATTCTTCAAACTGAGCGTCCAGGTCTTTATTTTCCACTGGAAGGCTCAGCACTGATGTAGCAGCAGTGTGCACAGATGTACCAGCATCTTGAAACACTGCAACACAAAAACACCAAAAACAAGACCAACTCTGTCAGTCCTGACCCCTAATCAGTTTTTTTTTTACAAAAAAAATTCAGCTTTGCTTTCCTCTTCATATTATTGATTAATTCAGTCATTAGTAAATGTTTTGTTTTGTTTTGTAACTAACAAACATTTTTCAACCAGCTACACTAGCTGCCAGGTAATAATACATTTTATCTGTTTCATTTTTACAAGATATCACTTTTAACAAGATATTATCACATTCACAACATACTGGAATATCACTTTTTTTTTTACATAATGTGAAGTTTCACATCATTCCAAGAGAATCAACTAATCAAGTTTTTTTTTTAAGATAAGCATTTTTCATGTAAAAAAAAGTGACATGCCAGTATCTTGTAATAAAGTGAAACATTATCTTGTAAAAAGGTGAAACATTATAACGTTAATAATGTAAAACAATCTTGTAAGGTAAACAAATAAGCAAATAAATAATCTGCGTTGTTTTAACGTTTTTGTCATAGCTCACATTATTGATGAATCCAGCCATACTACACTGCTCAAAAAAATAAAGGGAGCACTAAAATAACACATCCTAGATCTGAATGAATGAAATATTCTTATTAAATACTTTGTTCTTTACATAGTTGAATGTGCTGACAACAAAATCACACAAAAGTTATCAATGGTAATCAAATTTATTAACCCACGGAGGTCTGGATTTGGAGTCACACTCAAAATAAAAGTGGAAAAACACACTACAGGCTGATCCAACTTTGATGTAATGTCCTTAAAACAAGTCAAAATGAGGCTCAGTAGTGGGTGTGGCCTCCTCGTGCCTGTATGACCTCCCTACAACGCCTGGGCATGCTCCTGATGAGGTGGTGGATGGTCTCCGGAGGGATCTCCTCCCAGACCTGGACTAAAGCATCTGCCAACTCCTGGACAGTCTGTGGTGCAACGTGGCATTGGTGGATGGAGCGAGACATGATGTCCCAGATGTGCTCAGTTGGATTCAGGTCTGGGGAACGGGCGGCCAGTCCATAGCATCAATGCCTTGGTCTTGCAGGAACTGCTGACACACTCCAGCCACATGAGGTCTAGCATTGACTTGCGTTAGGAGGAACCCAGGGCGAACTGCACCAGCATATGGTCTCACAAGGGTCTGAGGATCTCATCTCGGTACCTAATGGCAGTCAGGCTACCTCTGGCGAGCACATGGAGGGCTGTGCAGCCCCCAAAGAAATGCCACCCCACACCATTACTGACCCACTGCCAAACCGGTCATGCTGGAGGATGTTGCAGGCAGCAGAACATTCTCCACGGCGTCTCCAGACTCTGTCACATCTGTCACATGTGCTCAGTGTGAACCTGCTTTCATCTGTGAAGAGCACAGGGCGCCAATGGTGAAGTTGCCAATCTTGGTGTTCTCTGGCAAATGCCAAACGTCCTGCACGGTGTTGGGCTGTAAGCACAACCCCCACCTGTGGACGTCGGGCCCCCATACCACCCTCATGGAGTCTGTTTCTGACCGTTTGAACAGACACATGCACATTTGTGGCCTGCTGGAGGTCATTTTGCAGGGCTCTGGCAGTGCTCCTCCTGTTCCTCCTTGCACAAAGGAGGAGGTAGCGGTCCTGCTGCTGGGTTGGTGCCCTCCTACAGCCTCCTCCACATCTCCTGATGTACTGGCCTGTCTCCTGGTAGCGCCTCCATGCTCTGGACACTACGCTGACAAACACAGCAAACCTTCTTGCCACAGCTCACATTGATGTGCCGTCCTGGATGAGCTGCACTACCTGAGCCACTTGTGTGGGTTGTAGACTCCGTCTCATGCTACCACTAGAGTGAAAGCACCGCCAGCATTCAAAAGTGACCAAAACATCAGCCAGAAAGCATAGGAACTGAGCAGTGGTCTGTGGTCACCTCCTGCAGAACCACTCCTTTATTGGGGGAGTCTTGCTAATTGCCTATAATTTCCACCTGTTGTCTGTTCCATTTGCACAACAGCAGTGAAACTGATGTCAGTCAGTGTTGCTTCCTAAGTGGACACAGTTTGATTTTACAGAAGTGTGATTGACTTGGAGTTACATTGTGTTGTTTAAATGTTCCCTTTATTTTTTTGAGCAGTGCATATTAGTAAATTAGTATATTATAGTAAATGTGAATGTAACATACATTTTTCAATACTAGCTGCCAGGTAAGTAAAAATAAATTTCGTATCGTTTTACATGTTATAATGTTTTTACCAAATAGTTGTCCCAAAAACAAAGAGGAAGCTTAGAGTGGACCACTCTTTCTCAGTTGCTGCCCCTAAACTGTGGAATGAGCTGCCCTTGCACCTTAGACAGGCTAAATCACTTCCTGTTTTTAAGTCCTCTCTTAAAACACACCTTTTCTCTTTGGCTTTTACCTCAGTTTGAGATGTTGACTTTTATTGTTTTTACTGGTTTTATTTATCATCTATTCACCTTTGTTTTATATTCGTCTTATGGCTCTGTTCTTTTATCTGTTTGCATGTATTGTTCTTTGTTGTGTTTTTATTTTCTTATTGCTGTGTACAGCACTTTGGCCAACTGTGTTGTTTTTAAAGTGCTAAAGTTGAGTTGAATATTATCACATTTTTACAAGATACCAGGGTATCACTTTGTCATTAGTTGTCATTTTATCATTTGTCAGTTAGTTCCAAAAGAATATTTTGTATCATGAACAATAAACTGATTTGGACCATGGCTCAGAATGGATACTAGGGGTCTGCTGTTAATCCCCAGGAGCTTGTTAGCTGAGTTTATGTTATTAGCTGCAAGAAACATTTTGTAATACTTATTACAGACACAGCTGTTATAAACAGGACTATCTCTAAATGCCTCTACTTAAGCATTGCATCCACTGGACCTATATCCTTTTGGCTAAACTTAAAACTTGATGCCAAAGCTTCCGACAGCACATTTCAGTTTATGATAAAGTAGGACCAACATCAGACTCAGCTCCTATTTGCACAGAGCAAAGTAACAGAAGAAAGTTTGTTTACCTTTGTCTCTGTGTCCACACTTCTGTTGGTGTCCAGTCTCTGGTCTGGTACTGTACTCAGAAGCACCTCAGTTTATATGGATTATGGACTTAGGGAAGAAGACTCAGGGCTCCACATTTTGGGGAGTGATTCTTTTATGTTTACCAGTTATTTAATCAGATTTCTTTGGAATAGCAAATATTAACAAACTGGATAATGTTTGCCGATCAGTTGCATGTATTGTGAAGTATGACGTCTATAGGCAACAATTCTGGACAAAAAGAGCAGCATTTCATAAAACTTGATTATAAAACAATGACTGAAAGATTACTATAGGTTTTAATCTTCTCAAACAATTTTGAATTTCTGCATAGCACACCTTTAAAGGGATTGTCCAGTATTTCATAAAAATGCTCTGAGATCCACTTTGTACCAGCTGCTGGCAATAAAGGTGCCACCCCTTCTAGATTGTGTAATGAATTATAAAATGCTTATACAACTAAGATGAAATAAATGAAGTCTTTTGCCCTTGTATACCTTGTGGGACCTCAGGTGACTTAATTTGAATCTGTCCTGTATAGGCACATTTCCACTGGATATTTATACTATGATTCCCGACTCTATTTACCGAACATCTCCTTGTTGCGCCTCATGATTTGCTGTCACTTCCCCACTGTTCTGTCTATTAAAGCCACCACTAACACCAGGGGCGGATCATCTGGAGGTGGACCAAACAGTAGCGCTGAAAGGGGCCTTAGCCCAATCCCTTCTCTTTAGACCGGGCGCAAAATCTAGTCTAAAGAGGTTGGACATAGGCTGGGCTTGGGACAAGGAGGCTGAACTTGAACTGGTGCAAATCTAAGCTGGGCAACAGCTGCGTGGAACTCAAATGCTGCATTCATGTCGTTAGAGTACGCCCCCAGATTCGCTTCCTCCTCTTATCGCTGGTTCAGGTTCTGTCAGGATCTCAAGCTCGGTACAGTATACAGTTACAATCAGCACCATGGACAGCGGCCACGTGGCAGAGGAGGATGGAGCACATATGGAAGATGAGTGAATGAAATACCCCTTTCCTACTGTGTGTAAAGCGCTTTGGGTGACTTGTGTCATAGTTAAAAAGTGCTATATAAATACCATTCCCTTCCCTTTCCCTTTGCTGATGCAAAGGTAACACTGGCACACTGTGTAGAGGGATCCGTGGGCTGTGGCGCGCTACGCAACAACGGCTAATCCACTATTTGCTCGTAAAAACAAATCTGAAAACTAGGCTTGAGGGTGCAAAAGTGTGCAAGTAGCAAAATGCTGCTCAGTAGGTTGACAGGACATTAGTCAGTGGAGCGGATCGCTGATGAGGCACACGCCCTGGCCCCTTATGTGGCTGTGACAGGGACCTCTCTGCCAGACCACTGTCCTTAAACAGCCACGCACAAAGCTATGCTGCTTGGGTCCAGAAAGTAAGTGAGGCCGGCGTTTTCCTGAAGCAAACAGCTCAGAAAAATGAAAAATACAGCACTCAATTTATTAATTTATTTATTTTATTTTTTTTAGTTTTGGTTTATAGTAATATAAAAGTGAGTGGACAACAGCTCGTTTTTGTTTTCTGATTGGGAAAGGGGAACTGTTCGATTTTGATCTGTTTGAGCACAGGCTCCGGCTATTGCAGCTCTTCAGGAGGTAGAAGACAACGTCTGCTCTTCCATTCTTCTGTCTACAAAGAGAGACACTTAGAGATTAGACTGCAGTAGAACTCAGGGCTCAAAAGACAAAAACCTACATTAATGAACAAAAGGAGTGCAATGTTCTGAGACAGTGGCAGGAAAATAAACTGAAGAAGGTTTTCTTAAAATCATGCAAATCTTTGTAAGGATGTTAAGGTAAAAAAAAAAATATGTCTGGGTGGAGTCCACATGTCCTTCCTGTGTTACTGTGGGTTCTCCCCAGGTGCTAAGGCTTCCTGCCACCTTCCAAAAACATGTATGTGTTAGGTGAGTTGGTGACTCCAAAATGCCCCTAGTGAATAAATGTGAGAGTGAATGGCTGTGTATGTCGCACAGTGATTTGGCAGGTTTTTATGCCCTTCCAGTCGCAACCAGCTACATACGGTGACTGGAGTAGGCGATGTTGGTGAAGTGTCTTGGATGAATTTGAATAAGGTTTGAACAAACGGTCAAGCCACGGCACCGCATGAAACCATCCATCTTCTACCGCTTATCCGGGACCGGGTCACGGAGGCAGCAGTCTAAGCAAAGATGCCCAGACTTCCCCTTCCACAGACACAAAATTCCCTCCCTCTCCCTCTCTCACTTCTGTCAACAGAACCAATCACTGGAGAGAATTTTTTAGGAGTGAAGATATCACTGCGCTTACGCCGAAGTGACCCTAAAGTGTTATTACGCTTTACATGGTAGTAACTGTCATGAATTCACCGATTCATGGAATTGAACAAACTATTATTAGGGTAACATATGGAACATCTTAAACGCAGGAATCACATCTTGCATATTGTACATACTGGTATACAGTGATTACCCATAAGTCATAGCGTACACTACAAACAGGTAGCTTCAGCCACTAACAACAATCACCAGCGCCTCCTACTGGAGCTCATAGTAATAAATCACTTGGACCCCCCACCCCAGGCTGCAGCGTAGGCAAAGGTCTAGCTGAGTGACGCCTGTTATAAAAGAAGTGTTAGGTAGATTTGGTCTGTTGGTCCTTCAGCCTAACAGTCTGGGGGTCAACTCCAGTTGGGTGCTGCTGTTGAGGCAAAATAGGTACTGTAGTTCTGATTTCTCGGCCAATCATCAGCTGAACAGGGCTCTGACCCGTAGCTGTGATAGCAGTAGCTCTGTAGCGGAGAAGAGCGAGGTTAGGATCTTGTTGGCGCAGGATCCTTTTGGCTATGGCAACGCTCCGCTCCGCTGCTCCGTTCGCTTGTGGATAGTGAGGACTGGATGTAGTATGCTCAAAGTTGTAAGCCTCACTAAACTGGTGAAACTCTGCTGAGGCAAACTGGGGGCCATTATCTGTCACTAATTCCAGAGGAATTCCCCACCTGGCAAACATGCTCTTGAGGTGTGAAATGACTTGGTTACTGCTTGTGGTAGACAAGTGAGCAATCTCAATGTAACGCGAATAGTAGTCCACTACTACCAGATATTGTTTACCATCCTGCTCACATAAATCAGCTTGCTATTTTCTGCCAAGCTCCTGGTAGCATTGGTGTGGTTATCAATGTCTCCTTCCTCTGAGTAGGTTTGTTCCTAATGCAAAACTCAAATGCATTAACTAACTCAGCAATAGCTCTCCCAACACTTGGCCACCAAACTGACATGTTGGCTCTTCTATGACATTTGGTGAGTCCCTGATGACCTGCGTGCATTTGAGAGAGTACAGTCTTTTGCATTGAAAGGGGAATAACTATGCGGTCGCTGTGCATAAGGAGACCATGAACCTCAGACAGGTGAGCTCTAGCAGCGTGAAATTTGAGCAGAACATGTGTTAAATGAGACAAATCTGATGGCCACCCATTACTGGTGTAACGAATCACAGTTTGGAGGATACCATCATTGCTTGTGGCTTCTCTTATGGCATTTAGTCTGTCTTTTGTGATTGGTCTTGTAGCTACCACTGCCTGAACATAGGCTTTGATCTCATGCTCAGTGTCTGGCATAGTACAGTCCTGCAAAGGGTTTCGAGACAAGGTGTCAGCAACAATGAGCAGCTTTCCTGGAACGTGAACAGCTTCGGCATTGAACTTCATGAGTCGCATGAATAATCTCTGACACCTAACAGGTGCTTTATCAAGGTCATATGAGTTTATGAGTGGAACAAGGGGTTTATGATCTGTCTGTAGGACAAACTTTTCGATAACCTGCAGGTATCTCCCAAAGCGCTCGCATGCCCAAACACCAGCGAGGCATTCTTTTTCAATCTGAGAATACCGTCGCTCAGTCTCAGTTAATGTTCGTGAACAAAAGGCGACTGGCCGGAGTCCATCTCCTTGTTCCTGGTAAAGTGCACCTCCAAGGCCATAACTGCTTGCATCTGCGCTAACAACAGTTGGCTTGGTTGTGTTATAATATGCCAAGACTGGTGCTGCAACTTTGATGACTAAAACAGACCCTACTTCTTGGTGGCGCTGCTGGAGTTATGCTTACAGTCACTTTGCCAACTGTAGGTGACAGAGGCTGGCGTGCATTTAGTTACTCTGGCCCTGGGAGTGAACGTAAGGTTGGTAATAATGCGGTTTTGAGTGGGAGATGCGTGCGTGAGGATGCTGTCCCACGACTTGGTCCCACACCAAGCATACCCCGTTCATCCTCGCACGCTTCCCTGCAGAAGAGGGAGAGGAGGCAGACGTGGGAGAAGAGAAAGGCGTGGGGAGAGGCAGATGTTGCCGCGGGTGTGGTGATAGCAGCGTGGCTAACATAAACAGGATTAGCAACAGCAATGATGAAAGGATGAAGCATATCAGGAGTGGATACAGCAGTTTGATGAAGCTGCTGCCAGGCCATGACAGACTTTGCAAAATGCACCCTCTATGTTTACATTCTGTATTTCTATTTCCTCACATTTGACTAGTTATGGGACATCATAAACTGTAGAGGTTCATCATCTTGTATTTACTGAAAATAACATAATTCAGCACGTCTGCCTGATAATGATGATGCAGATTAGATGCTTATAGTTACTACATCCATAAACATTTCTCTCAACAGCAAGACTCTATCTCTAATTACTAAGCCACAGCCTTTTGAATTTTGGATATCAAAAAGCTATATAAAAAAAAAAAAAACTCTGGCGCCTAAAGGGTTAAAAAGAGATTTCCCTGACTTTATTCGCTATTATGTATTTATGAGGCAACAGCCAGATCTTTGTCCAAGGTATGTCACACATGAGTTTGGCCCAGTGTGTGATAACATAAGGTTTTGTAGCAATCTGATTTTGAAATAGTTCTCTTATAGCTCTGTTATTTCTGTGAAACTTAAAACATAGTTTTCCACAAGATGTACTAACCAAAAAACAGACACACTAGGTTGGCATGAAAAGCCTCTGCATAAATTTGCAGCACCCACAGGAATGGCTTTACTTACATAACAAAATTCTTTCTAGGAAACAAGCAAATTAATATTTCCAACAAAATTCTTGTAACTTATGAATTGGCTATCTGCAGAGAACATCTGAGTTACAAAATGTATGTTCCTGCTCTTTTTTCTATGCACAATGTCCCTGTTATTAGGCTTGTTTGAGATGAGCCAGGTGGACGCAGATACAATTGTTCTCCACCAACTGTGGCTGCTTATTGCATGACGGGAAATCGTGTCCTGTCAACATGTGCACTGACAGCTGATTGGGTCCGAGTTCTGTTTTGATCAGAAATGTGCTTGGCCCCTCCTCCCTCCCAACTTTACACAAACTAGTGCTCTGCATTTGATATTGAAAAATGTTTCAAATTTGATTGAAAGTGTCCAGGGTGTTGTCAGATATGGATAGCGTCAATAATAAGTCATGTTTTTGAGAAAAGACTCATAATCCATGCCATATCCAGGCCATGGATATATATCCATATGTGAATATATAGGACCGTCTGGCTTGCCAGGCTAAATATATATATGTCTGCATTGGTGCAAATTGTGCTCACAAATAATGAAGAGTTCCTGATGCCTTTTTAATGCAGTGTTGCTTTAGGCCCAATGATCACAAGCATCCAATGCTAATAACAGAGATTCTCCCCTTCTAAAATGCTCCTTTTAAAGCCCAGACATATCCTTTTAAAATATATAGAGGAAAATACTGACCTTGAAAGAAAGCCTTGAAAGAAAAACTTCTGAAAAACTGCTTATGAAATATTTGTTATTTGTTATTGTTATTTGTTCGTTATCCTTTTTCAAGGACATGTGGTGCATTATGGGTGATTTGGAGCTAAGCAAGGCCACAGTGAAACTAACATTTTTGAGGCTGAACTTTGGACCTCAATATTTCTGCCTTATTGGATTTAGTCAGCTCTGGTTAAAAAGACAATGGCTTTACATAATAATTTGTAATTTTACAATAAAAGAAAATAGGAACAGAGGTGTAAACTGTCAGGAACTGAGATCTGTTAAGAACTAGAAACCAGTCAAACCACCAACACATTTTATTGAATGTAGTGTTCTTCATTGTTCTTGACAGATGTGACTTTGCAGTTGTTATGCCAGCTTGCAGTAGTCCACGGTTCAGAACAGTCTCTACTCATTATCCTCTGAATCATCCATAGCTGTGCTGTTGCTATTTGGAGGCATATATCCACAACACATTTTCTTCATTTCCTCTGGTGTCTACAGGAAGAGACACACAATTATACTCTGAACTCAGGGTTCATAACATGAAAACTTATAAACATTACAATTCACATGCTCATATAGCAAGATGGTCATATAGCAGCATGTTGTGCACCCCATACTCCAGAGCTTCCCACCAGAAGTACTGAGTAATGAAATGTGTAAATAAAGCTGCATTTGTGTCATGTGATTCACATGAGTCTCTGTCAGACATATCCACCTCTAGACCTTTGTTGAAGAAGTTTTTTTATTATTTTTAGTTTCAGGACACAGGCGCAGCAGCGTATCCTCAACTCTTGGTTGCATTTGTGTACTTTGGAACATTTAAACTAACTTAAACTACTCACCATGTCACTGAAATGGTTCATGCCCATCCACCAGCTTTTCTGGCCCTGGTCTGCCTTCTTGTTGTGGGCCTCCACCATTTGCAGGTTTTTCTCCCAGATGGCCCTGCGCTTGGCTTCTTCCTCCTGACACAGACAAACAAAACAAAATATAGAACAGAATACAATAAATAAGTCTCATGATTACAAGACCTGACACTTAAGAATATGATTTCCATTTTAATCAGCAAAGAAAGACAACCCAGAACAACTTCTAATTCTAGTCATTTTATACAACTCTCGAGCAATGTCCCTGGATATGCCTAGTTATTTTTTGATTTATATCTATTTCTGTTGTATTTGCTGGCTTATAGTTAGACCTGTTTAACAGTTTGTAAAAATGCATATCTAGCCAGCCCATTTTAAGTCCTAGTCACTCCTGAGTTAAGTGTTTGAATTCGAGTCTAAGTCACTAAGACTGGTTGAGTCATCTGGAGTTAAAGGGACTATATTATGCAAAATCGACTTTTTTGTGCTTTCTGCCATGTTTCTACCAATGTTGTTCCCTCATGAAAAAACCTGTATTTTTGTATCTGTATTTTTGAGTTATCCTATATTTTCTGGCATGACCGTTCTGAGGCCTCAAAACCCTCAGTTCGACGAACCTCCACCTTGTATTAAAATGGCATCATACAAAAAGCTTTTCGGAAGTGATGTGCTCTTTCACTCAGCCGTCTCCTGCCCTCTGCTGGTCTCTTCACCTGTTTCTTTATGGCAGCAGTAGAGTACTTATTAAAAACCAGATAATGTTTTTAAAGGTTGTAACACGTGCAATGCTGTTCTAGAGATGACCAAAATTGGCTTAATAATATAAATAAAAGCAGAATACAACCCCTATTTAATGTGTAAGTCCAAGTTTGGGTCACTAAAAGGCTCCAAGTTGAGCCCAAGTCCAGTCTAAAGCTGGTCCAGTGTCAATGTTCAGTCACTAAAATGACTGACTAAAGCAGCTGCTAATGACATTAACTAATTAATGCCTTACATAATATGCACCTCTGTTCCATTTTTGAGCTGGGGCCCCAAATTTTTGGCAAAGAAGTGTGTCATGTTATTTTTTGTCAGGGCAGAAACTCTGTTTAGCAACAGTTACTTTGCAGAAGTCTGAGTCATCTGTGAAAGTCTGAGTCACAGGTGCAGTGTGAGAATAAACACATTGGAATTCTGAGAATTGACTTGTTTTTAAATTGAATAAAAAATCTGCTTATAAAAAAAGGCTCAAAATTCAGTGCAATAAAATTCAGTGTTGAAAACAAAACACAAATACAGTATGTAAAAAAAAATGCTGTCTAAAAAAATCAGTGTATCTGTTTAAAAAAATACAGAGCATAACAATTTTTTGTAAAAAATAAGATGTCACAGAATTTCTTGTTGAAAAAAAACGAACTTTAAACAGACAGATCAATATCGGGTGTTCTACTGAGATCTGTGACCTGTTAAATTTAACTTTTTTTCACAAATCTGACCATCGAGTGTCTGTATAAATTGCAATGTCAGTGTCTAAAAAACCTCCATACTCTCCTCATCAAGGCCTTAACGCTTATACTTAAGTCAAGTTTTGATTCAAAAAGTGAGCTCTATATCTGTTTGTTGGTCTTAATTAGTTTAGTGTGGATGAAAATGACACTGACTGGTCCACTGTACACTCTCTCGCACATCTTCTTCCATTCTTCCCATTGGGCGTCCAGCTCCTTATTGGCCTGAGTCATCCTGCGACACACAACAACTGTTACTGCCAAGAACACACAAACACCTGACAGTCCCAAGTTCCTCCTTCAGTCTTTTACAATAAAATAATCAGCTTTACCACTACATCTCAAAGACAAAAGACAAACAAATAAATAGAGAATCAAGTTTGCTTACCTTTTATTGCTGTGTCCAAATGTCCAGTGTTACTGTCCTGTGTCTAGTCTATCTCTGACCTCAGAAGTAGATTTTTTAAATAGAAGTAGCTCCACATTTGGGGGAGTGGTTATTTTTTTTCCCAGCAGAGGGGTGATGTCAGAGTTCTGATGAAGCTCACATGAATACTGTTCAGAAAATCAGCTGCAGAGTGTTGCAGGAACTCCCCACCTCTCCCAGTCCCAGTCGCAAACATTATTTTGGCAGTGGTTTGTGTTGTCAGAAAGTTACTCACCTGCAGTTGATTATAAATGCAACGTGATGTTTGGCAGATAGAAAAAGTTTATGTGGTATACATAGTGCTAAAGCTAGTATCTGAAATAAAAAAACAAAGAGGAGGAGTTACAAGAATATCAATTCAGTTCTAATGTGTGTCATTTATTTTTGTAGCACGGTACAATAACTCTGCCAGGTATCAATACTTTCAATATTTTGTAGCCTAATGCATTATAATGGTGGTACAGTCCTGCATTGTTTTCAGTCAAATGTGGGCCAAAAGTGATGAAGAATTCTGCCAGGAGTGTAGAGGGGAGCTGTGCACTTCTAAGCACTTCTGCCAAATACTGTGACACAAATAAAAAATACTGCCAGGATTTTTCCTCTGGAGGCTGCTTTGTGTGTCAAATGATCAAATCTTGCATGGCAAAAAATGTAAAAACCAAGCCCTTCATGAATGGAAAGTGGTCAAACATCAGTTCTGAACATATTTTTGTAGAGTGTCCTTATGTCTTTACATTTTGGTGAGATTTGAAAAAATATATATATATATATCATACATGAATGTTTTGAAAAATGTTATATTAATAAAAAAATCAGCAATTCCAGATTATCCCCATACCAAATGTACTTAATCAGCAAAATTATAATTCTACCAAAATAAGTTAAAGTTAACTTAAACTAGCAAAAGCTATTTCAAAAATTACTTTCTCCATTGGCAGAACCATAAAATGTGCATTGTGGGCAAATTGAAGCAAGGCAGGCCCACAGAGGAAGCAGCCTGAGGACAAGGATTGTGAAGTGTTCTAGCCACAAAGGATGCTGGCTAGTGGGAAACACCCAACAAATGCCTTACTGACCCACAGCTGACTCATTACTTTTGGAAACATGACTGTTTTTTTCCTGTAATTAAGATGGAAGGCTATTTGAATCTTGTTCTAAATTTAGGGGAAAAATAACATTGTTGATTTTATATAATATTCAACTGATATAACTTATTAAATCTTACAACCTTTAACTTATGAAGATAGCCTTCTTTTTTATTTTCACACATTAGACACAAGTTAACCCTCCCGATAGATAGATAGATAGATAGATAGATAGATAGATAGATAGATAGATACCACTGAACAATTTTGGAAAAAATATCTAATTGCAATGCTGACAGATTTTGCGATATATTTTTTGAAATCAATGTTTAGTTCACAATTTACATTTTAAACCTGTGATGGAGCATTGATACTGAAATATTCACTGCTAATTTAACACAAGCAATCACATGCTTTTCATGTCTGTAAACTACAGCTGTAGCAGACTTTCTACATATTAAGACTGTGGAAACGGGATATTTTGTTCTCTACAGAAGACACATTACCTAAATAATTGCAGCCTTTGCAATTTGCTAAGTGCAATAATTCAAATTGCGATTTCAATTCGATGTCAATTAATTGTTTATCCTTATATAAAATTATAAAGATAATTTACTTCTACAATTATAAGGATTATTCACTACTACTAGAACAATGTACTATACGTTGTTAACATAAAAATGACAACTCAGTTGTATATTTAGGTTCAAAACAAAATCTTTATTTCAATCCATAAAAAACATAGTCACCATTTTAATAATCAAAGTGCTGAGGACAGGACAGAGCAAGTCATTGCCCAGCAACGCTCTCCACTGTCATGTTTAATGTCAACTTTCATACTTTTTTACTAATAAAGCAATTTAAGAAAAACATATGACAAATACTGTGAAAAGCTGTTTGTAGGTTAATCCTTTGGCACAAAATCTGGCTCTATTCTGCCTTTATCGATTGTATATAAGCGTCATGCACTATAGGGCCATAAATATCACAAATGGACTAAATTGATATTTTTAAATTACATTCAATCACTATTTATTACTCCATTAAAACTCTGAATAAAGAAGTCATAGACCACAATGTACTTTCATGCCTAATTAAATACAATTTCAAAAAAGGAAATTTGTCAAATTGTATTTATTTATGTATATAAGCCTATTATGTATGATATGATAGCCTGTGTATGACACAATACAATTTAGTTGTAAAGGTCCTAAAATATTAAATTGTAATTTTAATTGAGTTAGCCTATGATAGATGAATACTGAAAAATAGCTTACTAGTTTAGAAAAATAAATGCCATGTTAAGTTACAATATTATTTCTGATATTTGAAGGTGCACTGTAGCTGTAAAAGTTTTACTAAATTTGATTATTTATAGATACACCTTTTAATTTATGGCTAATTTCAGACATGTTAAAATATGAATGTCTTAGAACTTTTGAGGTTTTGCAAGACAGATGTTGCAGTGACAGTTTGCCTTTTATCCAGCCCTTATTAAATTTACTTAAAAAATAATGTATTGGGAAAACCTATTAATATTGTTATACACATAATATTGTAATAAACCTTTCATCTGATATAGCATTTTAGTCAGTTACCAATATCTTTGGCCCTAGATGTAGCCATGACACATTTCAGAGACTATAAGAATATCTCCTTAGTGGTTGAGAGAGTGCGTGACTTCTTCATACATACAGTACATTCTTTAGAGTGTTGTGTTTACAGTAGTCAATGAAACTCCCATCAAGCACCACCTTTCACATGATGGGATAGCTGGCCAGGTTGGCTATACCACACAGGTTGTCGCGGTTACGTGCCATCAGGATGTAGCCCTTGTTGCCCCATTCCTCTCCCCAGCTGGACACAGACAAACAGTAACAGAGATGGATAGATATTATTGGGTGTGAGCATCGCTACAGGCTGCAATGCCATTCATCTTCATCTTGTCACAAACATGGCTGACAGAAAGATATCAAAGCATTTTGGTGTCCTTACGAGCCACCTGCTGCTGTTCAGAAGACCCACCTGTTCTTAACAATCCAGTACTTCTTGCCTTTGATGGTCACCCCAAAGCCCACTGCCAGCACGGCGTGATTGATGTCATCTTTGTTACAGTTGGGGTCGTGGTAAACACCTGGGCACAACACAAGACGACACTTTGAGTGACCTGTGGACTTCAGAAGAGCGTTTCTAAACACTCCGCAAAGCTGTTTACACTTTTTCACACCTGGACACCATGGCTGGGACACAGTTGTTACATTGTACAAATTTGGTGTTGCATGGTGCTTTTAAATACGGCTTCAAAGGACTGTTTCAATTCTCACACATCTTGATTTTATTTGCATCTATTTGAATAAGTGCTGACCTTTCTTATAGAACTGGAAGGTGCTGAGCGTGGCGTCGATGCCCACAGACACAGGGCCCACTTTCCACACAGCCACAGCCAAAGCGTGCTCATTTCCCATTGGGATCTCCTTGTAGCCTTTGCACTGGGCCGCCATGCCGGTGGAGTTGTAGCGACATGGCTGATCCTGCACAGAGAACACAGGTTTTATAGCACTAGACATTTACAAAATATCTTTATGAATGATTAGATGCTGACACATAAAGCTTGTGCAATAAAAAAATTATGAAAAATCTGTGTCAATGTCACAAGACTTGCATCAGCAAGTCATCGTCTACCATGATTTGTTTTAGCCAATCACAGCAACAACTAATATTACATGAACAACAACAACATTGCTGAATAACAAACCATTAGAATAATAAAACATAAAAATGTTAGGGGATTTTTGCAGTTTTTGTATCTGTAGCAGCATTGTTAATGTTTTTCAAGGTTGGCAGTTAGGTTAGTTCCATTTGAAAAATACTGTAGCCTTTGTAAATGTAAAAGTACAACAAAATTCGACTTATTTTTGTTTTAGAAGAGGTTTTGTTGCATTATTGGTCTTTAATGTGTGCCCAGTGTCTGTGGCTTTGTTTGAATGCTCCGCTGATGTAAAAATCAGCTGTTCTTCTTAATTGGTGCCTTTAGTGCGAGTCTGCGGGATGCATGCTCCTGCGTCCGCGTAACGCGCAGCCAAACCAGGTTGAAACTCAGTGGACTAAAGAGCAGACAGCTCCTGCTGCCAGTTTTGACAACGTCTGAACGAAGAAAATGTGCAAAGAGAGCAGAGAAGACAACGATGAAAGGTGCTCCTCTCAGACACACGGACACATGGGCTGCCTTTTTACTTTCTCTTTCCATTAGCAGCCATTTGGTGCAGTTTAAGCCACAAAACGCACAGTTTTCTCCGCGTAACAAGACACAGGCAGACTCTGAACTTTTTTAATGCTTTTAACGTAAATATTAGCGGGTTAGCTCTAGCTCTATTTGCGTTGGCAGTTTGCAAACACACGCACTGCTGCACCTCGGTTCTGTCCCGTGCGCTCTAAGAGCAGGCGGGGACAAAGCGGGGACATAAAGCAGCAGCTCCAGGGCAGGTTTGTGTTAATTATAACCAGGGCTTAACTTAAAAACACTGCTAGAATAACGCTACTGCTGTTTAATCAAACCGGAGTTGCAATAGAGTAAATGTGAGAGCCTCGCATGCTTGTTGTTTGTTGTAATTTGATCGGCCCTTCTGATCGGCCCATTTTACCGATCCCCGATCACTTCTATTTTTAGCCATGATCGGCCGATCACCGATCGCGGCCGATCGATCGGAGCACCCTTAATTGTGAGCCTAACAAAATGAATTTTCATGAGTTTGTGAACTCACAAATCTTGCAATAATCCAGCTTGCAAGGTAAAAACAGACATACAATAATAATACTGTTTGCCACACACATTCACTTATAAAGTAAAAAGGTTTAACAAGAAAGGCATCTGGACAAAGTTCTTTAGAAGACTTTTTGTCTCTCATCCAAAGGACTCAGTTCTGTAGTAGTAAGTAGCTGGTTTGTCAGTTGACTTAATTTTCCTCACAGAGGGAGCGGCCAGACCAGACGACTGAAGTCAGAGGGAGAGTCGTTCCCCACCTGTGGGCCATTAGCAGACAGTGCCCACTCTGATGTTGAAGGTCAATTGTTAGAGTGAAACTTGGAGTAAAACTCTTTGCGCCTTTGTTTTATCAACACAGTTTAGAGCTGTAGACAGGAGGAAGACAAAATCGTAAACCTTCAACCCTATTCAAAGAGGGTAGTTGAAGTAGTTTTTTTCACTTGTTGCTTCTTTCAAACCATTTGCTCTCTCTGGCCCAAATCCAGACTTTACTGTCTTCAAAAAAATAACCCCTCTTTTTCAGGTGGAGACAGGTCTGGACTGTTTAGTATTATTACATCTGCAGTGT
This sequence comes from Bostrychus sinensis, assembly GCA_020698575.1. NCBI lineage: Eukaryota > Metazoa > Chordata > Actinopteri > Gobiiformes > Eleotridae > Bostrychus > Bostrychus sinensis. The sequence continues at coordinate 39,581,137 of CM036247.1, forward strand.
TAACCAAAAACTGTCCCGTGTGTGTATATGTACCTCTCCAACATAGGGATAGGCCTCCTCAGAGTCGATGCCTCCATTATCTTGGACATATTTAAAAGCGTTGGTCATGTATCCTCCTCCACAGCCGCTGTTCTCATGTCACACAGTCCACCAGGTTCTGAGGGCTCAGGTCCACTAGCTGTCCCGTCTGCTTGGCCAGCTGCCCCTCGAGAGCCCCAGCAGAACTGAAGGCCCAGCACGAGCCACACGAGCCCTGCAGGACAAGGGTACAACAAGCAAAGTTAGTTTTAATATATACTGTGAAAATGACAGATGTGTAGAATGCATTACAATGTTTTTATTTTTAAGAGGTGGTAGTATAAATATTTTTTAAGATTGTTTTAGTTCTAAGTGTGCTACCCACCTTTAAAAAATAGTAATAGTAAATAAATAGCAAATACAAACATTTCTCAGTATTTCTCAATTTAAAGCATGTTTCAAAATACAAAAGTGAACAAGACATCATTTGATTGCACAGATGTTAATGTTGTGACAGAACCATAATAATAATTGGGTCAATTGCAGTGGGTCTGAGTGCACTTCCTTTTGCCTGTGACTTCAACATGAGCCAGAACTCAAGACTAAAGAGCAGTTAACGTCCTCAGTTTCCTCCGTCTTGATTGTTCTTGTTCCTTCTTGGGAAGTTATCGAGCCACATGATTTTAACATCACATCTCATCACACCTTTCCTGTTTTTGGTATGTTTAGTGAGTCTATAGTGTGTTTAAAGATTTTATTTTAGTCAAAATAAAGACCAAGAGTCTTGTTGGCTGTTTTGGTGTACAGAGGTTCTTAGTGATAAAGTTTGAGATATCAGTAATGACTGACATATATTACTAACAAGAAATTATAAAAATATTATTGCATGAAGCACACAAATCACTGTAAAATATTTGCTGTGCAAGATAAAAAAAGACCTCTTCAAACATTTTCAAAAAATTGTGTTTTTCATAAAGCAAAAATCCTGTTCTTGTTTAGATGAAAGGCCATTCTGCAGCAGTTTCTTTGTGTATTTAGCAAAATGTGCTGTCATGTAAACAGCCCCTTATTTAAGTGAACTGCTCTGACAAAGCAGGTATGCAGCTCTTACTAAGAGCAGGACAAATAGTAGGCCAAAGCAACAACATCAACGAGTAAACCCAGCAATAAGTTAAGACTTGACAAACAGAAAACTTAAAAGCTTAGTCTGCTAATAAGCTAGCAAGGGCTAAACTTGACACCATGACACCATAACAAACTAGGATTAAACTGAGTTTAAAAACTAAAGCTATCACAATAGGAACACAATTAGAAAATACTGTCATGTTTTATATAACTACAGTATATACTGCAATATACTGCAATTAAGAGCCATGTCCAATAAAGTGACAAACACAGATGTATAAGATGTAGAAAAAATATTCTTTCTATCTCATTATAACAGACATCAGAAATCTGAAGGAAAACTGTTTTCTGTCTTCTTGAGACCACTAGTGGTCTGTGTTGGACAACATATTTTTAAAAAAAGAGAGAGATAAGGGCGAGATTCACAGTGGTTCTCAGAAGCTAAATCAGTTTTAATTCTGTGGCAATTTAAGGTGAGATTATAATTCCAATAATTATTCTTTCTGATTTTATATATGTATGAGCTTCAGTTCTGTCATTTCAGTACTCACACAAAAATATCATTCAACAAAGACTTGTACATTTCTGCAGTCATTTCTGTCCACTTGAGGGCAGGCTTGGACAACTTTATGAAAACACAAATTGCTCACCATTACCTCATCAGTAGTTGCACTCCAGTAATGAAATGACGTAATGTTTCATATGCTGTGAGTAAATTAGTGGCTAATGTAATCAAAATACCATGTTCAATTATCAGTATACTTTAATGGCGATCTATACAATTTCTATCTAGCTTTATGGTTATGAATGCTTCCAAATAAATCGCATATTGCTGCTCTGCTTACAAACATGTAATCAGCGCAGTCCACTGGCTTTATGCTTTGTAATAATTGAAAAGAGCCTCCTACCTTCAAAAGCAGAATGCATGACTGTGTGAGCTCAGTGAAGCTGGGGGAGAGGAGTGTAGTTAGTATTCAGTAAGAGTGTTGCATAATTCATGAACAACACCAACACAGGGGAACAGCTTCATAAATCCTGTTTATGTCTGCAGCTCGGAGTACACTAGAGGGCGCCCTAAACGTTTACTATGGATATTGACATGACAACTACAATAAAGAGAGGCTAAAATACAAATAGTGGCTTTTTGTGGACATCAATTTAAATTTCAGCAGGAAATTTGGTGTTTCTGTTTTTGTTTATGGGTTAGTTAGATAATATTTTGTAACATAATTCTATTAATCTGACTATCAGCTGAAGGCACAGATGCACGCCATATTTGCATCTATGAACTTCTTCCGGTTACATGGCCACCAACTGTCCACAACTCCCAAGACATTTAGAATCCGAGGAATAACAACTGTGCCACATGTACACAGTCATCGATTCCACAAAACATTAACTGGAAAAGTGGTTATACAATAATTCATAATACTGTCCTGTCTCTTTGGCTGCCCTCTGTCCATCCCCGTAGCTTTTGGCTGTCATATTGGGTGAATTTATTGGAACAAAGACTGACAGACATGAGCCTTTTACAGACATTGCTTCTGGAATAGTATGTCAGAAGTTCAGACCTAAGAGGAGCATGTCCAGCTGCTTTTACTGAGCAGCAACTCCTTTGCAGTGATGGTGGATTCTGCACATAAGGGGCTATTAAAACGGCAACACATTTTGACGAAAATGCAATGATTCAATTTCCCGTTGTCTACATAAGAACAGGATGTAAGTTTTCTGAATATGCAAACACTTGAAAAACATAGGAAGAGGTGTTTTGGTCTCACAGCAGGGAACCACTCAGGACGCTCTGCACTCATGTGTACTGGGAAAATTATGTAACAGTCCCAACAATTACAAAATACAATCCTTTTAATGCTTCATGCATTTATATTTTGACAACTTTCTGTTAGTAATACATGTAGGAATGTTTTTTCACACCTCAAACGTATCCATGTGGATGCAAATCTGAGACAGTATGAACTCACTATGTTTACATGCAGGTCAAGAAAAAACAAATTATTGCCTTACTCTGATTATATATAAGAGTTTTAAACTGCATGTAAACCCAGGACTCTGATTATAGGGGTAGTCATTCCAATTTTTCTAAATCAGAGTGGAGCACCTGGATAATAAGGTTCATTCTCAGACTACTGCTGCATGTATACGCTGTACTCCGATTAAGCTGGGAAAGGCATTCACCAGCACAGAGTACTAAATATTCACAACAACATAGACATAACATCATTAGTGTTTAGAGACGTATTTGCGCATTTTTAGAGCAGCGGAGACGCATATTATGGATCCCTCCTCTGCTTGTGTTTTGTTTTGGTCTATCACCTTAAAAGTGAAAGCTAGAGTGCTGTAGCTTTGATATGTTTATGTAGCTTTAGTAAAGTAAGAGTGTTACCGTTTATATTTATTGGTAAAACCATGATTACTGTATAACTTAGTCGTGTTTATTAGCACTTAGCGCTACAAAGTTTTAGTGCTGCTGGTAAATCCCCAGACCACTTGAATGCCTTGCAGCGGCTTGGTCCCATAAATTGACTCTGTGGTCTGCATGTAGATCGAGACAAAGTAGTTTGACCAGTTCTCTGGGGAAATCAGAGTAAAAACAGAAAATGAGCATAGTCAGGAGTATGCTCTGAATGTAAACGTAGTGACTGTTGCATTTTCCTGGCCATGTAAAAGGAACCTGAAGTTGTCTCTACATGTATTCAAGCATATTCACAACAAACTAAAGAGTAGCAGGAAAAAAGATTATGCTGCGCACAAGTCGTCAGCAGCATTCACCTGTATCGATGGATGTACAGGATACTCGCCATCTGTTGGCTGTGCTCAGGTGTGAGAGACCTCTGGACATGTTTTTAGGCCCGGCCTGAGGACAGTGCTGAGGAATCTTGCCCATTCTTGGCAGTTGATCTAAACTGTAACTGTTGCCAGAAAATGGGCATTTATGCAATTACTACACTTTCCTAATGGCAGTGGCTGACCATTGGGGAATCAAACCACTAATCTCCTGCATGAAAGGCATAGGCATTAATCTCTATACTTACAGGTAGCCTTGTGCTAACATATGCTAATGGTAAATGCTTACACTTAGAGTCTGGTTTCAGCACACAGAAAGGCTTTTTTTAATATATCATGACCCACACACAAAAAGGTTAAATTTAAATGCAAAAAAGCTTACATAAATTCTATCTCAAAAATTTTGGTTAGGACCTTTATATAGGCTAATGGGTAACGCTATACTTTTGTAGGCAGTAAAAGAAGTAAAAGTGTGAACCCTTGGGAAATTTGCCAGCCAGTGACCTCCAAGTGACTCTAGTTGAGTTCTTATTTCTTGACCTGGTTCTTGACGGATGAGACCATGCCCTTCTTGCGGTAGTCCACGGTCTTGGGCAGTCTCTCCAACTCCGCCTCATCAAAAGCCATGACATTGCTGGTGTTCTTCTGCACACGAGGTTTAAGGCCAAAGAACCTGGAGAATTCTTCTGACGTCTGCACAGAGAAAGACCACAGATTAGGGTTTCTAAATTATTTCACAATGACCTTTAAGACAAATGCATTTTAAAATCTGTTTCTGTTTCATTCAAACATTTAAACAATATTCATGCTGTAAATAACTATTAGCAAAGTCAGTAAAATGTACAGACACAGATACTGAAATGGTACATGACCATGCAATAAGTCATACATTTTATCATCTTATAGGTGTCCCTGGACATGTCTGTTAAATTATGAACCACTGAAGCCACTAATTAATTAAGTAGTATGTGTGCCTTGAAGTAGTAGTAAAAGAGCAGTTGTATTAGATTTTGCTATACATTAATGTAAATATAAATTAATATGTAGCATGAAAAATGCTGCTGATTTATACCTGCTATGAGTCAGATATAGTTTTTTTTTACATACAGAATTTTGCATCTTAATTTATGCTGTGAGAAAATTACTACTAAGCAGTAATAAATTCAAGCAGTTCACCTCAAAGGGCTTTATAAACAATTAGTCACACAATCGAACATAAACAATAACTACACTAAACAGTCTCAGGACATCCCTTGTCCTTAGACCCTCCTTCCTGGTGAGGAAAAACTCCTAAAAAAGGAGAGATCCTCTCCCAGGACGAACAGGCAATGTGTGTCTAGGACTGTTAAGTGAAGTCCATTAGCTAATTTATAGTATCATAGATAAATCATTAATAGAGATGTAATTAACAATTTAATAAATACTGCAATTGTAAAGTGACTTTGAATGCCTAGAAAAGTGCTATATAATGCATTTTGCACTATTTAGATGAGCTTATTACAAAAGAATTAAACATAAATAATCATGTTAAATGTGTATAACTTATTGATGTTCATTAATGTTGAAGTAATGTTGAAGTAATGCTTTGTAAATCAAATAGCTGTTTACTAATCCTCAAATACTACTTAATTATTGCTTAACGCTTGATCCCTGAATTTAAAAGGATAAACTTCTGTCCTGATTATAAATATCAATGTATGCAAAAATGTAGAAAAAATATTAACATATACTATTTTTATGATTTTTTTTATTAAGTATTTAAGTATTTCAGACACCTTCACATCCACTGGCATAAAAGGGGTTATGATCAGGACAGAAGTTGATTAAAAGATTTATGCAAAAAAGCTGAAAAAATATTAACATATACTATTTGTATTTTTATGACATTTTTTGGCAAGGACACTTTTGTGTGACAATTTAGTTTAGAGACTGTACAATTTAAAAACAAACACACAAAGTAACATTGGGTTTATGTTTAAAATATCAAAATTTGTTTAAAAGAAAAATATACACCTGAGCCAAATATCATTGAAAAAACCCAGTGCGTTAATTTATTAATTTAATCGGGTTAATTTCAATTAACGCATCGATTAATTTGATCACAACAAAAATATTACGATGACACTGAGGCAGCAACACGCCACGGGTCTTCCAGCGGAGCAGAAATGCACCGCGCTAGCGTAGAAGACGACACATTTTCGTTTCCATCCATCAGGCGCGTTTGAGATGAGCCAGACCTGCGCAGTTTCGATCAGTGTCGGTCTGTGCGCAGTGCTCAGGTTAAGGGGGGTATACACCAAGGCGACGATCGCCCATCTGAAGCCGTCTTAACGGTTCTTCCACGTCGCTCATTTCCGTCCCTTTTGATATGTATGCGCCGTCGCCCCCCATCGCTCCAGGACGGAGGCCGTCTGACTAGTTTCCTGCCGATTGGCCTTGTTGTTGAATCAGCGTCTTTGGTCTTTGGCACAAAGCGCTCTGATAGGCCTAGCACCAATCAGCTCACGGGAATTTTAGCAGAAGTGACGGAGTGACAAGAGGCGAAAACCGATGTGGCAGTGTACCGTCACCATTTTTGCATTCTTCGCTATTCCGTGCGGAAAGTTATCTTCTTCAAGTAACAGAGCAGCGGCACCTAATCCACACAAAACAATGTCCAAACCGGCCATTATCACGCTTCTCAAATGTTCAAACAAGCTGAGAACAGTGGCAGACCAAGGTGCGCTACATGCATATGTCTTCCACAAACATTGTGTCACTTCCGTTGATCTTTGTTCACTGGCTAGCACCATCTGCCGCTTTGGGGGGGGTAATTACGTCTTTAGGATGGCTGTCGCTTCGGTGTATGAAGAGGGAAAAAGGTCATGCGACGTGAGGAAACGGGAGGGAACGAGAGGAGACGAGAAGATCGGTGGCAGTCTGGGAGTCGCCTTGGTGTATCTAGGCCTTTAGATTTGTGTCCAACTTGTTCCTGACTTGCTCTGATGCCACAAGTGCGACGGTCACCGTGAGATCCAAATGAGACCAGCGCCTGAGCCGCCGCAGTTCATCAGGAGCATCAGTGCATGATGGGAAAACGGACACCTGTCAGCAGTGAACGGACAGGTGATTGGATCTGAGTTTAGTGCTGATCAGAAACGTAATGCACACTGCCCTCCTTTCCTTCTTCCCCCGCCTCTTTGTTTTTGTTTTTTTTAAATACAGACTAAAGTTACAGTTTTGACCTGGATAAACCAACACACACGAGAAGTGGATTTCGGGTGTAATGGTGCGTAATCTGAGCCACAAACTGTCCGACTTTCAGTACAGGCTTATTTCCCCTCCTCTCATTGCAGCCGTGCACTCTCGTTCACAATCCAGGTGAGGCGCAGTTCATCTCGAACAAGCCTAACCTCAAATTCACACCGAAAACGTCACGGGGGCGTTGCAGCAGCAGATCATTTTACGCGCGCCTTTTCAAAAATTGGTGGATATTCTTGCTTCTTCAGATGGTTAAGCAGAAATATTAGGAACTGATTTATACCAAACTATTTTTGTTTGAATAAAATGTACTTTTATCTATAGTACGTGATCAATTATGCTTTTTTTTTTTTTTATTGAGCTTGCTTGGCGATCAGACAACAGTACTACTATTGTGCTAGTAGAATTACTATCGTTTTGCATCTTAAAGTATGTTAAAGTTCCCCACCTCAAGAATTAACTTCTCGTCGTCCATGGTGCAATGCGCAATGTTTACATCAGTCATACATTTAGAAAACCTTTATTTTGAAAGTGTAGCGGAAGTTTATTTTGACACGTGGTGACTGTTTCCTGTGTTTCTCCAGCTGTAGCGCTGCCGGTCGACGTGGAGACACTGGAAAAATAGAACTCCAACCTAATTTGAGCGTAGTGTCGCGGCGAGTCGGTCGTAAGACACGCGTATGACGTCCCCGGTGTGAACTGTCAGATTGAATAAAACAGAAAGCAATTCACTCGCGTCTGACATGACGCTGCTGTTACGCGCTGCTGCTGCTTTGGTGTGAATTGGGGGTAATGCAACAAGTGAACGAGCTAAAGCAACATGAGTGACCAAAAAGACACATTGCTAAATGGACAATTCTGCTTCAAATCGTCACCAGACAGCAATATAAACAAAACAAAAGTTATGTGCAGTCTATGCAAGGATGAGTTCAATTACCACTGGAGTAACACAGTTCATAGTATTTACACTGTTGTGAACCACAACAATTGTTATTAATTGAAGAATTAAACTTATTTTTGTTAAAGTTCTAAAAGAGATTACACATGCTTTTTTAGGTAAGTTTTGTGGATTTGTTGGTTGTACCTTATTTAGGCAAACTTTGTCTGAGTTACATGTCTCAAAGAGACTAATTAATTAATTCATTAATTTATTTTCTTTGCAAGTTTTGTTTGCATTGCACAAGTTTACAGTAAAGTATGTGTTGCCCATCCCGCGCCTGGCGGGTGCCCGAGAGGGGTGAGAATATTCAACCCTGAGCAATAAAGCAAAGAGGCAGATAAGTTGAGCATGTGCACCGCTGCAGTGTTTATTCTGCCTAACATATTAAACATAAATGTTTAATAAATTGTATTTCAATATTATCTTTGAAATATCTAACTCACATTTTGATCTAACTAGTAAACATGTGTCATGTAATCACCTTATAGGAAAATAAATGTCTCAACTCTTTATTCATGTTTAACTGTACCCCAATATTTCCTATAAACCAAAACAATTGTATTCATCCGGCACATGACTGTGAACACACTGAAGCAACACTCGTTTATCACAGATCCAAGATGGCGGCTCGAATACGGGTTGCCAGCTCACTAACCTTGAGCCATGAACACCAACCCATACTGGCTCAACATATGCCTCTAAAGCTTGCGAGTCTTAACACATGCAAACAATATGCACACTTCTGTCATTAAACACATCCTTGTTTATCGACCCTTCTAGTGTATTATTCTATTTACTTTATAATGCGCACTGGCTCTAGTTACTGTGGCGCAAGGATATAGCTCCCGCTAGCTTAGCATTAGCTTCTTAAACCACATTAGCATTTAAGACAGAAATCACATAAAAGACATTCTACAGTGTTCCCAATAACCACAACACATTACCACGACTCTAGAGATCTACTAGGGTTGTCTCAGTGCCATCCGAAGGATATTTACCAACCTGAGCAATAAAGCAAAGAGGCAGATAAGTTTACCATGTGCACCGCTTGGCTGCAGTGTTTATTCTGCAGCTCTGTCTCTTGGTGGCCCTAATCCCTTCAACTGATGCGCCATCTTGTGGCACTCCCCAGTACTACGACTACAGCATTACACGTAAAATAGGCACTTGGCTTGCTTCAGACACAATACTGTTTTTTCTTAAAAAATAGTGGGGTGTCTGTTTTTTTTTTTTTTTTTTTTTTTTTTTTAAACAACTAAATTTAACTTGTTTTAGCCATAATGACTTATTTAAATCATGTCTCTTTTTGTGAGCCTTAGATTTGTGAAGGTTAATTCAAAATAAATGTTCTAAATTTACAATTTTGTGTTTTAGAATTATAAATTCACGTACAAACACAGGTATATTAATGAATATTATATATATATATATATATATATATATATATATATATATATATATATATATATATATATATATATATACACGATTAATAAATAAAATAAATTTAAAAATTAAAATTAATCATCGCGATTAAAAACTGGTAGTTATTAATCACGATGATTAATTTAAAATTTTTTTCAGATTTGCTGTGCGAGTATACGAGCCCCTGTCACTATAGTGAATGAGGACGCGGCCTGACACGCCATATATTTCACACTTCCTCTTTTTCCCCGCTGTTTTGATGTAGCGCTTGTTACGGCAGGCGTCCTAATGCACGGGGAGCCATCAGTCACGACCCGCGCTGACATCCCCACGACTGGCTGTGGCTGATTTAAAGGCCACCGTCCCGTTTAGTTCCACCTCGGCGCGCGCTCCATGTGTTATGCATGCGCGAACACAAACACAGCTGGCTGCAGACTGAATCAGCGCGTTTGGACACAATGTGCAGTGAACATATGTGTCTTAGGTAATGCACAGAGCTGGATCTGAGGGAAGAGGAATATCCTGCAGAGGATTTTTTTGATTAATGAAGAGTTTATAAATAACCCCACTGTTTTTTGCTGGATTTTTGCTGAAGAGTAGGTTAGAGCCAGGTGCAGTTAAACATTAGACCTAGATTCAGTGTAAAGTAAGTATAGTGTGATCATCTATTAGCAAATTGTAATAGACCTTTTTAGTGTTTGTAAACAGAACACATAAAATGGCTAATTAGCATGGCTATTAGCAACATGATGCTAACAGATAGATAAATGAGCTGACTGCTTTGTAATAACGTCAATTTAAACGCTGAAATGATCAGAATGAGTCTGGTGACGGTGTATGGGCTTTAGAAACATGCAAAAGCATTTCCTGGTTACACAAGTCTACATAGAGCCTAGACCCGAGTGTTTTCAGCTGTTGAGGAGGGGACAGGCTCAGCAGGATTACTCAAATATGTTATTGAGGTTAGGGTTAGGTGCAAATAAAGCAGTTTCTGAACACTATAGGGGCCTTAGGCAAGAGAAACAACTGAGGCCCTATTTAGGCTCAATTTTTTTGTAAATCCCACCGCAAACCAAAAAAATGGCATTCAATAACGTTTTACTAAACATTAATATGAGTGCTCCTTTTGCTTTGTATCCTGAATTGTGGGCCTGTATGCACAACAGACACGTGACTAAGTAGGACAGTAAGTGGGACAGTATAAGGCAGGGGGTCTGATTTGAACAAAACATATGTGTGTTTCTTGTATTGTGATGCATTTTAGATTATAAATAATATTTTAAGGTGGCTACAATTTATGATTTTAGGAGAACTGCAAGGCAGCATCACTTCAGTGGTTTGCTTTCCATTGCTGAAACATAGCTGTTTCAGCAATGGAAACATAGATATTGTACAAGAAAATGACTGTTCCTGGGGCCCCCTTCAGCTCAGGGGCCTGTGAAATTGCCTACCTTGCCTGCCCTACTGTGACGGCTCTGAGTGCAAACATGCATTATAACATGGTTAAAAGCTAAAAAAAAATAATAATAGGAGACCTTAAATAAGTTCACTTTAGCAAATGTAACAGTCACAGTCACAGTCAGTGACAGTCAGATCTGGGTGCTATTATCTCAAAGTTGGTAAATAGCCAACAAATATATAAACAATAAGCATTCATTTCTGCCACCTAAAAAAAAAAAAAAAATTATGTTTTTAGCTTGCTCCTTTGTAAAAATGCATGGGTAATCATAATTTGTAACCAGACTGCATGCACAATCTAAATACATCACTGTTGAAAGGGTCTATTGAAAGCACATGTAAAAAGAAGACCTTAAGATGTCGTATATACTTTCTTGTTATGATTTGAGATACATTGTAAAGTGTATCTACAGAAACCTATAACAGGCGGCTTTGGGGAAGAATTTTTCAGTCTCAGCCTCTGAAAGGAAGATACATTTTGGCCTCAATGCTTTGGCTTTGAAAAAAATTTGTACAAAGTTTGTCTGCTGGGTGCACGTTCATGTTGTTGAAGTTGTTTATTATTTTTAGCAGATTTCACCACTCAGCCAGCAGCAGAGCTCTTTACATCTTCCCCACAACCCAAGAGCTACATCTCAGTGCCTGGGGGTCTCACTGAAACTAATAGATATTCTTATTTCTGTCATCTAACAGTTGTAAAGGTAATGTGAGTGTTATCCCAACTCACCAGGTCGCTGAAATGGTTCATGCCCATCCACCAGGAGTGCAGCCCCATGTCAGCCTCCCGGTTGTGGGCCTCCACCATTCTCAGGTTCTTCTCCCAGATGGCTCTACGCAAGGCCTCTTCCTCCTGAGACAAACACAACAACAACACAACACAACAACACAGTGATGAACACAGTGGAACAAGTACAGAGCTACGTTACCTTTTTACTCCAACTGCCATCTCAGAAAATAATTGGCTTTTAAGTACCATCTAAAATGAGCTTGATTAAACCAGGACTAACATGGGACTAAACCAGAACCAGACCAGGACCAAACCATGTCTATATCCCATAAAAAACAGGTCTAAGCCAGGAAAAAAACAAGTCTGAACTAGAACTAAACTAGTTCTAAACCAGAACTAGACCAGGGCTAAACCATTACTAAACAAAATCTAAACCAGGACTAAATCAGGTTTATACCAGAACTAAACAAGATCTAAACCAGGACTAATCCAGGTCTAAATCACAACTAAACATGAACTAACCTAAGTCTAAACCAGGACTAAACCAGGTCTAAGCTAGAACAAAACTAAATGGTAACCAGGATTTATCTAAATCTAAACCAGGACTAAACCAGGTTTAAACCAGAAATAAACCAGGCCTAAACAATATTCCAACCAGGACTAATATAGAACAGAACTACTCCAGGCCTAAATCAGGACTAGTCCAGGAGTAATCCAGACACGGCTTTTTCCAGGTCTAAACCAGGACTAATCCAGACCAGGACTAAACCAAGGATAAACCAGGGCTAATCCAGACCAGGACTAAACCAAGGATAAACCAGGGCTAATCCAGACTAGGTCTAACCTAGGTCTAAAACAGATTTAATCTGGACAAACTCAGAAGTAAACCTGAACTAACCCAAGTCTAAACCAAGACTAGCTCCAAATAAAGCAAAAACTAAAACTGAATAAAACTGAATCAAAACTTTAGGTGAAAAAGACTCCTCAGTACCAACAGAAGAAGCCTATGTACCACCAGTTGTACCCATACCACAGTTTGAGAACCACTGGACTTGTACATTAAGCCCCATAGTAATCACGAGTTTTTTAATTATTTTGGTAACACTTTTGGATAACTCAGCACTATTAAGCAGTAATAAAGCATTCATAAATGTGTAATTATCAATATTTTAATGAATGAACTGAATTACCACACATGTTTATAATTTTATACTGATTTACATTAGCTTATTACTAAAGAATTAAACATTAATCCTAACAACAATGTTAATAACTCAGTTGTGTTTTATAAATGTTGAAGTAATGCTTTGTAAATAATCAATAACTTGTTACTAATACTTAACTAATGCTTCATAGTGTGAATTATCATAAAGTGCTATCATTAATTTTAATAGACAGACGACAGATTGCTTATTATATTCCTCGCCTCTCCTTATTGCACTATTTTTATATCGGCTGACAGTTAAGGACATTAATTTTGGCAAATGGGACAAATTACCATTTTAATTAGCAAAGAAAGACAGCCATCTCACACAGTCCTATTTCATTAATGAGGCCACTGAAACCAGTTCACATCCACACAATGGCTCCTAGTTCTAATAACTCTGTGCCACTCGTATAGCAACATACAAACCTATAGGAATACTTGTTATGTTTTGTAATGTCTCTGTTATACATGTTTTATTAATGCCTTTATTGCAGCTTTATATAGCCGTAATAAAGGCATTAATACATCATAAGCATATTAAGTCCTTTCTAGCTTGACCTATAATGGCTAGAAAATGCAAATTCTCCTACTGAGCGGCTGTTGAAGCGATACTGCTAAAAAAGCAGCGTTAAAGGCAAAGAGTGGAGTATTCTTTTTTTTTTTTTTCTGATGACACACTAATGCAACATATGTACAGATGCATGCATACATACATAAACATGCTGCAAACATACATGCATAAACAAGCAAGGGACTCTGGGGAATGCATTAGCGGCAGGCGAGTGCTTAAAGTCCAATACACAAACGGGACGTATAGAACAGCTGTGTGGCAGTGACCTCCAGGCTGAGGGGGAGGGGTCAAGTGGAGGCAGATGCTCATGGGATGCACCATTATGGTTTGGACTTTTGTTTACTAAAAGCTGAGTTTTAACATCCTACTTTCACAGCCAGGATTGATGAATGTAAAGGTTCATAGTTGTACAATAGGAAAGGGATTTTGAAGAATTATTACTAAACCAAAAGTATAGCGAGGTTGTGGATTTTTGATCATACAGTATTTTCTGCATTAAATGGTAAGCATACAGAAAAAAAAACAACTGTTAAATGGCCAATTGTAACTGAAATAGGAACCAAAAAAAATTCTAAATAAGGTCACCTAAATCCATGATAAATTCTGTACCTTGAACCATAATGTTGTTTCCTCCTCAAAAACATTTCTAGAGTGGTATTTTGTTTCAGTCACACAAGTTTGAGAAATCCTGTATGCTGAGGCGCTGCCCTTCTCAAGAGCTGAAAACGCTCAAGTCTCACAGCTGTACATAGACACCCTGCCTTTCTAAAGCACATACGCCATCACTTGACTCGTTCTGGTCAGTGAGTGTTTCAGTGCACAAGTCTATAAAGTGTTTAGGCTAATCCACACCTTAAACCTGCTCCCAACTAGGCTAAGTTGTCTGCATAATTTTCCATAGTGACTGAGACTCAAGATGAGCCTGTTTTATGGAACAGAAATGAAAACAAAGTAAGCCAGGCTCATCAATTCTAGTTTCTCGAGTTAGCTAGTTTTATAGAACAGCCCTTGGGTAAATGACTGCTCTAACCCCTATTTCCACTGCATGTGTGTCCACTCTGCTGCAGCAAGAGCGTCTTCAACAGCTCTGCAGCGTTGGTCTACCAGTGCTCTGTCCTGCACCAGAGATACACAGCAAACTGGACGTGCACAGCATCCAGATTTGATCAGAATATCTTGATTTAGTGACTCGCATAAACATTTATTGCACTCATCGCTTTTGCGTGCCCAGCTACTTGTGGAGTAATAGTGAAGTGAACTCAAAAGCGACAAGGGTGATTCTAGACCCCTTTTAACTGGGGGGCCACCCTGGGGCTAGCTTTTTGATATTTTGATGTAAACAAACTGGGACTTATTTTAAAGAGCAACTCACCCCTAAACCAATTTTTTTAGCTGATCAGCTGTACAGAGAGGGCTTTAGTGATACATCTCACTATTTATAGTCTTATGTTTGATCAGTTTGTAAATATAGATCTAAATTGACATTTTGTAGTGAAAACCGTCAGAGTGCTGCCCTCCTAGGGTCAAACAGTGGGATTTCTGCTCAATAGTTCCAGATAGGCAACTGTGACGTAGTATTTGACCTTGTTACCACACCTTTGTTACCACACCTGTGTTACCACACCTGTGTTACCACACCTGTGTTACCACACCTGTGTTACCACACCTGTGCCGAGTACCTCCTCCCACGGCCCATGCTCTCCACGCCCTCGCTGTCTCTCTCACCTGCGCGCTCGTCCCAGTCCCACTGTTTCCAGGTGTGGGTCGTTTTCCTAAACACGCCACTCAGCCCTGCATTTACCGTTCAGTCTCCTCCGCCCCCCACCTCTCTCACGGCGGGAGCAGAGTCAGGAACAACAGGGGGGCGGGGCTTCCACTGTCCCGTGTGTCAGCGCACAATAAGGCATAATGAGCCTGATCAATGACAGTATATACCTACAAATTAGTAACACTGGGGAGAGTTTTGAGTCCATAGATGTGTTTTAGTTGGGCCAAGCTTTAAGTCACTTTTTGTTTGATGACAATCGATTTCTTACTTGTCGAGATATGATCATAAACAGCTCATGAAATAATACCTTCAGTAATAAAGACGTGATCTGAAGCGAGTTACTGCGGCGACGCCTTTCTCACAATATTTCAACTGTTATTATAAAAGCAACATAAAACATTAGTCAAGATGTCCTGTATTTTTTTTTTCTTTCTTTCTGGGACTTGGCAACCCTGCTGTGGAGGACATCCATGAGGTCTCTGACAGCTGTCAGTCACAGGACCAGGCCTCGCTCCTCCCTCAGTTCTCCTCCTCTGTCTCTGCCAGGTCTCTGCCCACTTTTTGAGCAGATTTTCAATCTCTGGCAGTGGGCGGAGTCAGGCCTGGGCCAGGGGTCAGTTGCTCTTTAAAAATAACAGTTAAAAATACCTCTGATATCTTTGTAAATATGATAAACATATCTTCCTCCTTCTATAATGCTAGAATAACCCTTGAAACAAATTTACAATATAATGTGTGAGTTTCTTAAAGGCAATTAGGACACTTCAGAGGTCCCTGGCCACCCCCTAGAACCACCCCTGCAAACCAAGCTCATATTGAACAGTTGTTTTGTGTCTTTCTGCTTCTCAGTAGTTGTTTTGGTCTTTATCAGTGGCAAGTCGTACTTCCTGCACATGCTGTTCCCGAGCTGCTCAGGGCTCTGCAGTCTGGCGGCGACCCGCAGTGCAGAGGGAATCCCGCGTAACAGTGTAAAAGACATCAGGATGTAAGTCCTAGCCAACTCAAGCTGCAATGGGTGAGCATTCTTATTCCTATTTTTTGTTTACAGTCACATGATTCTGAAAAACCCCTCTTGGAACTAGGGCCCTTCTGGCTTCAAGTAAACTAATGGATGTCAGACATGGGTTTGGTAAAAATGGGGCTACAAGTTTCAGAGAGGATTTGAATGACTGGCTGAAGATGAGAGAAAACTCAGACATTGTGAATTCTCATTGTGCTTGTCCTGCTTTAGTTCAACTGTTCTCTCCTCCATCTGTGTGCTCCACTCCAGGCCAGAACAAGAAGTGGAGCAACTCTTGCACTACTCTCATCTCATATGCTCAGACTGTGTTATTTCAGAATAAAGTATTTACACTGGAGGATGTGCGCTGATACAGCTAAGGCAGAAATACTGGGGTTTCCTATTGACTGTTAAAGCTGAAGTGGTTACTCACTGAATGCCAGAGAAGAAGAAGCAATGAAAAGAAAGGCAAACAGATTTACATTACATTGGAAATATCACACATTTATCTTTAATGCGATATTCATATAGCAATAATAATTAATATTACCATGGTTATTGCATATAGTTTGTTTTTCCTAATAATGCACACTCCTATTTCTAATAGCATATCAAAACTGTAGTAAAGTATGAAAAGTTCTATATGGTACATGAAATGATATTACTTTAGAGGTTAGACAGGCAAGCCAATAAATTAATAAATTGCCAATAATGTAATAAAGTGTTTGAACCAATAACATAATAACATGTTGCCATTAATGTGATAAGTTATTACATTATAGGCCTAAAATTAAAAAATAAGTTATTACATTTTCAAAGAATTGAAAGACCTTTCATGAAGAAAATGTAATAACTGCAGCCTATAATGTAAAAATACATTACTGTTTGTTGGACGCTACGCGTGGGTCTAAGTCAAACACAGCACGATATGATTTTAAAAACATAAAGCCACATAAAATAAAGGCTTTTAAAACTTCAGGTATGTGAAGAGTGCCTTGTTTTTTTCTTTATTTTTTGCAAGTTCTTTGTTACCAAACACCAAAGAGCACCTTCAATACAGAATAACTAATTGATAAAAACTTCCTGAGCACTTTGGATCCTTTCTTTTTTGTAAAAATACATCAGTTGGACTGCCTTTCTTGAAAATGTTTTTATTTATTTATTTATTTATTTATTTTTGTTGCAATTTGTGCATTTTGCTCATCAGAAATAGGTTTAGTAGGTGGCATAGTTTGAGCATTGTAAGCGCCAGTTTGATCATTTATTTCTTTTTTTATCTTGTACAAAATGTTCGATTTAGAATATTATTACTTTGCTTAGTTATGTCTGTGAAGACTCTTAGTCAACCAAGCTGTCTAAATCACTACAAAAAACATTTAAAAATAAATCAGCTGGACTTGGTTTTAAGAGTTTTAGATGTTTTGTTTCTTATCCAAGAGACTTTTTATGTTTTGTCTGTGTCTTTTTGTCATTGTTGGCAAGTTATTAAGTTATTGGCTTGATTCCATTTAAAATTGCCAAAATTATTATGTTATTGGCAGGTATTACAATATTGGCCATTATTACATTATTGGTTGTTACAGGTATGGCTGTAAAGGTTAGCCCAGTGAGTCTCATGTCCAGCTGCAGACTGGCAACACTACTTTCACAATAGAGGGACAATAGAGGGACAATAGAGGGACAATAGAGGGACAATAGAGGGACAATAGAGGGACAATAGAGGGACAATAGAGGGACAATAGAGAGGCAGCAGACTTATACAGCTCCGCACACACAGTGAACACTACAGGACTCATTTGTACCATTCTCAGTTCAGCTGTACAACAACTCACCTTTCACAGATAACTCTGTATCACTCGTGTCAATGCTGAGCCATATTATTGCTCACCATTATCCTAACCCCACCTGTTTGTATATAGTGTACATTCTATACAACTATTCTAAACCTATTTTATCTTTTACCAGTGTTTTCTATAGAGTGCAACTGAGCTACTGTGACCAAGTCATTTCTCTTGTGGATCAATAAAGTCTGTCTAGGTCGAGATACAAAGAAGTTGGTCTGGTACCCCGTCGCTAAAATTTCATTTCTATGGACGGAACAATCACAGGTGGAGTGCATCACTGACCTGTAACCCAAACAAGCATGGCTTTTTGCCATAAAACACCAAAATACAGCATATTATGAGCAGCTCTGTACTTATTTCTGAACAGGGATGACAGCAGAATCCAGTTGTACAAAGACTTATAGAAAAGTTTGTTTGAACATGGTTGCTGTGTCGGACGGGCTTTGTTTTTTGTTAAAATGGCAAGACAAAGAAAAAAAAACACACAGAGACCTGAACAACAAGTCAGACTTCAGCAGAATCAACAGGTGATTATGGAAAGCACTAAACCCTGTTAGTCAGAAACTTTGGGTCAGAAAACTTAACACTACCTTGGTTACCTTTTGTATTTGTACGACTAGCAGATAAATGGCTGTGATAGGTCAGTTCCAAATCGACCAGAGAGAAACACTTCACTGTGAGAGGGGAACCAGGCTGTCCTGCTTTTGAAAGTAGGACAGGCTGGCTTATCAGGTTAAGTCTAAGTTAATTCTGCATTGAAGTGCACAGAATCTAAGTTCTGTTTATATCGGGGTTAACAGTTCTGCATATACCTGTAGATAACTGGCCCTTTAAAGGTTATTACATTTTATAAATGGAACCAATTCATTACTACAATACATTACATTACATCAAACCAAAGTTTAGAGCTTACCTTAAAGTCTAAGTTCTGACTTTAGCATTTAGCATACCGTGCACTTGTAAAATTAACTAACCTTATTCTCACAGGATTTAGCTTTTTCCCTAATAATAACACATTAGTCTTATATAATGGTTTTCTAGACACTTAAAGTTGCTTTATTTGGAGCATTATTCATTCACTCCTTAGTCCTCTCAGTGGTGGTGAGCTACTTCTGTAGCCACAGCTGTCCTGGGGCAGACTGACGGGAGTGTGGCTGCCAATTTGTGAGTATGGTCCCACCGACCACCACCAAACACACTGACACACTGACACATTCATACAGGCAAGGTAAGCGATGTGCCTTGTCCAAGGACACAACAACAGTATGCAATGCCAATAGCAGGAATTGAACCGCCAACCTTCGAGTTAGTAGTAAACATCTCTACCAACTTAGCTGATAATAAAGCCTATAATCCTGTTTTTTAATGATGAGTCCTTTCACAATGTGCTACAAAATGATTTCAAAAATACATGTACTTTTAGTATTGGTAAGTGAAGTCATAGTTAACTTAAAATGAAGATGATACTGACCGGTCCATGGTAACGCCTGTCGTACGTCATCTTCCATTCCTGCCATCGGCCGTCCAGCTCCATGTGGGCCAGGGGGAGGCTGAGCGCTGACCCGACCAGCAGCAGCGTGCACAGAGTCACCAACATCTTGTACCTCTGCAACATAAACACACCAACTTTTTACTGTGTGCTTGTGTTTTTACTAAGAACAAAGCACCTCTTGTCGGCCCCTGACTCACATTTCCTGTAAAAAAAAAAAAAAAAAAAAACTCCAGCTTTGTCAGCATTTTTACATCAAACACCAGCAGGAAATAACGGTCTCTACATCTGTGTTCAGGAGTCGAAGTGGAGACAGAGAATTCTGTCAAAGTACTCTGCTTGCTCTGCTTCCTGTTGTTTTATTACATCCTCTACACATTTATCTTTATTCATTTCATTCCAGCCATTGTACGTCATTGCAAGATAGGGCCAAAAATACTAACTCCAGCAACAAGGGGCAAGTGTAGTTACAAATGATTAGTTTTGGTGCATTCTTTTACCTTCAATTACAAGGGAGGAATACAAGGGCTCAATACATAGAGCATTTACCCCTGAACTACAAGATTTTATTTCATATTGTGTGCTTTTTGTGCAGCTCACATCTATAGCAATGTGACAAGTGAAAATAAAGATGTCGTAAAGTTAACAGCAAACCACTCACAAAGCTGTTTATTAAGTGCATTAAGTGCATTTAATTAAAAATAAAGCTGTACAGGAATAATAATGTTACAATATAAACACAAGTAGCATTTGTTGGCAACAGTTAGCAAATTTTTGTGGCTCTTGTTTTGTGAATTAATAACCATTGTGTTGGTTGTACTCAGGAGTCATTTGCAGGTCAAGTCATGATTTAGTTTAATTTAGAGTCAGTTCAGTAAGATCTGATTTAGTTCTGGTTAAGGCCTGGTTCAGTCCTGAATTAATCCTGATTTTGTCTGGGTTTAGTCCTGGTTTAATCTTTGTATACTTATTTGTCCTGATTTAGTTTTAGTTTAGTCCTGTTTTTATCCTGTTTTTATACTGGTTAAGTCCTAGTTTAGTGTTGTTTTTGTTCTGTGTAGTCCCATGGTACTCCTGGTTCAGTCAAGATTTAGTTTTATTTTTGTTTATTAAAGATGGCACTTGTAAAGCCATGTAAAGTTTTCTGAGGTGGTACTTGCTTGGTGCGAAAAGTTTGAGAATCATTACATTAAACATTATTGCGGCTGCATGCCGTACAATAAAAAGGTTTAACTTTAGGTTAAATATTACAGTACTTCATATTCATTAGGAACAATGCACTGATCTGTGTCATATCTGTGGACAATAGGGATTGGCTGTTAGCCTTTAATGACACACAGTTTGTTCTCAGTCATTAGAAATTCCAATACACATAAGCATGCATGTGGAGGTGCTTTATGTTTAACTCTAGATTATTGCAGCTAGAGCCATTGTCTCTGTGACAGGTTCCAATTGAACTGTATCAACTAAAGTATGTGGGCTGCAAACTTTATTAACTTTGTTTTGCTAACTCTTAGCTGAGCCCCCACATCTTTATGCGTACACACAGCTCGTGGCTTACACTCAAGACAATACAGGTAGAATTTACAAATTCCATAGAATTACCACTTTTCTCTGGTGAATAACCTTGTCCCACAATGCAGTTTTTCCAAAATTTGAGACTATGGCAAGTCATTTAGTGCTGTCAAAGTCTCTTCAGTGTATGGGAAACACTGAATGATATAACCTTGCAGTTGTTTTAAGTCCTGAACTATAGGCTAAAAGAAAAATGACTAAATTTGCATCCCTACCATTTTCATTTATACCACGTTGTCAGAAAACAACAACTTTAGAAAATGTCTGGATTAAAAACGTCAGGACTTTCTTGTTATGGAACCTTCCTACACACACATTCATTAACATAGCACAGCTTTGCTTTTTGGTTGACTCAGTGGAAAAGCAGCAACTACAATAACACTAACTTATGACTTATGCAGATTTCCAGCTGCATGTTATGAGTCATACACAGCTCTAGTTTGAATGCACACTAAAGTAGGACAAAGCACAAGACTTTTTGCAGCATAGAGTGTAATTTGTCTAAAAGTAACAGAAAAAGAAGTTTGTTTACCTTTTATTGCGGTGTCCAAACTGGCTAGTCCTGTCCTTTGAAAGCAGCCCAGTTTATATGGATGGACTTTGAGGAAGTAAGACGTGGAGCTCCGCTTCTGGGAGGAGTTTTTTCTTTTATTTTCCAGGCAGGGGATTTACATCTGGTCTTTCTCGAATAGCACAGATCCCTAAACCAGATGATGTCAGGTGTCAGATTACACACACTGAAGTCTGAAGTCTGCGGGCTGACCGACACACGGATCTAGGTCAATGCATGGAAAAAAAGAATCCGAAACCTCGACATTCCTTTCCCAAACACTTCAGAATTCCTCCATGAACAAATAGATAACTTATTCTCTACAGTGGGTTAATGTAATACTTTGGAGTAGGAGACAGGGGCATATTTGGGTGTTAAGGTACCAAGTCTTCCCGTTTCTATCAAGGGTGCTTTGTGGCCATCCTTGCACCATCCAAAGACATGTACAGTATGAATTGGTGAATCAAAATTGCCCCTAATGTTAATTAATGTGAGAGTAAATGAGCTCAGAAAATTGCAGGTGAATTGAAAAAGTAATGGGAGAGACTTTAACAAAAGTCATCAGTTTAGAAACTCTGGAAGTGTTGGTTGTAATGTAAGTTGAGTCTAGAAATAGTGAAGCAACAGAAGTTCAATTCAATTTAACTTTATTAATCCCAAAAGTCAAATTTCACTCGCTTATTCGCTTATAAGGGGCGCAGGTGTCTGGGGCCTATCCCGGCAATGATGTGCCTTAGGCGGGGCACAACGTGGACAGTGGCCAGTTAGTCACAGGGCTGACATACACAGACCATTCACTCTCACATTCATTCACTAGGGGCAATTTGGAGCCACCAGATTACCTAACACATGTTTGGATGGTGGGAGGAAGCCAGAGTACAAACAGAACCTTGAACCGATAATGTAAACATGGCTAATAATGTAATACCTGCCAATAATGTAATAATTTTGACCATTTTAAACGTAATAAAGCTAATAACGTAATAAATTACCAATAATATAATAAGTTATTACATTATTGTCCCAAAAAAATCTTTAAAAATGTAATAACGGCATTCTATAATATCACATCAATAGGACTGCATTTAATAAGATGTCTTTCTTTTGTTTAAATTTATTTTGCAGTTTTATGCAGTTTGATCATTAGGTTTAGTAGATGACTGTTAGAGCCAGTTTGAGACTTTCTTGTACAAAATGTTCTATTCAGATTATTACTTTGCTTAGTTATGTCTGTGAAGACTCTTAGTCAACCAACCTATCTAAATCACAGAGTTAGAGTTAGAGTTTTAGATGTTTTGTTTCTTATCAAGAGACTTTTTATGTTTTGTTAGCATTTCTGTAGGACGTTGCCTAGTCATATATCATGTAGGTTCAAAAATGTTATTACATTATCGGCAAGTTATTATGTTATTGGCTTTATTAAAATTGCTAAAATTATTAGGTTATTGGCAGGTATTACAATATTGACTATTATTACATTATTGGGTGTTACAAACCTATACGGTAATTCAGTTTTATTTGTATAGCCCAGTATCACAACAAAAGTCGCCTCAAAGGGCTTCACAAACAGTTGATCAAACATAAACACACAATCAGACTTAACACACAATCAACAATAACTACACTAAACTAAACAGACCCAGGACACTCCTGTCCTTAGACCCTCCTTCTCGTTAAGGAAAAACTCCTAATAAAAAAAACAGGTAACATGGGAAGCACATACAGACTCCACCTAGATAGATTCTGTGACGGCCCTCCCATGGATAGATCTCACAACCTCCTAGCTGGGATGCAAGAGCGCTAACAACTCTGCCAACTTATCCTCCCGAAAGGAAAATATGTCTCCTCAAATGAAATAGTTAATAGTTTATGTGCCATATACTGATTGTACATTCTTATAACAGTCAGGACAGACTTTTAGTAGCGTTCCGGTCTCTGACATCCACTGGCGTCTATTGTCCAAAAGCTGAATGCAGATGATGGTCCAAGTTCTTCAGTATAGCATTCATCTTATACTGCAACCAGAGTCTCCAAACTGATCTGTGTAGTTGAACCATTCACCTATGATCTCTCTGTGGATGCTTGAAATTTGCGAGTTGCAAGGGTGGAACGTCACAAAAACTCCTTCTTCCCTACAGCCATACAAGACATCTCACTATAAACCTTTCATGAAATATTGTAATTTGAAGAGACCTAAAAATAATTTCCTGTTGGGGAATAGTATATGTGTATTCTTACTGGCTGTACCCAAACTCATATCCATTATAACAGCATCTGATTATGCCCAATGCGTTTGACCTATTAAGAGATTCACGAGTCAGCCTTTGTAATAAATGAAAAGGAGTGTGAGGCTCAGAGACAGATGCGTCTAAACCAAGAGGCTTATCTGTTTTTACATTAGAGCTGCCACACAAGACATATAGAGGTGTCACTCACTGGAGATTTATGGAGATAATGACACGGGCACTGCTTCCAGGAATGAATGTACTTTTACTGTAAGGACCTGAAGAAGAAAAAGCATCTGAAAAATCACATTGTTTAATTAACAAAGTAACAAAATGCATTGATCTAACAAATGTCCTGTAAGGATTTGTTAATTTTGGGTGAAAGCATCAAAGAGGACGATGATTCAGAAGTGTAATCAAGTCAGAAGGTTTATTCAGTAAAAACACAGGTAAGGTTACAGTCAGCAGAATGAGCACGCTCCTAGAGGGAGGAGTGTTCTAAGTTTTTATACTATGTATGACGATGTATGACGATCTCTGCATAGCATTATCTTCTTGGCTTCGAGTAACTTTTTTGTGCATAGGGCAGGGCCACAAAAAGTTCTCAGTTTCTGCAGAGTCTTCCCACGCATCGACAGGCCGTAGGAGCCCCCCCTGCAACCTTGGGTCCGATAACTTTGTAGCAAGCTCATTAATTGTGCCAAATTTGGAATGCACCTAAGAGTAGAGTGACCTTAGAATGAAAGAAGAAAAACATCACATAAAATCAAAGTATTATTATTACTAATGTTGAAGCGTTATTAACCTTGGCCATAGTACATCAAAATATAAGTTTAATGGTAATACGCAAAACTGTATGTAGAAATATTCAATAGTCCTCACCTGCACACTCAGGATGGCTGCATCAATAAATGGGTTTACATTATATGCACTTGATTATCCCAAATATGATCGGGATTATGAAGTGTCCCACTTCTGTCTTTGTGCATGTCCCAAATTCAGGATCTGGGATTTTCCAGTCAGGATACTCTACCTGGAAAACCAGGATACTAAGGTATGTCCTTGATGCTCTTTGCTGTAATCTTTGCCACATTTTCTTCACTCTTTACTACTCGTCATGCACCACAGCAAAGATGGTTTGTGTTTATTATTAATATTTTTTTATTTATTTTTAAATTAATGTCAATTGAGTGAGAGTAAAGTATATACAGGTGGCCCCTAGTACATACAGAGTCATAATTACATACAATATTATCTGACACAGCGTACATGAAGACAGAAGATGTGGACCGGGATACAAATGTGTGTGCATGTGTGTGTCATATGTATTTGTTTGCAGAGGCACATGTAGGTCATATTACTGAAAAGAAAAAGAAAAAACTATAAATCAATAAATAAATAATAAGTAAATAGATAGATAAATAAACAAATAAAACAGAAAAATAATAAAAAATAAATACAAAAAAATCAGTAAAAAAATAAAATGATACAACAATAAATAATAATAATAATAATAATAATAATAATAATGAATATTTAATGCCAATAAAAGTAAAAAGGTAAAGAGGGAATGGACAGCCAACCAGCCTCCAGTGATCACCAGTCGCTCACACCCTCCCCATGCTAAAAATGTGATTTTATGATTATTATTATTTTTTTTTTCTGTTTGTTTTCCCTTCTCTTTCTTTGTGATGCATTAAAAACCAAGGTCAGGGCCAGGTTTGTGGCTAGATTGTGTTTATTTGGCTTTTTCTTGTCCCTCTGTTGCTAGAAATCTGTTAAATAAACCATGTCTGTGAGCAGCTTCTCTCAGCACTTAGCTCACTGCAGAAGATGAAATAAACCCACACCACACTCCTCAGTGTTTTGTCATCATGTATACACGTATATGAGTATCTCGGCTTCTCAGCTTGTATGTAAACATCATATCCCGAATACTACTCATAACCGGGATAAGACTCAGAACCAGAATATTGAAGCACACTGCAGGAGTCCACAAGAGATCTACTTTCATCCCCACCCAACACCAGCACGAACTGTTCGCACTTCTACCTTAAGAAATGTGAAATGCAAGATTTTGAGATGAAACAACTCTTCATTTCTCACTTGCATCAGACTCATCAATAGTTAACAGAATTATGGACTACCTCATGAAGAACCTGTACTTCATTTTAAATGTTTCCAGATTGCACAGACTGAATACTGTTGCCGCTGCACACTACCTTGCAAAAAAAAAATAAAAAATATCTCAAGACCACAGCAGTGTATTGTTAATTCAGCCTCTCAGAGTCTGACAACTATTCCAGGCCAGTGTCTGTTAAATTCCTTGGCACAGTTCACCTCAAAAGATAAAACTGCAGAAAGTGATAATTTTGCAGTGGTGTCTTCCACATATATTTCAGCATAGTTTATTTGCTATGGTATTTTTTTACTTCTTAAAATTGTCTTTATTTGTATTATTCTTAACAACTTGAGACAACATAGTCAACATATGTTATTATTAATAGATAAATAGTTCACGATTGCACTTGTGGTTGAAGATAAACAGTTATTTTGGTTCTGGTCTGATGTTTAGAGGAACCATACTTCCCTGTTTTGTTAGTCAACATCCTCATTTTTAACAGTGTGTATATGAAGAGTAATGTGACCCCACACAGTCATGAAGATGTCTGCCACAGGCTTCAATCAAAGTGTAAATATAACAACAAGGCCAGCGCGTGTAGTCAGATGTGCATGAGACATGTCTGTACTAGTGAGGTCATACTGAATATTTTTTATTTATTTATTTTTTTCCTGGAATGTAAAAATCTGTGAGAGATGTTGATCAAGTGAGCATGGCGGCCCATCAATCTAGTTTTATACAAAGGGCCTAGAATTTCGTGCTCCACCCCTGGCTATAAGGAATGCTATTGTTAACATAAAGGTGCAGCCTCTGTTGAGTAGCAGTAGTGAGGAAACAAGTATCCAAGCA
The DNA here is from genome assembly GCA_020698575.1 of Bostrychus sinensis. NCBI lineage: Eukaryota > Metazoa > Chordata > Actinopteri > Gobiiformes > Eleotridae > Bostrychus > Bostrychus sinensis. The sequence continues at coordinate 39,608,072 of CM036247.1, forward strand.
GCAATTCCTCAGCCAGTGTCCTTGTATACAATAGTTAGTATTGATTTTTTGCAAGAATTGTGCACTAGCAGTCTCAGGTAGACTCTAAATAGCCATAAAGATCAGCCCGAAAAAGCTTATATGAGGAATTGATGTAGTTACCATTTGTGTGCATTGTTATTATTGCCAAAATGCAGCAAACATGCTCACTTTTTTAATTAACTCAGTGCAATTTGTTCATATTTAATCTTTTAGAGTTAAATTAAGCTGTGAATAATTACAATACCTCCCGTGACCATAAAGAGAAGTATTCAGTATAGATATAAAGCATTAACATGTTAGCCTGTGCTCAACAACCCTCAGCTGATTAGCAGTTTACAATAATAACACTTGCAATGCTATTTCTGGCAGTAATGTGTGATAGGGGGGAAATGTATAAGGCAAACAATCATCAAAGCATCAATTACATACTGTGTTACTATTTAATATAATTGTAAAGCAGCACTCTGAAAACAAGCTTGTAACGTGTATGCTAGGTCTATTCACATTGTGGCCCAAGGGTAAAACTAGCCCTAAAACTTTATTCACGGCAGTTTTGTAAAAAAAAAAAAAAAAAAAAAAAAAAAAAAAATCTACAGTATATGAAAATCTACACATGAACACATCTACTGTGGTGCAACCAAGCTCTCTCACAGACCTGGAATAGTCATCTTTGTGGTGACTTCTATCATTTTGTTTGATTATTAACCAATAAAACACATGTTTAAGTAAGTTATTTATGCTAAATATTCAAGAGAAAGATGCACACTGGGAGAGCCATGTCATGTGACCGGTGTGTGTTGGACTTATAGTGCATTTGGATAAAAAAATAAAATAAAATGTTAGTTGAAATGTAGCTTTACCAATGTGTTCTTTGAGTTTGAGTATAAACTGATTATATTTCTGGAGACAAATCTGCATATTAATATCACCCCAAATGAGGCTTGAAACTTGATTTATTTTATTTATTTTTTTTTTTTTTACATAGGCCTTAGTGTGGCAGAGTTTTTTCATTTGCATTTTTGCACTTATGGCAGCTTTATAGTGCATTTGGGTAAAAAAAAAAATTGTATACAAGAAAAGAAAAGAAAAGAAAAGGAACTTGTCTGTCATAGTTTTTTTTTCCCTATGTGTAATGTGCATTAGTAACTATTATAAATAGAAATGCTGAGCCAGTAATGTGGCGACTGTCCATCCAGCCCACACAAATATCTGACTTTTGCAAAGTTGAATAAATGAATAACCCTAGAATAAAACTTTTCTGCGCAATGTTCAGTAAAAAATTATTCTGCTTTAAAGTTGGTATAAAGTTCTCCTAGCATTTATTTCCATTTTACAAATATGTATTTTAGTCAGAGCTCTGTACCTCTGGAGTATTGATATTCAAAGAACGCAGCCAAGTTTCTCGACAGCAGCGTTGACCCTCCAGCCCCCACAGTTCCTGATAAGGCCAGACTCTATGCAACAGAAGTGAAATGATAAGACTCCCAAATTGTTTGCCAAGTTGAATTTCCTAACAGTACCAACACAACTGTGGGTTTGAAGCAAGAAAACTTAGCACTAGTTTTATGCAAAGTGTTAGCTTCTGTGTGGTTGACCTTTGTGTTTTTCAGTGCGTACTCACATTGACCTTGCAAATATTAGACATGACCTACGGCTCTCCATTAGCTTCTAATTAACACAGCCACATTAAACTAGTTTTACATTCAAATTATGAAGGAATTACATGAATTAATACACTAGGCAAGGGCACAGCAGCAATAAAAACTAAGCTAGTGGATTCAGGATATATTAAAAGCTTTATTTGTCCATATTTCTGCACAGACCTAGTGGGTATGAAGTGTCTGAAATGATTTAACAACGGAATAAAGCTGAGGGGAAAAAAGTATTCCATTAATGTAGAGTGGGTTATGTTCTGAAAATATTTCAATCGCATGTGCTGTAGATCAGGAAGACAAAAATCCATTGACATAAAAAGCAACCATGCACCTGTAAAGTTTCAGGTTGAGCTCTGAAAGCAGGTTTAGGAAAAGAACAAGTATTGGTTTCAGTGAATCTGCTCATATTTTTTTGCTTTTAAATAGCTCTTCTATATTATCAGCAGTTTATTTCAGCATTTTCACAATTTTTAAAGATTTTTTTTTTTGGTGTTTGGTGGCATTATTAGATTTGACAGTGACAGGAAATTAGAGATGCACCAACACCAATACCAGTATCGGGTATCGGTACTGATACCATGTGCAAGTACTTGTCCTTCATACAAGTGGGCCGATACCAGCAGCCGATACCATGTTACATTGCCATCACATGACATTCACCTCTCAGCTGAGCAGTGAGAGATGTGTGGAAGGATTTCAAAGTGAACTGTACAGAGATAAAAGCAAAGCTGACTCTACATTCTGCTCAGCTTCCCAACCAGATGTTCCAAATCATATGTCAATCCTAAAATTCAAGCAGTTGTCCTTATGTTGTCTTAATTGTCCCAAGTCTTAATTGTTAAAAATTATTCTAGTGTGGAGTCTGAAGCAGTTGTTGTCTGACAAAACATAAAGAGTATTGTTGCTAATTGTATTAGCTGCTGTGAGTCTTGGTGAATCTCTGCTGGTTATGCTCAGATGCTCAATCTGTCTTAAAAGCGACTGAAAAGTGAAGAATCTAAGCTTGTAAATGAGGTATAACATATCTATGTTGAGCAAAGTTTAGCGATGTTTAGTTTTAAACAAACCACTTTGTTGTAAAAATAACTTAATGCAGAGCGGGGATAAACGGCAAAAAGACGACATGGTACGGGATGAGTGAGATTTAGTATAGGCCTATTTGTAAGTCTATAAATGAATCCCCTTATAAGAACTCATATTAGTGGTATCAGCAAGTACTCAAATGGAAGTACTCAAATCCATATTGGTTGGAAAAAAAAGTGGTATTGGTGCATCCCTACAGCAAATCAAGAAGCAAGAGAGAGTTCAGAGTTGAACCCACGATGCTGGGGCGAGCTGCAGTCGCTCTCTAAATGCACTCTATCAGCTAAGCTGTACTGCAGCGGCAAACTTAATTCTTATTTCTTCATGAACTCACTCAAATCCATCTTGGGCTTTTCCAAGCTAAGTGACCAAACCATTGTTTGTTTGTTAGTGTGGCAGTACTGATGTTACTAATGTAAACAACACTGTTTTGCTCTTACTGGACAAATTTAGATAGGTAATTGATTGCAGACAGGTGGTTCATCCAATCACCTTCAAGTATTCATCTTAAAGTATGTGCCCTTTCCAAACTATTTATTAAGAAGCCCCCGTGGACTGTTTAGTGAAAAAGATCATACCAAATAATTTCAGAGTAAAAAAGAATGTTGTCCAAATAGTTAATACTAAGAATGCTGCAGCACTCCCTGGCTAAACATGGGGCTACCTGAATATTCACAACTACAGTACAAAAAAAACAAAAAAAAAAAAAAAACATGGCTTAAATACGTAAAATACTAAAACTAAATAAAAACTAAACTAAATAACCCTTCTGTCTTTTAAATTAATATTTATTTAGGTTTGTGGACCTCGGTATTTTTCTATTACTAGGCTTAAAACAGGACTAAACCAGGACTAAATCAGGTCTAAACAAGGACCAAACAAGGACCAGACAAGGACTAAACAAAGACTAAACAAGGACTAAACCAGGAATAAGGTCTAACAAGGTCTAAATAAGGACTAAACCAAGACCAAACCAGGACTAAACAAGAACTAAACTGTCTGTCAACATGGTAGACCTCAGTCTTTCTAAAATCATGTGCACGGCCCTGTTCACAAGTTTATAATGGATGCACTTCATTAGAAAAAGTGTCAGGCCAGGAGCAACTTTCTGACTTCATTTTGCCTCCTAAAAAACTCTAAGCTGAGGTCTAAATATTCAAGCTCATGGAGAAGCCATGCGCTCGTGTGGAGAGGAGGAAACTGCAGCGGAGGCAGCACTTCAGTGGGACAAGAGGAGACTGAGGAGGAGAGGTCTGCTTTTAAATCACATCTTTTAACTTTGCCAATGGTTGTCCTTAACAGAATATATATATATATATATATATATATATATATAAAAAATACCTTTGTATGTATAGCCTTGACCTAAGATAAACATCTACTTGTTGCGAGTTGGTCACCCCTCTGCTCCCTCAACATGAATAATGACAAGAGAGTGTGAAAAAAAACATGCATTTTTTGTTACTTTTGCTGCTGTAGCCCCCTCTTGTTCACATATATCTGTGTTGTGTTGAGTGCAGATGAGCCGCTCCAGGCCTGGCCCCCTCATCACCGTCCTCCTGTCTCAGATCGATGGGCCAACGTCCAAAAAGCATAGCCTTCAGCGGACACCAAAGCTCCTCTAAGACTCTCTCTCTGCAGGTTCAGCTCTGGCCACTTTAGATAATGAGGCTCACCGCAGCACGGCTCCATTGATCCCCGCTCCAATCCTGCGCAGAGGACGTCCCATCAGCCCCCACCGGGTCATGACCCCCCTGTAAATGCACGAGGGAATGGACAGTGGTTACCGAGCGGTCGATGGCTCTATTTAAAGTACCTGAGAATTCTATTAATATCCATCTATAGGCTGAAGTCGTGCGCAGCTCTCTGTAATGAAAAGGCTTAATGTTGATCTGATGGGAGCCGCGGCGGCCATTTTCTTTATGGCTTGTATAATGTTTTTATCCTTAGGCCTGGATTTACTAGCACTCAGCTCTTTGATTTATCACTTTCATAAAGAGTCACCAAGTTATCATTGAAAACTCAAGGACAGAGTCGTTACAGTGAGTGGCTCATCTGCTTTTATTATCTATTTTTCATGAGTTCATTGGAAACCATAATCTAGGTTCAGCCTCTTTTCAGTATTTTTAGTACTCACATATCAATATAATGCTTTTTTATGATGATACGTTTCTGTTGAGTTTTGCTATGACACCAAAGTTATTCTCACTCTATAAAAATGCCAACTTTAATGGTAATGGAGGAGGACCAAAACCAAAAACATGTCCAAAACACTCAGCTCAGGGGGTAGAGCCATCCACCTACTACTACTCCTTGTGTCCTTGGGCAAGACACTTTACCCACCTTCCGTCAGTGTGTTTGTGAATAAGTGATCCTTGGTGTAAAGTACTTTGGAAGTAGAAAAACACTATGACTATTTGACCATTTACTGCAGTGGTTCCCAAAGTGGGGTCCGGGGCCCCCTGGGGGTCCGTGAAGGTACTGCAGGGGGGCCCCCAATTAAATTCAATTTGAATTTATTATAATTTATTTTATTATTATTATTTCAGACACATGGTTTTGGTTCATTAAAACAAATAAAACATACAAAAATATAAAAAGTCAATGAAAATATTAATATTAAGTACCATAAACATTTGAAATTAATTACAGTTGTATACTTGTTTAAAATATTACTTTAAAACAACTTTTAGTCAATAATCAGTGTTTTTGTAATGTTTTCTATAAAAAAAAATATAAAAAAAAACATGGAGAAAAATATGGCAGAGTCTTTTGAATAGAGGGAAGTTTTATCGTTGGGGGTCCGTGAGGGATTTTCAGAAATTTAAGGGGGCCATGACAGTCTTGACTTTGGGATTGGCTGTAGTACTGTATTCACTCGGCTGGTACGGTGCGGGTTGGATCCCCAAAAATGCTGTACTTTTGAGACTGAAAACTCTGTGGTACAGCAGTATGTAGCAGTAGCTGTAACTCCAGCTTCCTACATCACTGCACAAATCAGTGTTTCCCAACCAGGGGTACGTGGACTCCTAGGGGTCCTATTGAAACTTAGGACAAGCTCAATGATAAAAAGGAGGTGAAACTGCTAAAGAATATTATCAGAACATTATATTTTGTTAAATTTTAAGCTTGTTTTAAAAGTTAATTTATTTTTAAAGATCACTTTGAACATTAAAATATATAGTAAAATAAAAGTAATAGGAGTTTATATTGTTATACTGTTGCTTTATATCTGATTTTAAAGGCAGGCAGATTATTATGTTTTTATTTTTGAATTTGAGTTTCACCAAAAATGCAGGAGAATTAGCGTATATTTAAATGAATTAATAAAAACTTAAACAATAATAATAATAAAACGCCAAACAATAAATTAAGTATAAAATGTCTTTGTACTAATAAACAGATTTTAATAATTATCAATGCGTATGAGTGAGGGCTACTTATGATATGACAAGAAACCACAGGGTGTAAAGGACCCAAGTTTAAAATGTATGGATTTTATATTCAGTTATTTTATTTCTCCATCTGAGTTTTTGACATTATCATATTCTAGAACATGAACGCAACCTATTTGTATTGGAATATTAACATTGTCTGTCATTACTACTAAAGTATCAATACTTTTAGTCAATTTACACATCACCAAAACGTCCCGTACTGTCATGACCTGTCCTCCAAATGTGCCTATACATGTCCGTAATACAGAGTTTAATGTTCGTGTGACATGATCACAAATGGCTCTACAAATACACTGTACTATTTATGTCTTTTGCCAATTGCTGTCATAGAGGTGACCTTGTGGTTAGTTCAGGGAATTGAATCATGACCACCCACATGACCACTGAGGCAAGTCAACACTTCAATAGTAATTTTTATCTTTGGTTGCAGAGGATAATCATCATATTCACAAAAGTAGTTAATGTGTTTGCTCAGGATACATTAATTTTTATTTATTTATTTATTTATTTTTGTTTTGTTTTTTTGCACCTTTGAGCTTTCTTGTTTATAATTCTTCCTTTGCCCATGACATCCTAAATAACTTGTCAAAAACAAAACTTCCCTTTGCCAAAATCTGTCACATCCAGAGCTCAGTTTTGCTTAAGATATAGAGATCTGTAAATTATGGAGTGATTTTTTCCATCTAGTTAAAATCAACACAGCATTAATGTCATTTAAAACATATTATTATTATTATATAACAGTTTTATTCTATTTAGGAAGCACGTTTACTGTTTTAACTGCATGTTTTTTATGTTTGTTTTGTAAATTTACATTGTTATTTTTATTATGTGCACAATAAATACTACTAATAATAATAAAAAGTGTTTTCTACAAGACAAACATGCATTTCTCATTCTTCTTTTTGTCTTCACATTGTTTCAAACATATATGAAACCTTACTCCTGCTTCCTTCCCTTTTCTTCTCTCCCACGCATCTGTTTCCCATTTTAGGATCAAACCACCTCTAACTGGGAACAGCTCAGCTCCCAGGATGCTCTGCTGCAGTCACATGCTGCTGACTCAGGCATCACGGGACGTGCTCCTGGTGCCATTACTGAATGGTGGCGGCTCTGTTAATAGCGCCATGCAATCTTACATCATGGAGGTGAGCCTGCGCAGTGCCATCCCATTTTCTATATGTGTCCCATGATCCATATGACTCCCCCGAGGACACATTACGTAAGGCTAAAGCTGGCTCTGGTTAAATAAATGGTGTGTTAAGCGTAAGGAGACATCATCATCATTTTCAATTCTGGTCTGAAGTAATCTACGGAGAGCCATAGAGGCCGAAAATCCTGATGTGTGCACTTTGACTGACCGCACTTCAGATTAGACGAGGTTTTAAAGGCTTGTTTTGATTCCAGCAGATTAAACGGCATTGTCTTTTTTTTATTCCAGGCTCAGATTGGTTGTTGAGGAAAATAGGATGTTGGTTTGAGTTAAGCTCCTGTTATTAGAGACATATTTGTGGCGTGCAATGAAGAAGTGTGTACTGAGGAAAAAAGGCTTCATGTCTGCAGTCATGTAAAAAGTGTAAAATTGCACAAAACTCGAGGCAGCAGCGTGGATTCAGATCAGATTCAAGTATTTTTTTATGGATTTTGTGGATAGAATTAATTTGGCCATATCTCACAATGGTAAAACAAAACAAAACAACTAATGCTTTGTCCATGGACCCTATTGCTGGGTTTCCGATGGCATCACAACATTCTTTAATAGAGATGGGGGGCTAGCAAAATGTCTATTATTAATATCCAGAGTTTTTGGTGTGGTAGGATACATACAGTGACATCATAGACCTTGTCACTAATATAAATGTTCAGGTTCAACATTTGTGAATTTTATTTTGGGATATTTCTTATGAAAATAGCTTATAACGTATACAGTAATAGATAGAGCGATAGAGAGACATCTTTACATTCTAGAATCTGAAAACAACCAAAACTGACCTTATCTGAAAATGCATTAAAAATCCAACTTAGTTATGTTGCTAACAGACTAACAAACAAACCAATGGAGGAAAAAAGATATGGTGCCAAAATAAAACAAATAAATACAATATTAAATAATTAAAGTGCAACTGGTTCACTGTGGCAGCCCCAAATAGAAAGGGCGAAGCTGAAAGAAAAACAAACAAAAAATTAAGTAAATATATTAAAACATAATAAAAAATGTAAATAAATGCCTAAAGAGTTAATTAAATGCATAATTGATTAATGAAAATATGTCTGCCTACTGGCTTTGATGGGTAAGGTTAACAGATATATTAATTTAAGATGAACTCCATTAAATCAATTCATTATGAGCAGTATATATTTTTCACATAAAAATTACCCACATGTCCCAAGATACAATATGATGTAAACATGTTTAAATCAAATATTAGTTTTACTGATAACAATGGTACAGCTGATTTATTCACAATAAAATAACAATAAAGAGAATATTTTACATAATGCATTGCCAATTGTCCAATCAGAAAAGCAAAAAAAAAAAAAAAAAAAAAAAAAAACTGGGAACCCACTGACCATTGTTTTGATTTAGACTGCAGTACTGTTTTCAAACCAGTACGAGCACATAATGCTGCTTTACATACCTTTAATTATTTATGGATTTGGTTGATATTTTAAATAATTAATGTCATATTTATTTATTTAATTAATTGTGTTTAATTAATTATTCATGTATGTATTTTCCCCCAATTTTGTTTAATTAATGACACATTTAATTATTTAATCATGTATTTATTTATTTTCATTTTGGCACTTGTCCTCTTTATAAACATAACTTCCTTGTCAAAGATAAAAAGGGACCGGCCTCTGATTTTGGCTCAACATGGGACATCCTGCAAGGTGGAGGAAAAAAATACTTTACTAAATAGGAGGCAGCATGGGATCTGATTACAGAAATTAACCTAAAAAGCCAAATATAACCAATATTTTGATTATTTTTATATTATTTTATTAGGTATTTTGCACTTCTTTAGAACCCTGTTGAAGTTCATTAAAGTTTTTGGCTAAGTGCAGCTCGCAGCTCCCTTAACATCATCCAGGCACAACATTTCAAATGAGTTGAGATTTAGTCTTGATGAGGACATTCCATTGTTTGGATTTGGCTTCATCTGTGGGTCAGAGGGCCTTATATTTGTGTTGATAATACTGAGAGGAGTAAGGCCAAATCAAGACTAAGTTTAAGGCTGGACCCAATACCCAAGACAATATCTATACTCAAGGAAAAAAGAAACGCACCATTTTCATTTTCTCAATTTGTCAAAAAATATTACAGCCAGTGAAAAATTACAGACTACAATGAGTTTAGTACTATTCGGAGTCAAAATGACTGTTTTCCTGGTTCCGGTTGATTGATTTTGATGAGCAATAACAACTGTATTTTTGTATTAATCACCTATGTCTGGGTCATGAGTAAAACTCAGAGATGAATTGGACCTGTCCTCAATTGTGCACAACCATTCCCTATAAAAAAAACACCAAAATGGAAAAAAAAAAGCACATTTGTTCACAATGCCACGACTACTGCAACCAGAGAGAGATTGGCAGCCATTGGCCTGCTTCAAGCTGAAGGAGCACACGGGCTGTAGCCAGGGCGTTTGGAGTCCATCACTCTACTGTTGTACGCCTTGCTGAGCGTTTCCACACCACTGGATCCTCCAATGACCGTCCCAGATCTGGTCGACCACATGTCACAACTGCTGCACAGGACTGAGTGAATCAGCTCTGACAGTACTGCCGATCAATGAGGAGAAGAATAACTAGTGTCCTTGCGGCAAATGGTGGTCATGTTAATTATTGACAATGGAATCAGATACCTGTGTTTTTGTTTACTGTGATGCTTTATTGTTTGGTCATGGTCATAAGCATTGATTAATTGGGTTTGAATATCAGGGACGGGTATATGGTTGATGTGCACATGTAATATTTCCATCAAAAATAAGTAACCAAAAAAAAAAAAAAGTGTTAAAAAAGCAGTGGTGCGTTTCTTTTTTCCTTGAGTGTATTAACTGAAATCTAAAAAAATTTGCCTCTGCAGGTTTTCATCTCCAAAACAAAATAATTTAATAACTAGACGCAATCAGAGAGCACAGACCTCTGCCAAGGCATGTCCTGTCTCACAATGTTAAAGAAATGATGCCCAGACCTGAACTTAAACCAGGGATCTTCAAGTCCCAAGTCTCCAACAATGGTGAAGACTAGGAAATGTTAATGAATGAATTTACTAAAATGGTGATCCACATCCAACAGTAATACTTTGTTCCTTTACTAACCCCTTGTGGCTGAAGTTAGTACTGGAAAGGAATACATTTGGTCCAAAGCGTTTGAGGGACCTGTTGCATATATCCTGTCATGCATCAGGTTTGGTCTTGGTTTGACTAAGTCTAAACATATTCAGGATGTGCAGTGGGTCCCATGTAATATTTTTTTATTGGTAGAAAATGATAATACAGTAAGCCTTTGTTCTTTTCTCTGTCCAGGTCACATGAGAGCACAGAAAGCCTTTTAAAGTCCTGTTGTTCCAAAATGATTATTTGGATTTTTTGATCCTCGCTGACCTTCTGTACTCGGCTTCCACTGTCTTGACAAGATTTGGTGTTTTTTCAATCAATGTACTCCACACCTCATTTTAAATGCTATTTTTTAGATTTTACTCTGGCTTATGTGAGTGCCAAATTCAGCCAGGACAGATAAAGATAGATAGGAACAGTCTGCATTTGATCATACTATGATAAAACAAGCAGAGAAAAATACTTTGCTGAGATGGATTCTTTTTTAAATGTCTAGTAAACTCTTGACCCTTTGTGATGTAAAGTCCTCCTAAAAAAAAAAAAAAAAAAAATCAAGGATATGCTGTATTGCTTAATCCCTCATAACAGGATTGTATCCTACAGATTTTCCCAGAGTAAACATGATGGTAGAACATCCCTGTGTCACACTCAAAGCAGATGGGAGGGACTCTAACCCCAGACAACCTTTAACAGGTGCATACCTATGTTCCCCAGGTTGTATGTAATGGGGAACATAGGTACCGAGGAACATAAGTACATGCACATTTGTGAAAGTGCCTATGTTCCCCAGTTCCATTCCTGGGAAGGTAAGTATTGGAGAATGTAGGTACTGGTATGCTTTCTGGTAAGTCCTGATATTCTCTAACCTTAGCCCTAACCTCAACCTTCATTTTCCTTGGGGAACATTGATATCAGGAAACATAGGTGCTGGGGAATATAAGGCCCACTCTATCTCTAACAGAGTAAAGTAGGATTGAAATGTATACAGAAAGTTAGTATGATACCTTCTCCATGGGCAAAACAATCACAGACGGGTTTACTTTTATTCTTAATTATTTTGTCTTTTTTTTTTTTTTACATAAAATATAGAGTACAATAAGTAATATATTTTGTAATAATTTATTATCTGATTTTTAATATATTCTTTTTATAATTTAATATATTTTTATGTATTAAGATTAAAATAAAAAAATGCAAGAAAATTTGTATTTATAAAGAAGCAAGTCTAAAACACCTCTCACTCCACGCCTTTTCTTTATCATTATCCTCATATGTACCACAGTGAAATTATCAACGGGCACCTCTGGAAACTGGCAGTAAATCAAAGCCATTCATAATTATCCTATAATCTGATTCTATGGCATGGCCTGTGTACATCTGTGCCTGCCAGCCATCCTCCACACATGTGCCTTCATGGTTCAGGGATTAACATTGGAGCCACAAAGACGTGCACAGCCATGACGGGCTGACTCACATTCATAATTTTCTGTTCATGTCACATGTCGCTCTGTCTTAAGTCAGGATTAGCGTTCCACATGACATTTGCGGTCGCCTTCTGCCTCTTGATTCATATTTTTATTGAAGGGTTGTGTGAAAAAGGCAGAGGGAAGACGTAAGCGGGGAGCTTTAGAATGGTGCAAATATGATCCCAGGAAGCATTGGTGGTACAACAGCTGAGGTCTAAGTCTGGATTAAAAAGGGACTAATTGTGCACAGGCTTTGGTAATAACTTAGCTGGCTTGTCCATTCATAAAGAGGAGATGAATCTTAGTGGCTCAAAGGAGACAAAATGTGCTGTTTTCAGGCTTTTTGAAATAATTTTTGACACCACAACATCAGTATTTCACATTTTGTAACTATAAAGGCTCAATATTTATCAAAAACATCATATTTTTGGAAGCTTTGAAGTGCATTGGGTGCCTATCCCTTTAAGGCTCTGCTGGCCCCACCCATTTAACTCTGGCAGCTCACTGGAAAGTATATTAGCAAGTTATGGATGTCAGACAGTACTGCCTCCTGATCATTTCCTTTGAGTTCCCACGAGAATAAAGTTGGGAAGATTTGAGTTCAGACATGAGAAGACTCTCCAAACAGTGGGAAGTGGACAGAGCTAGGTATGGCTAACTAGCACAGCTATTAGCAACATGAAGCTAACAGATAGATAAATGAGCAGACTCCTTCACAGTTACAGCAGTTTAAACACTTGAAATTATCAGTTTGTGTATTATTTTGAGGAGGAAACAACATTATAATATGGTAAAAAGTTCAGAAAAGTGGAGTTAGCATAATAGTTTTCTTTTAACAATTTTTAATAGTTACATACTGTTAACCTAGGAGGAGTGTTTCCACTGGAGCAGTGCATTGTAGGTCGTGTCAGTGCAAGGTTTGGCATTTACTTATTTTATTAATATCTTATGTCCAAAGTAAACCTAAATATACAGTAAGTGTTCCGGGCATGTCCCACTGGGAGAAGGCCCCAGACAAGACCTGGGACACACTGGAGGGACCGTGTCTCTCAGTTGGCCTGGGAACACCTTGAGATTCCCTTGGTAGAACTGAAGGAAGCGTCTGTGGAGAGGAGAGTCTGGGTGTCATTGCTTAGACTGCTTTTTTATCATCTTGGAAATAAAGTCTAAAATAATTCCACACACCACCAGCAATGAGATGGCATATGCCTAGGGGTCCCCGTACCCCTGGTTGAGAAACCCTGATCTAATCAATACTCAACAAGCAATGAGAAGCTCTACCTTTGTGAAAGTAAACCACCGAGTTGGAACTCTTCGTCTCAAAAACTAGCAAGATACTGAATGTTTATTGGGGACTCTGTGGACCTCTTTTTGTAATGGAAATGTGCTGTCCCGAACCTAAAACCCTGAAACCTGAATCTAAAAAAGTAGAAGAATGTTATAGTGAATACTTGTATCAGTGTATGAGGCTTAAGTGTTCACACACGTCAAAAGCAACTAAAGCATCTGCCGACTACAGAATTTCTTCTCTCAACCAAATGCATGCAAATGAACAGCGACATTGTCAAAGTGACTGCCAATTACAGAGCAAGATTTAATAGACACTCCTAAAGCAGCTTGAACCTCCTGCCCCCTGTCAGCCACTTTGATGACAGCTGGTGATGGGAAGTGAGTGAGCTTTTGGGGAATCCACAGTAATGGTTGGCTTTGTAAGTGACTGGTGACTGTAACGCACCTTATTCAGCAGTAACAGGGTTCCACCAATTGCAAGAAAATGATTTTTTTTTTTTTCTGGCTGCCAATGCATTAACTTGTCTTGAAGCCTATTGGCCAGATTAGATCTCTATAATTTAGGTCATTTGATGCTGTCATGTGGTTCTCAAAGTTTACAGATGCCCCTCAGACTGCAACCCTCTCCATTTATTCGGGTTTGGGACTGGTACAAAGAGTGGTTGAGATGTTTGGCTCTGCATCTGGGAATCAAATCCCTGACGTCACACGCCCAAGGCAGGAGTACTAACAACTTCACTGACAGGGAACCTTTATGCAAGGTAAGGTAGACTTTACTGTCCCCATTGGGGAATTTGTTCTCTGCATTTCACCTGTCCTTTGATGTCGCTGGGGGTCAGGGGTCAGGAGCAGTGATCAACTGCAATGCAGTGCCCGGGGACCCTTCTCCAGGTCTAGAGCCTGGTCAGGAGTACCAAGCTGGAGGATTAGCCTATTGTTCATGTCTAAGGCTGATGGGGGAAACCAGCTCACCTGGAGGAAGCCCACCCACACAGGGAGAACATGCAAACTTCACACAGAAAGGCCCCGCCTGGTCCATCAGACAGTGCTAACCACTTTGCCATGTGGTTCTGAAAGAAGATGACAAAAATTCAAATAAACACAACTTTTTGGTTTGACGTCATATGCTTCAATGACATAGCAGTAGTTGTTTTATTAATATACTAGTTGTCCATTGATTCTTTGTCTAAAAATGCAGAGTACCATTCAGCGACTCCTATCAAAGATTACCACAAAGAATCATGAGCATGGGTTCTTTTGCCTGATGTTACTAGCCAATTCCTGTTACTGCAGTTTCGGCACTCATGGGGGAATCAAACCCCTGACTTCCTGCACAGAAGGCAGGGAACCAACCATTTTACTAACGCCTTTAAGGAAGTGAAGTTCCTTTATTCTTTGAATTGTGTGCAAAAGACACTTTTCTGCTCTCTGTTGCCATCTGCTGGTCTCTTCCCTTACTTACTTACTACTATAGTACTTTTTAAGATATTTTAAAGGTTGTAAAACATGCAGTGATGTTCTAGAGGTATATGAAAGCTTAAAATGTTAAACAATAAGGACAATTTTTACAGCCTCCTTTGCTCATATTTTTTCAAGGGTGCCAGTAATAGTGGAGGGCACTGTACAAAGTACACCTGGAACATCTGAAACAAATAACATTTTTGCAGTGTATTATGGTAGGATTTTAACTGCTTGTCGTAGTAGTTACAATAATACTTAAAATCTAATATAGTAATATAGTATAAAGGCCATCTTGTTCTGCCTTACACAGAAGACCAAATGGACAAGAGCTGCAGATGGGACAGCCTCACACTGCTCAGAGTCTGCTCACGCTTGCGCCTAATCATCCACAACCTGGCCTCTACAAATTCAACTACACAATGGCTGCTGATTCTAACAAATGTGTGCAGCCTTTACATAATTACTGTTACACATGACCTGGGAGACCGTGTCTTAAAATAGCTTGTCCAATTATTCTTTTAGTCTAGACAAGTGCTTGAAGTGGCTATTCAAGAATTTAGGAGGCTCCACTGAGTTTGCCTGTCCTATTGCAGCGCCTCTGCTAATGTGGGACAACAAATCAACACAGATTAAATTATTAAATGAATACCTAACAGTAGCATATTTTAGCCTGTGTGGATAGCTTTCTTTAACTTTCAGAATTCCACTTTTGATTAACTAACATGGATGTTTGTTAATCTGTACTCCATTGTTGTATGATTTACGTTGACAGAAAAACTAAATGTCCATATTGTCTACTTTACTGGAATTCAACCCAATTTAATGATTGATTAGGGCCTGGGTGTGGTCTGGACACACTCATCATATTCTTGTCACTGTCAGATCTGTTTGGAAACTCCTCCAGAGGTCAAAGGTCAGACTTCTTGACGTTTTCCTCTTAATTAGATTCCATTTTTACTCGCTGGATGCATCACTGAACATCCTATGGGACTAGATCTAATTAAACTCCTTTGGAATTTGTACGAGATTCATGACTTTACAAATGTCTGTGCAGTTCAGATATAGCTTTAGGCCCCTGCAGTTTTACAGACAGCTCTTAACATGCTTAACATTTTCTGTCTATCAGCTTCAGAGGGGTCCAAACTTTAACTTTTTGTATGACTAAAAATGGAATCTAGACAAATAAACAACATATTCTACAAAGAAAACAAGCAAAATAATTATAGCTAGTCGTTCATCTACAGTATGTAGAGAGCTGGCTTTATTTGGTAGAATTGTATGTGTGGAGTACATTGATTGTCAGAATTAGAATAAATTTTAATGTCCCAGATGGAAATCTGTCTTGGGCTAAAGTGCAAAGCAGCTGCAAAACATGACAACAACAAATACAACAGACATGAGAAAATCACATGAAATGCACACAATTTTGCAGACTGCAATGAGTTGCTGCTTGTAAGTAAATACAGTGATATACACAGTATGTTTCCTAAATCATTTTGTGTACATATTAAAATAAGGTGCTTTTAAAGTTTTGTTTGTTCAGCAGAGTGATGGACATTGAAATAAACACCTTTTTAAAACTTACTGGTTCAATTATTTCTTATGTGTCAGGAGATAGACCAGTGGCAGCACAAGAGAGTAGGGCTGTGATATATTGTAATATACAATGTTTTTGTACTGAAAAGTTGGCTTGCCCTCTCCAGGTTGGAGGAGAGCTTCTACCTCAAGTGAAAGAGTTTATGTATCTCACGGTCATGTTCACGAGTGAGGGAAGGTTAGAGGAGACTGACAAGTGGGTTGGTGCTGCATCTGCACTAATGCGGTCAATGTACCGCTCTGTTGTGGTGAAGAAGATTCACCGGTCAATCTTTCTCATGACCAAAAGGATACATCCTGGATACAAACGGCTGAATTGTGCTTCCTCTGCAGGGTGGCTGGACGCTCCTTTAAAGAGAACGTGAGGGGTGGGAGGAGCTCGGAGTAGAGCCGCTGCTCCCTCACATTGAGAGGAGCCAGCTGAGGTGGCTTGAGCATCTGTTCCTGATGCCTCCCAGGGGATGTGTTCCATGTCCCACAGACATAAGGCCACGGGGAAGACTTTGCACACCCTGGAGGGTCTATGTCTCGCTGATGGCCTGGGAAAGCCTCAGGAATCCCCTGGTGGAGCTGAAGGAAGTGTCTGGGGAGAAGGAAGTCTTTGCATCCCTGCTTAGACTGCTGCTCCCATGACCCGGCCCCAGATAAAGCAGAGAAAGATGGATCATTGTTATATTGCAAGACATTAAAATCGCATTCACAAATCAAATCCAATTGTAAAGTAACATAATAACATTGTATCATGACAAAGTGAATGACACCTTTGAGTGGATTGTGTGGATCATGCAGCCACTATGTCCTGAAAGATTGTTCATGGGGCTGAGAATGCTCTCACCTTTCATACAAAGTGTGCTAAAAAAATGTATAATATTCATTTTCAACAGCATGTGTCCATTTGAGCAGTTGTGCTGATGGCTTCTTCCACTGTGTTTGATGGAGCTTATTATTTTCAATATATGCAAAGGCAAAGTGTTGTTTTATTCAGTGTGGGAAAAAGTGTGCACACAAGAATGCCAATTGCAACACATTATCGACAAGTCCAGTTTTAGCCGCTGTCCCAAGTAAGTTTCGCTGAGACAGCAGATCAATGGCTGACCTGACCTGCCCTCACCGACCTCATCCACCTGCTTCAGTCCAAACTGCAGTGTGTCATGTGTCCAGGTCTGCCTCCTGTTGACACATGTTTCATAATGTGCTCAGGAGGGAGACAGGAAGTGCAAATCAGCTCCGGTCCAATCAAAGAGCCACATGTGGGTTTGTTAGTATTCATTAAAAAGGTTGGGCCCTAATCAAGTGTCTCCTACTGGGACTCAAAGATCAGCTCCTGCATCCTGAGTAAACATTATCAGAATCCCATTGAAAAGTCCTGATTGCATATACATCTCCCACAATTACAGAATGGAAATGTTACACATATCTCGGCGTGACATGTTGTAATTAAGAATCTTTAACGGACTCAGAACTGCAATTAACATTTAGCTCCCAGGTCAGACATCAACATAATCACCAAAGTTCAATGCAATAACTTGGATCTAAAAATAATACGAGGAAACTTTCCACTCTTTTAGTTCAAGTTACTCAAGTCTCAATGAAGGACTTTGACTGGAGCCGTTATTGACCTTGGACTCATCTTCACTCACAGACCAGGACTTTAGACTCTATTTGGACCTGTGAATTTATGACTTCTACACTTATGAACTCATGACTCGCACTTAGACTCCCCAAAGCTAGAAATGGCCCTGCTCTGCAATGTGAAGAACAGGTGGAGAGGAAGACACAGTGAAGCTTGTAATTAAACATCAGGGTTATTCCACCAAATATTTCTGAATAAAAAACACATGAAGGTGAATGCTTCAGAGTGTTTATGGTGTATAAAAAATAACAGCTGCTTTTCAAGGATGAGGCCACTCAGATGATGACTTGCTTAGGCTTACTTACCATTTAAAGTCTTAGGCAGCAGTCTCAGGCAGTCTGTGTCGTTTGTGAAAAAGTAAAAATCCTTTATTAATACATGGAGGCCTATGAAGGGCTTTGAGCCCTGATGAAGACACTTGGTTTTGAAACACGTAGGCATCCATGTATTAGTAAAGGACTTTTACTTTTTCACAAATGCCTCGAATGCTTTATTTGACTGCTGCCTGAGACAGAATGTTCTTTAGTTTGTTTAAAAGTGAAACTTTAAATTATCAAGTTGTGCAAACACTGCCATTATCTCTCATATCTTCTCTAAAGAACAGAAGTTTTATTGGGAAATAAAAAAAATAATAAAAAAAAATAAATATCAGCAGGTCACATTCAGTTCACCATACTGCACCTACGTATAAAAGATAAAACCTGAGAAACTGATCATTTTTTTTATATGGTATATACTGTATATTTGTTAACTATCCCTGTACACTTAAAATGATTTCTCCTGGAAACATAATTCCATCTATGCGAAGTACAATCTTTAGAGCACAGCTAAACAGAGCTAAGTAAGTGCTGTTTATTTGTAATGTGCACTACTTTGCTGTTTACTAATGGCACTGAGGCACAGACTGGCTCTCTCTGGGGAAATGGGGGCAGTGTGGTTGAGTGACTTTGCATTTTGGACTGGGTTATGCTAAAATGTTCCGCCTCAGTCCATCGCAGCTGAAAGCTCTGACGGCTCCCCTCAAAAGGTGAGCATATTTCTGCAGCAGCTTTTAAGGGATGTGTGTTCCCATCCGGAGGGTAAATACCAGTGCAGCGCTGACAAAAAACCAACAGAGCACAAAATATAACAAGATCCTTGAGTGCACTCTGACATCTGTGGAAAAACCTCCGCGTTTATTTCCCCAAAGAAAGATGAGAAAATCTTTCCGAACTAGGAGCTGACAAAAAGACTTATCTGCAAACAGCATAGTCTCAGAGATATACAGTAAAATGTACAATTTATACATCTTGTTTATCCCCAAAGTGCTTTTTATCAGAGCATACAATAAAACATTACATTAGGCAGCAAACAAAAAATATATAGAGCAAGAAGGCTGAAGGTATATCCTATCTATTTATTTCCATTCCGTGACAGTATGTCCATTCATTTCCTTCACTTATTTGGGGCTAGGTCCCAACAGCAGCAGTCTTAGTACAACTGTCCAGATTTCCTTCTCCCCAGACACTTCCTACAGCTACTCTGATGGAACATGCCCTGAAACACCTCCAGGGAGAGCATCCAAGAGGTGGCTTGGATGCCTGAGCTATACCTCAGCTTGCTTCTCTCAAGGTGCAGGAGCAGCGGCTCTACTCCAAGCTGCTCTTGGGTGGCTGAGCTTCTCCCCCAATCCCTAATGGATATACACAAAATTTGTATTGGTATGATGTCCAAATGGCACTGCTCATTTTGCCTTAACTTTATTCAATTCAATTTTATTCATTTAGCCCAATATCACAACAGCAGTTACCTCAAAGGGCTTTATAAACAATTAGTTACAATACCAAAAATAAACACACAACCAAACATAAACACACAATCAGACATAAACAATAAATACACTAAACAGTCCCAAGGAAAAACTCCTAACAAACCCAGCTGTGAGAAAAAAAGAAAGAAAAAAAGAGCCCACTACCTGAGTATTTGAGAATGTGGAAAAAGTTCTTAAAAAGCTCGTCTACTCTCTCATATACACTATACTCACATTTTAAATTGTTTTTGTGCCACCTTGTGGTGAAGACTGGGAATGTAGAACAATGTGCATTCTGAAGTGTGCAGTCTGTGTCTGTTTAAATGCTCCTGTATGATATATGAGAATGTATGATGATTTGGATTATTTGTCTTCTATAAAGTCAAAATAATAAAAACAGTTTGACATTAAAAAATATTCACATTTTATGTTGTTTTATGTCAGATTAGTATTTTGCTTCTCTTTTTTCTACCTGGTTTTCTTTTTTACTGTTGTTTTGTGGTGTGAGCAGTTGGAGCCAGCAATGGAATTGGTATCTTTCCAGGTGTAGACTTGTTACTACTGCCATTACTCCAGTGTATAAAGACATGCCCAATTATGGACTCAACCAATGAAACTGTCCCTGATCCGAATGAGACCCTCCCCCTATGTTCCGAGTGTGTGATTGGCCAAAACTCCACTCCCTGCTCTTGTTCCCCCTCTGTCAAAAAAGCATTATAATGAGGTCTCAGATGAGGTCTAAGAGTCAAGAGAGTTATCTGTATTTTGGATAGCGAGGTGTTGGCCTATCATTGCTGCTTGCGGGTTTAATATTACATATTATACATATCACCGTTTCCATTTTAAATTCTTGTCTCCAAATCTAACCACCATGTAACCCTGGAGCAGCCTGCCTGTCAAAGAGCCCATTAACATTTAAAAGTCAGTCAGTTTGGGGAGCGAAGAGGAACTCCTGGCTTGTATATAATTCAGTCTGCCTCAAAAAGCTCTGTACAGTGTATGTTTGTGTGTGTGTATGTGGAGGAGGGGGTTTTCCTGTCCATCACCACAGCCTCATCTCCATCCAGCTGTTGTTCAATCCCCACATTTGGCTGACCCACACAGATCTGCCCAGCTCTGGCTCCCGGCTCTCATAGTAATGTACTGAACTGGAAGCATGCCAGCCCCCACTCTGTGCAGCGGATAAAAAAAAAAAAAGAAAAAAAAAAATCACAAATCCTCTCAGAGCGGACAGCCTGGGGATTTTGCCACCCATATTATTATTATTATCATGATTTTGGGAGCAGTGTAACAGCAGCAGTTCCACTTGTGTGCTTCAACTTGTTGGGAGCACTTTACGTTTTGTTGCTTTGTCTTCACTTATTGGGGTTGTTAGAGGGGAAATGTCTGGCAACCCAAGGAGGTGCAATCATCATAAGCACTCAAGAATGGGAGGCCAAAAATCTATATTTTTTGCAGCAAACCCCTGGCATCAGCAGAAAAAAATGATATTGTTGGCAAAAATCCTTAAACTAGTTTGTTGTAATAAGAGCAATGATAGAGAAATTGATAAATGCAGTGGTGAGGGGTATAAGGCTGCAATATATATACCAAATTTATACTTGAGGGATCCTGCTGCTGAGTTGTTGTTTTTTTTTTTTATTATAGTGTATTAATAAAGCTTAAAAGGGCCATAAAAACATATTTGAAAAACAGGTAATAGTTAAAGAAAGATAGTTATGTGCAAAATTAATAATAATATGAATAAAATAGAGGCAAAAAATACAAGGTTTGCATATTTACAAATCTACAATAAATAAATAAATAAATAAATAACAGAAGTAAATATAGACTATACTTGCAATAACAAAGATGGAACAGCATACTGTATAGAGCTACTGTGCCAGTCCCAAGCCCTAATGATGGAAAGGGTTGCGTCAGAAAAGGCATCTGGTGTAAAACCTTGGCCAAATCAAAACAAAATAGAGCGTGAAGATTTTTAATTTTATCTGAATCACTTTAAGGGGAAATACATAGGCTACAGGAGTAAAAGGATTATTTTTAACCTGAGTGGTGGGTTGGTAGCAAAAGGAACTGTAGTGGGACTATGTGTAGGGTTAGTACATTCACTGAATAGTTTTACTCAAATAACATTTTTAGTCTTTTTTTTTATTGATATAATGTATGTTTTCTTTGATGCTAATAAGAGTAAAGCTCAGTGCGCCACAGTGAACTTTTTTGTCTTGTGTATCCTCTGGAGATGTTTCTTCAAAAAGTGCTTCAACAACCTTAGTATTACAAAGATACTGTGTACTTACTTTATTGTAACCCATTTTATTGGATTTTTGTTTTTAATCTCAAAATCATGATAAAAATAAATAATTAAGTGTCCTGCTGTCTCCAATATCCTCCTAATGGTAACATTGTACTGTTTATATGAATGAATGCTATATTTTAAATCACTCCTCAAGATTTTCAGCAACATTCTTTGCATTGTTTAATATTTGTTGTTTTATTTGTTTTTATTTTCCTTTTTTTTTGTCCTTCATACTACATGTAGTCAATGTGTACCTCTGTGTTGAATAAAAAGCAAATAAAATAAAATAAAAATAAATACATAACAATAATAGAAAATAAAATAATTTAGACCTCATTGCCTTTAAAATAAAATAAATAACTAATAATTATTTTACTATATGCATTTAAAATAAACTTAAATCTTAAAATAAAAATAAAAATACATCTTAAACTCATAATAAATATACAAACAAGCTGTTACACCTAAAAATACATAATATAGCATAATATTTAATATTATTCTATGGCAATTTCACCCAAGGGTGTCAGACTGGGGGAGTAAAGGGTACAGTTTACCCTTAAAAAGCCTAGGATATGTGTGAGAGATATTGCTAAAGTGAGCAAGGGGGCCCACCAAGATGGGTTATACAAAGGGCCCAGAAATTTGTGCTACACCCCTGATTTCACCTGTTTTAAAATTATGAAATAATTCAATGTAACCCCCGCAGCACGCTCACGTACCCCTAGGGATCCTCGTACCCCTGGTTGGGAAACACTGAAATAATACAAGCAATGACTGTTTAGCAGCTTTGACCATTTGTGACAATATTTTACGTGCAGCTTCTCACAACAAAGAATAGCCCACTTTTGCCATTCCAAGTCTTCTATACTTAGAACCAGCGCTACTTACAGAAATAGAAGGTATGCAGAGCGCAGGTGTGGATTCAAGGCACAGTTGTATCTCTCTCCTTCAGTAGTTCTTCTTTATGACTCGTTCCCATGCGATTTGAAAGCGCTCAAGCACTCGTCGCGCACGGGTCGGTTGTAAGCAGGACTTTGGCCCAGAGAGAGGAGGGAGGGAGGGACGGAGGGAGGGAGAGAGGAGTGCGCAGCGGCTGCAGCGGAGCGGTGTGTCCAGAGTGGAGCTTAGTTCACACAGCATCACTATCTCTCGCAACAACACACACGAACACGCACGACCTAAATTATAATAGTAGCGCAATTATCCGGAACTCCCCGAGGTATCCGCACTCAAAGAGAACATTAATGAGGAAGGAGGGCGCGACTAGGACGTGACAGATGTTGGAAAAGTCTCGTTAAACGCAGCGGAGGAGGAGGAGAGAAGAGGAGAGGAGAGAAGAAAGTACAGTGTCCTGGCGCGGGATGGACGCGTTCGTGCGCACGGATGGAGAGGCGTAAAGAGGTCGAGGATTTGGGGCCATGTTTACCTCAGGCAAACCTTCAGCTGGTGAGTGTTTTTGGCAACTTTACGCAAAATAACAAACTACTTTCTGGTCACTAAACATGTTTTTGATGCGCTGAAAGACTTTTGTAGTACTTTGGAGAAATAAAACAATAGTTACTGCTGGAGAGAATGCGTAAAGGATGCTCCGAGTATGAAACATTGGTCTATTTAACCTTGTGCAAAATGATAGTTTGTTGAAAAAGACGTTGCAACAGACTGAAAATACTGTTTAAGTATTTATTATTATTGTTTTAATTGTTGACGCACCAGAAGGAAATCCGTCTCATCATGAGAGATAATTCCTTTGTGCTGTATGAGAAAAGGGTCAAACATGGCGTGTGGAAGAGAACAACCATTACACATTCAAAATAATAAGTGGTGAGTTTGCATGTTCTTTTGTTTTCAAGTAGAATATTTATTACTTACTCTGACTTACTGTGTTTGGCTGTGCAGTAGGACATTGGTCATAGTCTGTGTACGGAGAGTGTTTCCAAAATCAACAATCAACAAACTGTTATGTGGGAAAGTTCCTTAAGAACAATATAGAAATAATATGAAATGGTTATTCCGTGGTAAGAATTGTCTTTGCCACTTTAGAGCTTGCATCTGTTATTGATTGTGATAATAATGAGTAAATATACCTCACAGTGGTTAAAGCTCAGATGGACCTTTGTAAGCAGATTACGCAAAAATGTATTTTTATTCTATAGCCTTTTTACATATTTTTGAGCATTGCCAGTCATAGCTGGTGAACCACAAAGATTATTGCCTGGGGGGGTCACACAAGGAATGTGATAGATTCTGTTCAAACTGTAACAAACTAAATGGTTGGTGTTCCTTTATATCACATTTTCAAATAAAATGTTTTCTGCACCAAATAGAAACCGAAAATTGAAAGCTTCTAAGACAAATTGGCTTAAGAATAGTTGAGTTATAACTGATGAGTGTTTGATGGTGCACAACAAACAAAGCCCCACATGGCCCTGGCAACACTATCAATTTTCTCGAAACCTTTAACAACTGAAGTGACTATGCACTGTTTTGTCAATGTTAAGGTTGGCAAATGCCCTGCCATTAGTTCAGAGCAGTAAGGTGGTCACATGATCAAGTCAATATGGCTGATTTCAGAAGTTATTTATATTAGTATGGTATTTCATACTTTTTTCAACACACAGCATGGGCAGTTCTAGGGGGTGGCCAAGGTTGGCCAGTACCCCTGTAACTCTGAGCTTGGACACCCCAGAGGCCCCTCTGAGGTGTCCTAAATGTCTTGTTTAAAGCTCACACATTACAATGTAATCTCTTTACAAAAATGGCCCAAGCAAAATAAAAGTGAAAAAAAAAAAACACATTTATGCACTACTATCAAGTACGAGTAACAGCTCAGTGTCATTTTAAACAGTTTTTTTCTGTCACTGTCTGTTATACAACTAAATGTCACACGTAGGTAACCCTCCCCAACCTCTGCCCCCCATCAGAACCACCACTGACACTCAGTTATGTTAGTTGTACTTGCAAAGTCTAGTTACTCTTGATTTTCCTTTCTGTAACACATGAACATTTGGCCATTGTTTGGACTTTTTTGCCAAATACTGTAAGAAGCATGTTAGTACAGCCAAACAAGTGTTTAAAAGCTCAATTAATGGTACTAATTGCATATACTTTTTATATTTTATGTTAAACTAGAAATTACCAAATCAGATACAATGGTGTATAGACTTTGGCAGCTCACCATAGTCTCAAAACAAACCAAAAGCAGCCATGCTTTTA
Organism: Bostrychus sinensis; assembly: GCA_020698575.1. Classification (NCBI taxonomy): domain Eukaryota; kingdom Metazoa; phylum Chordata; class Actinopteri; order Gobiiformes; family Eleotridae; genus Bostrychus; species Bostrychus sinensis. The sequence continues at coordinate 39,633,379 of CM036247.1, forward strand.
CCTTTGTTACATCTACTAAATGGACCTGTGCTGGAGTCAGTTATGTGAGTTTCCTAACCACTCTGTGAGTCTGTCAGAGCAGACTCTTTATGCAGAATTTGCATTACTGAGAGTTATGAGTGTGAGGGGACAGCTGCTTCTGATACCAGCCGAGTGATACTTTAGCTTTATTTCTCCAGAGAAAGGCGAGCAATTTTACAGGATTTGTAGTAAATGCCAAACTCAGAGAGCCAGCAATTTTTTGCTTTTTATGCATCTTCATCCGCAACAAGCGCCACAAGCAGAAATAAAGAGCTACAAGGTTTAGCAAAACATTAATCCACAGCCACTTATAACTTTTTGCTTATTCTATAATAGGTGAAGACAGCCATGTTCATTTGAAGACATCAACCTTTTTTTTATAATCGAGTTTTAAACTGCAAGTAAACCCAGGACTCTGATGGGTTTGGTCGTTATTCAAATTGCTCTTAATCAGACTACAGCACAACTACTGCATGTATACAGCTTACTCTGACTAAGCTAGGAGAGGCATTCAACGGCACTCAGTACTAAACAGACATAACAACTTTAGTCCAGTGTTTAGAAACATACGCATTTTTAGACCAGCGCAAATGCATTTTATGGGTCCCATTGCTGCTGGCTCACTTGTTTTGTAATTGTGAAAGTTTAACTGTTACAACTTAAGTTTACATGGCTTGGGGCACATTTACCAAGTGATGACAGAGTTTTTATGACATCACAGCATTGTGCATTCACTAGTTCTGCTCTCTGGTTTGCATGTACACCAAGAGGTTGTTTAGGACCACAGTTACTAGCGGGGCCAACTGATCAGAAAGGTCCCAACCATGTAAAATAATACAGCATGTACCAATACTATTATCAGTTACTGGAACAAACCACCAAATCTCCTTCCAGCTTCATGCAGCATGCGTTGTTCACTGGTCACTCCACTAGTTAGGCTGTTTCACATCACCCCACTGCTCAGTGCATCTCTCTCTTTCTCACTCTAGCTCCCAACCTCCCCATTAGACACAGACTAAAAGTAAACTCTGGGCTAAACTCAGACAGAAACAGATTTAAACAAACTCCACATTGTCCCCCAGTTGAGGACAGACAGATGGGGACAGTAGTTTGTGCAATAAATGTAAAAAAATCAGCTGTGTGTATAGATGTTACTGGATATAACTTCAGTTCTGAGAGTGTGCTCTTATGTAACAGCTTAACAGTGCTGTGGTATCTAAATGCTTCACCTGCTGCTTGAAGCAAATCACTGTCAGAAAAAATTTGGGTTGTCCCAGTAAAAACACCAATCTGTTAAGTGTTGTCGCAAACTAAAACGGTTCATTCAGTTGTAAGCAGTGAGTGTGATTTGATGAAGACGGACTGTGAGCATACATGTTTTTGGCTTTGTTGGACCTCATTATGTGAACTTTTTTATCCCAATTCTACAGTATAAATTGCAACATTAGACATTGATCATAATCATAATCATCTAGCACTGTCTTGTGCTTTCTGTTTGGGTTTTCTCTTTTGGCTGTTGTGTCTCAGCCCTGAGTCCATGTGAACAGTAATCCTCTGCATAGTTTGTTCCATAAACCTAAAAAGGGCCATGGCTGACTGTTTTACCAGCAGGATTACAGAGCACACTCACCGCAGCCTCATTTTGCCCCTGGTATGACTAAATCTTTTTTTTAATTTTTTTTATCAGTGCTCATCAAAACTCTATAGATGGTCCTAGATTTTATTCTGATGTCACCTGACCTTTGCTATAAGCCCAGATCAGCATTTCAGTTCAGGCCATAGGGGTAAAGGCATTGTCCTCTGTGGTAATGAGGACACACATATATACGCTGTCGAGGGAGGACCAAGAATCTGACGCCTGGGACAGAGCCAAATGGGCAATTTAATCAAGGACGTTTTATGCGTGGGAAGTTTGTCATAGTGCTTGTTAAGAGATGATTTATCCGCGGCGTAATGTTGGGCATCTGCTGCAAGTGATTTCATCACAAAGCAAAGACAACATTGGGATTTTCTTTGCAGGGCTTGCAGAAATTATGTTGTTTTTTGTTGAAATGTCTAAGCAAAGAGAGAAGTTATACGATATCTTCAATGACAATAATGTTCAGAAAGTAGAGCTCAAGGTGACACTGACCTCCAGTTACATGCACTTAAGTATCATATGAGCAGGCTGTGATGGAATGGAATGACTTACTTCAGTACAATTTTCATGTATCTGTACTTTACTTGAGTACATTTTACATGGGCTACTTTTACTTTTACTGCACTACATTTGAAAGCAAATATCTGTACAATTTACTCCACTGGCATTTTTGAATTGGTTTGAAGTAAAAAGTATTTTAAGTTTGGTTTAAAATCATTAGTTTTTGCCATCTCATCATTGTAGACACAGTTCATAAGTATAAATGATGCATTAAAGTAGTACTCTTCAAAACCTTGCCCACAGATTCAGTCTCTTCTATGGCACTGTTTAACCTTTACTTTTCAGCAGTTTTCCATAAAAACCTTCAACAGTTTTTACACAATGTAAAAATAATGTGCCAGTCTCTAAAACAGCTTTAGTGCTTTGCAGCTGAATGCAATGATTACCAGGTTGTTCAGCAAAGTAGAGGTCGACCGATATACATGATTCGGGCTGATTTCTGCAAGAATCGGTATTAATCGGCTGATTGTCGATTGACTTTTAGTCAATCGACAATCAGCCGATTCTTGCTCTTTAAACTATGGAACCATGGAACTGAAGGACCCCAGCTTCCCCACCTTGTAGCAGTTTGGACTCTCAACACTGCTGTTTATAGCAAACATCTAGAAACACTTTATGTCGACCCGAAAAGCCCAAAATGGCAATAAATAGATTTTGCTAATTTCTCTGGAATAGAACCTCGCAGAACAAACATTTTAAAAAGCATTTTGTAGCTCTCCCCAAGCTCTACTTGCACATATTTGTTTGTCTTATTAAGAAACATTACTAAAACAAATGGCTATATTATTAATTTCTTTCATAAAATTAAGAAAATCTGCTTTACAAAAACTGGCAGTGTTTATCGGCCATCGGCTACTCTTAATTTTAAAAACTGGCAACCGGTCGACCTCACAAACTTGACCAGATCTAAATATTTAGTGCATTTATGTTTAATACTGAGTAAAGCCAAACTTGATAAACTGCTCTCTGTGGTAGGGGAGCATTATAATAAGTTGAAAGAGTCATTTGCACTACTCACTGGTAAAAAAACAAAACAAAAAAACATCTTTAACATCTTTAATATTTGAAGACAGTCGTTAATTAGTTTTCCGCCCCATTCACTCTTACACATTTAAAATGGGAAAGTTAGATTGACAAATTAGTACAGTTGATGGACGCCAGCGTACCCATGAGTACCCACCCTGACACACAGAGAACATGTTGACTCCACTCAGAGAGAAATCAGAATAAACTTGTGGTATACAGCTTGGTTTTCAAACTGAAAACACATGAAGCTGCTGTGGGAAGCTGCTCTCACCATGTTTACTGTTCACGTCTTTAGTTGGGAGCAGCTGAAATCAGGATGTCCCATACACCTGCCACAGTATTTGGGCACCTTAGAAGTTCTTCAAAAGCATAACAAGTTTCTCCAAACTGGAATACTTAGTTGACCTGAGCTTCTATGATATTTCCATGTATAAAACAGAATTATTATTATTTACCTGTAATAATATGGGCTAGCTAATCCAAGCTTTACTTTTGAAGTGGGGTTTCTATGGTAATATAGCCAAGTCAACGGATTTGTAATAGTCTCCAGAATCCACCAGAGTCTAAAATTAAGCAGACACTTTGTTATCAATATAGAACTGCCTCAATCTTACTGTACAGAGCTCTGAGTATGTTCTATCCACATTATTAACCGGGAAATGAGAGAAGAATTATTACAACACTCTGTTAAAGTTCATTAAACAATTTCATTTCACAGTCATTGTTCTATGTCCTTAAAGAGCTGGACCACATGCCCTCATTAGACCTACAGTCTGAACATTTAGCAGCACACTTCTTTTTTCTCTTCCTCACAGTAGCTCCTGAGTCCACTGCAACACATTCTGTATCTCCATTGTCTCTAATGTAACAGAATTAGTCATTAGCACCATGTTTAGCTGTGTTATGCTGTGTACTGAATTATGGTAATTCACTAGCGAGGACCACGCCACAACAACATGGTGGATTCTAGGATGGACTAGATAAGATGGAGGGATGATGAGGGACGCAGGATGAAAGATGCGGGATACAACTATTGAAGAGAGGGGGCTGAAAAAGAGAAAGGAAACATAATGGGTCTTGCTTCCAAACCTAAGGTAACTTCATGTATAGTTATGAAGATTTCATAGTTAGCTCAGGATTTATGTCAGCTTACAAACCTTTTCAATCTCTATATATCCCAAACAGATGCCCAAGCCTTAGCTGGTTCTTCATGATGTGGAGGAGCAGCGGCTCTACTCTGAGCATCTCACAGTTGACTGAGCTCCTTGCCATATTTCTACCCTCTGTCCAGGCTATTTAAAAACTCATTTTCACACATATCTGTCATCTTGTCCTTTCATCCATGACTCATCAACTCATGACTATCAATGACGTAACATGTTTATTACATTTTGATAAAGGTGTCTTGAGAAGTGTTTAGTGGATCCAAGCTTTGGCAGAATGAAATAAACATTCACTTATTTGAAAAAGAACATTATTTAAATGAAAAGCTTTAAATTTTGTAGCTATCTATATAAGAATTTGGGCTTCATCAATGCTATATGCTAGTACAAGTACAAATCAATGAATGGTGGACTAGTGCAGAAGCTAATTAACATCACAGAGAATCAGAAGTTATACATTGTTAAGTTTCTTTTCTGTGCCTGCATATTTAATTTAGCATCTGTCATGCTTACTCACTTATTATTAAATAACATACAAAATTAATAAAGGTATGATGCATTGCAGAGTGGAAAACAAGCTTGTTTTTCAAAGTAACTTGCACAGTCATTGTTACATTAGAGCCAATGAGAAGATTAGGTGACAGAGTTTTACTGCAGCTCAGGATTGACTCTCCTCCAGCTTTTTAATACCAGGCTTAGCCAAAGAGCTCTGACAGTGTCTGAGAGGGGTGTCTGAGAGCCCGGGACAATACCACAGGACAGACAATCATTCCTTTAACAATAGAAACCAGCAGACCAAGTTCCATTTTTACTACATGAGACAGTGGGGTAGCAGGTAGAGACATTCGGGAAATGGTCAAAGTTCAGACTTGAACCCACAATGCAAAGTAAAGCTGTGTTAGCTCTGTATATTTGGCGAAAGTTTCTACTACCTGAGATCAGATCGCAATGTCCCTTTTGACCAGTAGTGGAAGAAGTACTCAATTTCTTTACTTAAATAGAAGTACAGATAAAGGAGCAAAAGTATAAAGTATATTCGCACAGACTCAACAACTTACTAATGTGTTAAATGTGAGGCATTTTGCGGAAAAATTGTGCTGACTACAAATGAAATAAACAAACTGGTGCAGTAGAAGAGGTCTTCTGTCTATTATCTTAATGTTTCTATGGGAGTACTACTTTACTGAATCTGTTATACTTCAGTACTTTGTGTCTACAATGAGGGTATGACAAAAGCACATGATTTTTAACCAAAACTCAAAATACTTTATACTTTAAACAAACTCATAATGTAGTGGAGTAAAAGTAAAAGTATCCCTTGTCAAATTTACTCAAGTAAAGCACAAATACACAAAAAGTGTATTTAAGTAAAGTAAGTAGGAACTTATACTCCGTTACATTCCACCACTGCTTTTGACAAGAGTACCTTTGGGTCAGTGGTTCCCAAATTGGGGTCCGGTGCCCCCTGGTGGACCGAGAAGGTACTGCAGGGTGGCCACCGTGTCTGTCTGCAAGTACATAAAATGGAATTGAGTTTAAAATGAATTACAATTAGGTATTCATTTTAAAATATCACTTAATTAAGCATTTTTAGCTAACAGTCTGTGTTTTTGGAACGTTTGTTTAAGAATCTATTAAGAAAAACATGGCATAGACTTTTGAATATAGTAAAGTTTCATTGTTGGAGGTCTGTGTAGGATTGGGGCTCTTGACTTTGGGAAAGACTGCTTTGGATAATCTGGAGCACTCATAACAAATGCCTGTGGTGGTTTGATGTTCACTCTCCATCTGTAGTCACTTTGAGATGTTGTGGTCTTCACAACTTGTCACCACATGCTGTACTCTGCTTCTTTTATGCTCAGTCCAGTCTCCTTCTTTATGTCCTTCCTTTGGCCAAGATATTAAGGAGTCGTCCTTGTTTCCTACTCGCCTTCCCTAAGATCATGGTTTTCTCAAGTCTGTAGTCATTAGCGTTGTAGTCAAGACCAAAAATAATCAAGACCAAGACCAGAGCGAACCAAGACCGAGACAAGGCCGAGACTTTTGAGGTTTGAAACCAAATCGAGGCCGAGATTTTAAAGGACCAAGACCTAGTCGAGACCGAGATCTAGGCAAACCAAGATCAGATCAAGAACAAACCATGTGAACTAATGCGGAAATGAAAGAGAAAAAAAAAAGTGGTTCAGATACATTAGTGATAATTTAATCAATCTAATGCAACAGACTCCACAGACAAACAGAGAACAGAACATTTTCCTGGTTCTTCTGATGCTAAAAAACAAATTACTTAAAAAATTATGAAGTATGGTATTTTCTTATGTTTGGTAAAAAATAAAAAATAAAAATCTCAGAGACCACTACATCTGAGACTGAGACAAGACTGCAGCCGAGATCAAGATCATTAAAAAATTGTCTCAAGACCAGTCTCAAGACCAAGACTGGTCTCAGGCACTACAACACTATGTTATATTTGTCCGAAGAATCGTAGTTTCCTCAACTTTATGTGCTCCATAAACATCAGTCTCCTTCCAATCCTCCTTAGAACTTAGACATCCTTTTTGCTTTAGGAGCTTTAAGGATCCATCTGTAAAACCACATTTCAAACTTGTCAACCCTTTTCTTCTGTCATCACTCATGTCATGTAACTGTTGCACTGGGTAAGACCATAGTCCACCACAGCAATCAACATGCTGTTGGTCATTCACAATCTGCTAAATGTGATTCTATAATGAGGCTATTTTTGAGATCATCCAGAGTTAAAAACTGCAAATTCTTCATATTAATTCAATTTATAGCCTCGATGACCTCTGGTTTTGTTCTGTTTCTGGTATATGCCCATTTAGGTTGTGCATATGAATCAAGGCTGCACATATCAAATTCTTCCACTTATTCATTCTTTACATTCTGAAGTGTATACTGGGGCATAAATAGTAACAAATCTTCTCACTGACTGAGTCTCTTTGTAGACCTGCCTAAACACTGTGAATGTATGTTAAAAGCCTGCTCCATTCAGGTCACTCTGTCAGTTGAAGCCCTTTGTAAAAGAAGAGAAAAAGGCACGTTTTCTGAGAGGATGAGTCTGAATAAACAGCTCCTCAGTCATGTCACAATGGACTGCTTTGTGTCAGTGCTCTGCTTTTAGATTTTTTTTTTTCTGCTAGACCACTCCTCGGTCTGGTTTGAATGAATGGCTCTGGTGCATTTTATTTTTGAAAAGTTTATTTGTTTGCATTTAAAAGCGATGTAGGTGAAACATCCATAGTCCACAGTGCTTCACTCTGGCTGATGCTGCATTAATGTCAGAATTCAGGCATTTAGACTTTTTTTTTTTTAAGAGAGAAAGCTAAACTTGACTTGGTTATTGATTATTTTTACCATGTCATCATCCTGAGAAATTGCAGACTTGAATTTTCTTTGTAAACTTACTGTATGTGAGAAGCCAAAGGAAAATGTGTAGAGAACTGGTCTGGAGAGATGTGTCCAACTATACGAGATAAAACTACAGCTCAATGGATTGGTAACAATAATGTCTTGCCCCAGGACACTGCAATGTCATGGGGATTGATCAGCCAACCTCTGGGTATAGTGCAGCTGTGAGTCTGAAGTCACAGTAGTCCAAAGCACACAATTTCTGTGCAACCAAAACCTCAAGATACATTTCAGGACCAGTTGAGGTCTTCACAGATAGACTGTGATTAGATCTTTAAACTGTCCACACTGTGTAATACAGCTGTGTAACTGGGAACACTTTAGCTTTGTTGTGGCAATGCTCTGACCCAGCAACCAAAGATGCACAGTTGCGCAGTGTCCAGTCATTTATTGTTTTAGAAAAATGAACAGTGTGTTTATTTTGTCTTTATTTTGTGCCAACGGCTTTGAGAGAAAACAGAGAAAATTTGAGAGAAGCAACTACATGAAATATAAACTAAGGCGTACTTGGAGGCTGGATCTGTGCACAGTAAATTGTCTGGTGTGAAATAAACCCTGTCAGTGTACTTATGTTCAATGACAGCATGGTAGCTTAGTGGTTAACGCAGTTAGAAGGTCCTGGGTTTGATTCCCATGTGGGGCTTTTCTGTGTGGAGTTTATATGTTCTCCCTGTGTCTGAGTGAGTTTCCTCCATCAACCTCAAAAAACATACACAACTAATCCTCCAGCGGGGTCCTGACCAAGATCTGGAGAAGGGTCCCCTTGTATTTGTGAATTATTGTTTCCAGGAATTAGAAAAATCTAACAGATGCAAGGAATGATCATGACGCCATAATAAGAAAAATCAAATGGATGTAACAAAAGATTATGAAGTCACAATTAGAAAAATGAAATAGATGTTACAACAGAAATTAAAGCTACTCTAGTGGTGAAATATTAGCTTACGGAATTGATCATTCATTTTTGAAATGTACAAATCCAGATAAATATAACTGTGACAAATATAGTAGATAATATGATAAAACACTATGCAAAAAATGACAAAAGGTTTTCTAAGTAGATATGGGGCTTTTTTCTTTTTTCAGTGTATTGATAACTTGTGCCTACATATTAAAGATCCCTTATTGCGCTAAATCGGCTTTTTGGAGCTTTTAACCATGTTATAATGTTGTTTCCACCTCAAAAACAGACCTGGAGAAGTATTTAGTTTAATTCATGCATGTTTGATTCCCTTCTGAAGAGTTCAAACGCTCAGCCTCAAGGCTCTACATAGACACATAAAACCAGAAAGTGCTACTCTGATCATTTCAACGCTTAAATTGCTGTCACTACAAAGCAGTCGGCTCATTTATCTATCTGTTAGCGTCATGTTGCTTCTAGCCATGCTAAATAGTCATTTTATGTTTCCAACCATTGTAAGCAGAAGACAACTAATCCTAACATCCTCTGCAAATTGAAAGAAACAGCTCCTCAAAAGAAGACATTTTCCGTACATATACAGTATTTTCAGTTATAAAATGTGAAATTCCTATGCAAAGGTGTCTAGAACTATTTCTAAAAGCTTGAAAAAAAAACGTAATATAGAAAACAATTGCACTTAAAATAATGTTGTGATTTATTCTGGTAAATCTTTATTTCTGGCTTCCATATGTTTTTTTTAGCAGTAATCTAGACCCTGTACTAGATTACTGCTAAAGCTTTCACTTCAACAGAAAAAAATGTGTGAACATAAACTCTAAATACATTTTGAGCATCAGCTCCTTGTAGCTCTCTGCACAGGCTTGGTTCTCATGCAGTTTAAAAGCACAGCTACCATTGTGTAACATATTATTTTGTTCTTTTGCTGTTTGTTGTTGTTGTTGTGTGTTTGTAGGACACATTGACCGTGATCTGACCTGATCTAACTAACTTCCTATTCCTTTAGTCTAACTGCTGCACTCCAGTACTGAGGCTGTTATACATCAGCTCAAGAGTACGTAGAGGAGCCTCCATTAAGTGGCTTAATGTTCAGTCATTATTGCATCTCCATCTGGCCCGTGTTCTGCGTGCCCTTGTGCACAAGGTCAGCAGGCGCTTGTCCCAGCATGCACCACTGCAGTGCAGATCCTCTCTCTGGAGATACCTCTACTCTTTACTCTCACCTTCACTTTGTCATGTTTGACCCAAACAGGCCATTGTTCTCTGTCAGAGCTACTGAGCTGAGAAATTACACACAGATTGTTTTCTACTGTGGAAAATTGTTTCTATTCAATATCACTGCATTGTTACAAATGTCATTGAAGTCATCCGTTTTATAGCCTTGTCCTAGAGCCTTATCTTCATTATTAGAAAAGAAAATGTAATCGTACCATCCAACCACCCAATATTCTGGCTCACTTAGCATTCAGTCCCATTTTGAAAAAGAAAGCCAAATAAACATTTTTATAAAATTCTGGGAAAATTATGAGAAATGTCTCCCTTTTGTTGCAGGAGGTGTTAAAAGTTGCGTGCAGAGGAAACATGTTGTGTGTTAATTCAAGACGACAGCACATCAGCCTCAAGGGTGCGACACTCAGGTCAAAACCAAGTTCATAGGCGGAGAAATTCAACTATAGCCTTAGTCAGACTAACTTTTGTTGAAAATACACAAGGATAATGCTGTTCAGAAGGGATGCATGTTTATAGTTTAATTAAATCTAGGTTGGTTAAACACATTGAGCATGTTCCAAAGTTAGCAAAGTGTACAGTTAGAAATGGGTAGAGCATAACATGTGTTAACCAATAAAAAAGATTTAAAAAAAAAACACTTTCACACTTTTATATTTTATATTTTGTTATTTTTTATATTTATTTAGTTTAATTTCATTACATTTTTGTCTTACATCGCACCAAAGGAGTAGGCCAAAGTAGGGCAGGGCAATCAAATTCATTCAATTAATTAGCGTTTTTAATTTTGCATGATGTCAAAAATGTCCATATCGTAAAATTTTATTTAAAGAAACGGCATCCTCCAAGCACTGCACTGTATACTGTGTTGTGGCTAATGCTGCTGCTAGCTCCCAGAGCAGCTTAGAAACTGACCCTAGAGATGCTATAAACACTAATGTTCTGAGAGAAAAGAGCCATTTTATCTAATGCTTTTGTTGAGCAGGTGGCAGCAGTTTGGCAAAAACAAATCACAGAGTGTGGTGTGCAGCACTCTGAAATTTGTTTATGTATCCTAATTAACTGTGTTTGATCGCTTTTTAACAACACTTTGTATGTTTTATACTTTATAATAGAAACAGAGAGGCTTTACACTAAAAGACATTTATGACTTCACTGATGTCACTGTGAGAACAATGCACACTGCTGCTGCTTTACTGTGGCTTTGTACTGGCATATAGCATAAAAAAATATATACATGCAATATTCTCTTAAAAATACATTTAAATTAGCAGACAGCAGAAGAAAGAAAAGTTGTTTAAATTGTAAATAATATATATATATATATATATATAGCATTGCATAGCGTTTTGTCATATTATCTTCTATAGTTGTCTAGAGAGAGAGAGAGATTTTCTTCCCAGCCCTAGGAAGAAGTAAGAAACCTATAAATGAATGAGACGTTCTGTCAAGCGAATATAGGCTATATATCATGTAATCATGTACATACATGTATCCATGCATGAGTAACAGAAACTCATGCATGAGTTACAGAAACTCACTTCATCACCAACCCTATTCTACGTCTTCTCTTAATAAACCAAGATACTGAGTAGTTTATTAGCCTTCTGCACCTGGAGCTTGCGTAACCTGTGTCCAGGCAGAAGGCTGCAGGTTCAGAGGCAGCTGCTGTGGTCAGTGCTGCATAAAGTCATGAAAATGTTTGTCCTACAGTTTGCACAGAGGGCGCTTTACCTCCATCATGTCAAGTGCATTTAAACTGGATTGTAGGTGTTAAAACTATGTTTAAGGTTGTTTAGTTGGGGACAGGTCAATATGATGCCCCACCTGCTTTCCCCAGAATGATAAGAGGTAGTGGTTATGTGTTCAAAGCAAAGGTCTTGGGCATCTAAAAAGGCTGTCAAAGCATAAAAAGCAATAAAAGCTTCATTAAGCGAATAGAGGCTGCATCTGTCTGTCAAACTGTAGTCTGTAGAGTTTGTTTACAGCTCGTAAAATCCTTTCAGTGTCAGAGTGCTCTCTTCCTTAGAAAGTGCACTAACTACTTCTGCCAGACTTTTTGTCCTTAAGTAGGTGTATTATAGATGTTTGCACTTGTTTGCCTCCTGTCTCTGGAGCAGACTCTGGCCCAGATTCAGCCCTGATGCAGCTGCAGTAACATGTTGAAGTGAATTAGCCTGATCAGACTGCGACCTGCTCTGGGTTACAGGTCAGTCTGTACTCTGCCCTGCCCTCTCATCAGGCCTACCTCTGCTCTTAACTCAAACGACCTAATTTGTCACATCACATATGCGCCGCCCTGAGACTAACTCCCTTCTCTCATTTATTTGTGCTATTATTAATATTGCAGACGGAGCAGAGCGGCGCGCGGAGTTCGGAGTTAGGATTTACAGAGGAACAGAAGTGACGTGAGTGGATCTGTCAGTGACCCACTTCCACTTCACACCGGTGTCGAACGCAGCCTCAACAACACTTGCTGCAATATTACCTCTTTGTAACCTGGAAAATCTATGTCCTATTTTTGTGTCCTGTTTTTGGTATACTACCTACAGCAGTAACTTAAAATGTGCAGAGGGAGGTTTGTGCTCTTTCCTCCTCTGGGAGAGTGGACGTACTTTTGCATATGCCTGAGTTAGACGTCCCAGTGACAATTGGAGCTTAGTTGGCCCCATCTGTGCTCCCCGGACCTCTCCTTAACCTCATCTCCTCTTCATTTTCAGTCTTGTACAGACAAAACATTAGGTTTGTTTGGGTTACAGGTCAACGGTGCACTGCGTACAGGTCTCTGATTGGTTACTCCGCCCGAGATTGTTCCACCCACAGAAATGAAACTCAAGCAAAGGGATAACAGCAGTGGTGGAAGAAGTACTCAATTTCTTAAGTAAAACTACAGCGAAAGGAGCAAAAATTTACTCAGGTAAAAGTATCACATGACAATTTCTACTTAAGTAAAAGTATAAAAGTACTCATTTTCAAATGTACTTGTGAGTAACAAAGTAAAAGTATTTCGCACAGATTCAAAAACTAATGAATCTGTTCAATGTGATGGATTTTGCTGAAAAACTGCTGAAAACTAAAAGTTAATGCTGCAATAGAAGAGACTGAATCTGTAGATGAGGTTTTTCTGAAGAGTTCTTTACTGCATCTTTTATTCTTCTGTACTGTGTCTACAATGACGACACGGCAGAAACTAATGATTGTAAACCAAAATCAAAATACTTTTTACTTAAAATCAATTCCAAAAAGCAGTGGAGTAAAAAGTACAGATACTTGCTCTAAAATATAGTGAAGTAAAAGTAAAAGTACCTTCTGTAAAATTTACGCAAGTACAGATAACAAGTAAAGTAACTACTGTATTTTCCAGACTGAAAGTCGCTCCAGATTATAAGTCACACTAGCCAAAAAAGGCATAATGAAGAAGAAAAAAACGTATGTAAGTTCCACTGGACTATAAGTCACATTTTTTGGGGGAAATTTATTTTACAAAATCTGACACCAAGAACAGACATTTCCTCTTGAAAGGCAAGTTATAGTAATAATAGAACAGAGAACAACAGCTGAATATATGTGTGCTTTGCTAACATAACACATTGATGGTTATTCAGCTACATGAAGCATAAACAACGAAGTGAATAGGTGTCTCGTATGTTAACATAATATATTAACAGTTATTCACATAACTATAGCATAAAGAACATATTTATAACATGTTCACCAAACTCACCATCTCACTCCTAATCACTAAATCCTTTAAATTCTTCATCCTCGGTGTCGCTTCTGAACAACTCCGCCAACTCTGGAGGTAGACGAAGCGCCGCTTCCTCCTCTGCGTGGCTGTCGTCAGACTCAGCATCAGTTCCATTTCCAATTATTCCGCTCTTTCTCAGTTGTCTTTATAGCCTAAGTTGTTAGTGGTAATGTTTACATTTTAAATTGTCAGTGGTACAGGTGCAGCAGATGCTGGTACACAAGCCTAGAGCGCCCTCTAACCAACATGTGAAATATTTTAATATATAAGTCGCACCTGAGTATACGTCGCACCCCTAGCGAGACTATGAAAAAAAGTGCGACTTATAGTCTGGAAAATATGGTATGCACTTTTACTTCATTACATTCCACCACTGGATACCAGACTAATTTATTTGTATAGAATAGGAAAAGAGTTTTTCTGGCTCACTGCAGTCACAGTAGAGTGAGATTTTTTTTTTTTTTTTTGCTTCCATACAATCATTCAGGTATATAACAATTAACATAAGAGGTTAATGTTATACCAAAAAGCACATATCGTACCAGACCCTTGATATTTACAAGATACATTTAGAAACTGTCCCAAAATCTATGACCTGGTGCCCAAAGCAGTGACATGGACCCGACCTGTGTGGGAACCGTAGGGGAATGGTGCAGTGTGGATCAGGAAGCAGTCAAAGGCAGTGGCCTCGACGACTCGTGACACAGCTTCTATAGCCGTAGGGACGTATCACTGTTCCCAATGTTACATAATAAACTGAAGTACCACTGAATTGTTCTACCAATTTGATGTATGAATCTAAGAAATCTAGGCAAAGGCATGAGTTACAGGGTCCTTGTTGGACATATAGTGATGAGAATAGACGCACATGTAATCAGATGAATGCATCTTCCCAGAAACTGTCGATAAATCACAAGTGTGTGGAGATGAGCAATGCGGCCCTCAGTATGTATCAACAATGTAAGACCTTGGCAAACTTCTCAAATGCTTTCTTTTGACCTTTGCAGAGAAGCATCCATTCTTTTTCACCTTATTTTAAATTGTATGCATTTCACAGCCCCATTACTGCAAAATGACACAAATGTGATTGAATACACACGCACTGAGGCAAACAATTAATATAATCTTATTTGTCACAGTCACTAGCTGGGACCGGGGCCCACAGCCACTTTATCTGAAGCCCACACTCATTTCAACCGCTCCTTTCTTGGTCGTGTTCTTAGATTAGCATTCAGCCGAGCTTCCCCCTACAGCTGTTTGAGAAATTAAAAATGGCTGCTCTGACCTCCATCGCCGCCTGTAAATTGTTTTGCAGAGAGTGCAAATCTTGTGTAATGTGGACATGAATTAAAGGAAGATTACATTCCTCCGTCATAAAGTGGATTACACCACGACAGCTGATGTTGCCAGTTCTCACCTGTTCACGGTTCAGCCCAGAAAACAATTACTCCAACAGAAGACTTGTAGTGGAACAGCCAAGTGTTTTGCATGGTGTTACGAGAGGCTTTATGGTGTAAGTTGGAAACCTGACTAGATCCACTCTAGGCAGAAGAGTACATTTAATCAAGTTTGGCTGGGAGCAAATGCTTCAGTATTTATGTGGTTGTACACACACACACACATGCAAAAGATTCTGAGTTTATATTTTGAGGTAATTGATTATGGACCTAAAGTTAAGAGAAGAGGATGCAGCGGAAAAGAGGTCATAGATTATTGCAGTATAGTAACAGCAGGGGGAGTAGTGTGCCCGAAAGAACCATAAAAGTAGCAGAAGTAGAAGAGCCTTTAGTCATCTTTTACCAACCATGCAGAGCTTTAGGGTGCTTTTTAGGAGAAAGACAGGATACATTCATGAATTAAGTCTTTAAAAATCTGAATCTACAGCCAGTTTCACCTGTAGAAACATGAAACATTGCATAAAAAATAAACAATTTATGATAAAATTTTACCTTAGAGCTTGCTGTACAGCCTAAATATTGAAAAATTGTGTTCATGAAAATAGTAACTGACTTACTATTTTTGAGATCGCCGGTGAGTAAATTTGGGTGAGGGAAGAAATGTACAGTCAGTCCATTCAAGGCTTAAAAATCAAACAATAAAAGGGAGGCGAGGTTGGGGGTGACATAATAGTGTTTTTTTACTTAATATGAAAAGACGTGTGGCAGCATTCTAGATTGTTTTTAATTTGTGCTATTGCTAAATAAAAAAGTTGCTTGAGTAATCTTATTTTGAAGTAACATGAATACTGATTTCCATCTTATTGTTACGTTACTGCTTGTCAGAACCAACAAGAAGGAAAGTGATGGTGGGTAAACCTACTGTGCACTATGGACTACTGTGCCTGCTTTATGGGCAACATAACAGAAATACCATGAGATTTATTCTATGAGACACTTTTGTTCTGTAAAGTGCCCATTGAAATTCTATATAAATGATTAATGCATTTGTACATTTAAGAGTGATGTAGCTGACTTATGTAATCCAGGCATGATGATCATAACACAATGTTTCATGCACAGGAAGTCTGCACGCATTCATATTTAATGTGCTTATGCTGTGCATTGTCTGGTGTTTTAGAGTGAGTTTACACTCGTGAATTTGCTGTGTCAACCAAAACACCTCACAGCTACTTATGCAATCCTCTAAAAGCAAAATTGATGTTATTCTATAGCTACTGGATTACCAAAGTGGAAGTTTACCTCCTTGTACATTACTGTTTGTTTTCATGTGTGTATGTAGCTCTCAGCCAAAAAGAAAAAAAAAAAAAAAAAACTTAGGTTGGTTGCAAAGTTGTCTTTCTTGCCAGAGATTACTTTCTGCATTAAAAGATTGTTTTGGCAAATTACAACTAACTGACTCCATGTGTATACAGTCAGTGCGAAACATTAGTAAATGACTCAATATCACTCAATAAACCTACAAGCATTTACATTACACAAACTAAACACTATAAGCTACAAAAGACTTAGGTTACAGAACAACAAATACCACCACATAGAGGCACCACAGTTATACAAAGATGTACTTAACACCTGTGCTTCTTCATCAAAGACTGGTAACCCAGTAAATCAGCAGAACAAGATTAGATTACATAATGCAAAATTTGCAATGTAGCTGGTTCAGAGTTTGGGGATGGGTCAGGCTGAGAATTTCCCGTTGTTTCCTCGGGCCGGGCCTATGCCTTTCCAACAACAGCAGAGCAAGTGCTTGTGTAAATAAAAGCGTGTGGCTGATGCAGGCCATTTAAGAACAAGCTCACAGAGTTTACCTAAGTTGAGAGAGGTGGTGACCCGGGCTGGTTAGTTGCTACAGGCTCAAAATACAGAGTCATATTAATGTGCAATACAGCAATGAAGGCCAAAACTCTTCAGTGAAAGACAGAGAAATCTGCTGTTTACCCCGCAGCATAAACAAAGAATGAAGGGAGCGAGAGAGGGTTCTGGCGCATAATTACACGTGATGGTTCGGGTCCAGGTTGGGCTCAGACAAAATGTGAATTTTGGATTTTTTTGGGACTGATCTAAGCTCTAATTAGCATACACATTGCAAAATTTGATTCATATGACTCAATGCTGTGTTTCAGTTGTCCTTCGAGGTTGGAATTTCTGAGTTTTGAGTTGTAAATTTCAATTGGAACACTAACGCTAATCCTGCTAACAATTACACTGAGCTAACGGTACCGTGTGTTAACTGTTGAATTTTTATATTTTAATTATATTTTATCTTTTTATTTGTATGTCTTCTTTTGGGGATTATTGTCTTATTTAATGATTTAACAACTGGAACACGGGATAACGCCAATCTGAGTTCACATTTCCACCTACAAGGACAACTGGAACACTGCTATGCAACAATAGCCTATAGCCTACTTAGCATTCTGTTTGCTAAAGCTAAACAACACATCAGTCAATATACATTACAGTACACAATGTGACGTTTTGCTGACATTGCATTTTGAAGAATTAAGGTTAGTCCATCAAACAAAACAAGATTAGATCAAACAGCCAATAAGCAATATCTACTGTATATATATATTCTGTGTATTCTAAATAACATACATTCCACTACATTTAATTAACCAATCTAATTCGGCTTCATTAACATAGTGATCATGTTAGAAACCCCTCTAATCAAATCCTCAGGGGACCCTCTCTGACACTGTATGTATGCACCGAGCAGCTGTTCCCAAACCTTTTAGTATTGGCGGCTCACACGCTGGGGGTCTCCAGGGCCTCCAGACTGCAGCAGGTGCCAGGAGCCTGTAAAAAAACCCAACAAACAACAAAAAAAAAAACCTCAGCAGTCTTTGGTCTGCACACATAAGGCCAGAGAAAGAGTGAAGACACCCAGGGCCCATGCTGTGATCTCGGCTCTGTTGTACTCTTCCAGTCACTTTAATTGGGGATTTGGGCCGGTTCTTGTCTTTGGATGGAGCAGAAATAGCTCTTTGACAAGTGTCAGGAAATGCAGCGGGGGATCAGAGTGTGCATTCTCTGTTAGATGGGTGGATGGGTGGTTGAGGGGGGTCAGGGCCGGGACAGGAACATTACAGAAAAACTAAGATTAAACTTACTAGAAGAAGTAGTTAAGAGACTCAGTCATTTTTGCTAACTTTTTCTCATTAGTTACAGTTGGCATTAGCATACTGGTGTTTTTCCACGCTTAAGGTTCCCTATTCTGCTAAATCAACTTTTTTGAGCGTTTAACCATGTTATAATATTTGCTCCTCAAAAAAAAATACCTGGAGTAGCAGTTTGTATCTTTCACTTAGACTGTCAATGGACTCATTCTGATCATTTCAGAGCTCAAATTGCCGTCACTACAAAGCAGTCAGCTATCTATCTGTTAGCGTCATGTTGCTAATAGCGTGCTAATTTGCCATTATTTGCTCAGTCCATTTCCCACCAAAGCTATTTTTAAAAAAAAGCTTAATATAGGACCTTTAACTAAAGTTATATAATGGCAAATCCAGTTACAGAGGTCACAAAATTTATGTTTTTTGTCATTCCCAAAAGAGGGTTACATAAGGAAGGGCATCCAGCGTAAAATCTGTGCCAAATCAGTATCTAAATCACTGCACACTAGGAAGCAGGCATAGAGCCAACCTTGTCTGTTATTGAGTTGGATACACAATCCTCCAACGTTCAAACGCTGAGTTTTTGCTTTTTTATTTGATAATTGAGAATGTAGTTAGATCAGCCAGACCCATTCAAATTCTCAGTCAAAGTGGGTCTGGAACCCCTCCCATTCAAAACTAAATCAATCCAACCCGGTCAATAATTATCTAAAATGGCCCAGGCCTTATGTAACACTTGGTTTCTGTGATTGGCTGATGTCAGGTCACTGGGCAGAGACCTAGGATACGCTGGAGGGACTCTGTCTCTTGGCTGGACAGGGAGCGCCTTGACATTCCCCCCAGAAGATCTAGAGTAGGAATGCCCAAACCTTTTCTCTCTGAGGGCCAAAACAGAAATGTATTAGTGAGCAACGGGCCAAACGCAATCATCTTAGATCAGATATAAACAAATCTTTGATTAAACATGCTTTAACTGTTACCTTATTTAGAAAAAATAACTTGTTATAGACTCCCAACCAGCCATTGACAAACTATTCAGTGCACAATAGAATCAAAGTATAGCCTTTATGAATCACAGCACCTCCTCACAGGCCCCACTTTGGGCACCCCTGATCTAGAGGAAGTTTGGGGTGAGAGAAGGAAGTCTAGGCATCTTTGAGTAGACTGCTGCCTCTGCGACCCAGTCCTGGATAAGCGGTGGGAGATGGAAGAATGTTTTTCTAATGTTAGTAAGGTTTCATGAATTCTGAGTTTATCCAGTCGCACTAAAAGGTCTTTTATTTTTTGTCCATTTGTGCTGCCTCCTTGAAAACTTGAATCGACAGGGGCCTCTTAGCCTAACATTATCTAACTTGCTCCAACATGATCTACAAATGAACCAAATTCAAACTCATGCAGACACATTCCATTTTGAGGTCTGTTGCGCTGACCCGTGCTTGTACCTGTAAATTGCCCCGATACTGTCTGTGTAGCAGCTGTGGTTGAGTCAGCACTGGAGTGAGTTGTGAGTGTGAGGAGGACAGGTTTTGGCCACAAGCAGCTGATAACTCCACTCACACTGACCAGGCGCTGCGCCAGCTCTGCTTTCTGAATCTAATTACAGACTGACTACAGTGATGACACACTCAAAACAATAAGGTCTGCTCTCTGAACATTTTGTCAGCTCCTCCTACTCCATCTGCAGCATCATGTTGTTTTCTAACCTCATTAAACTTCAGTTTTACCAAGTTTTGATTTAGATTATGTTATAACTCAATTGTTCACATTACAGTGAGTCTAGTGTTTGCCATAAAGCAGCCATTCCCAAAGTCAGGAGTGTCACGGCCCCCTTAAATTCACCAAAATCCCACGCGGACCCTCAACAGTACAACTTCCCTCGATCTCAAATTTTATTTTCATGTTTTTCTCCATAAAACATTACAAAAGACACTGACTTTTGGCTAAAAAGTGTTTTAAAGTTATATATTTAAACAAATACACGGTAAAAAAAAAATAAAATGCTGCAAAAACTCAATAACTCAAGGCCAACGATCCCTCAAGATTTTTAGGGCCAACTCAAAATCTCAAGTTTTCCACACTTCCACTTAATTTGATGCTCATACGCAGGGGTGAAAGTAAGCCGGTACGGCCCGGTACAAAGTACCGGCATAAGATTTAGAGGGGGTACGCAGTACCGGGTGGAAGGAGATCAGCTGTCGATCTTTGCTGCTTTAACACACATTAGAAAGCAGCCGCGGACCGCGGTCGCTCATATGAGAGAAAAAAAATCTGACGCTAAAGCATGTGAACCAGGCAGTGCTTTATCTCCTCATATATGTGTCTGTGTGGTTTTTAGTGGCTTATGATTGCTCCGTGATGTGATTTAATGCCCAGAATGTCCCTCTCCACTCTCATCATTCACTGATTGTCTCGCTTCCTTAAACAAACGCATTGAGCATGCGCGTCTTAAGCCCAGCGCACACTGGGAGCGCTGCGGCACTTGCAAAGGCTTTAACATAAACAACATGGAGTTTATGTCTGTGAAGACTCTCACTCGTCCAGGGTAAATGCATCGCAACAAAAGTTTAAAAAGCAGTCATCTGGATTAGATTTTTCAAGTAGAAGACGTTTCACCTCTTATCCAAGAGGCTTTCTCAATTCTGAATTGAATTGAGAACAGAATTGAGAAAGCCTCTTGGATAAGAGGTGAAACGTCTTCTACTTGAAAAATCTAATCCAGATGACTGCTTTTTAAACTTTTGTTGCGTAACATGGAGTTTAAAATATGTATTTTATCTGTCAATAACCGGACAAAGTGACAGAAGTCACCCAGGCTGTGTGAGGACAGACTGAGCTGTTCTATTAATGAGTTCTTAGCGAGTTAGCAGTCCCTGTCCCTCGGTGTTTACAGCTGTGTGTCTGTGTCACACGGAGCAGAGAACCATCTTTGTTACTGCAGAAGTACAGGGGCCATGTGTTTTCAGCCACCGCCACGCGCCGGTGTCAGGGCTCTCATAGAAAACAATAGGGGCGTATTTTTTGAGGCGCGTCTGCGGGTCCGGTGTGTATTGGGCCCCAAACACACGGGCTGTGTCGGGCGCAGCAGCGAGTGTACTGGTGTCACAGCTGCGTCGCTGCAACGCGAGGTTGTACACACCGGCTGGGTGAGCAACTCACTGCTGGCAGCTCCTTCTCTACAGAAAAGCCATTCAGAAGTCAATATGAGAGTACAGCCACATATAACAGACCTATGGTGACTATATTTGAATAAAGAGACGTATGTTGACTCTCTGTAGACTGGACATTCCACTTGTATTTTACAATACAAGTGAAAGTTCGCGTTCATGGTCCATCAGAGCCAGGTATGGGTAATGCTCATTGTAGTTGCCAAAATATAACAATTTATCCTAATTTTGTGTGTATTTTGGGTGAAAAACGCGGCCCAGTGCCAGCCACCATCAAAATTCGGCGTGGGTTTGATTTTCTAGGAGAGTTGTGTCACAGCCCCGTTTGACGTCCGTCGAGCCTCGCGTCTCACGCAGGCAGTGTGGCTCTGAGCTGAGCTGGGGCTGAAGTGAAAACGGTTCCCTGACGCTGTCACCACGCTGCAGTTATGCATCCAGTTTGTTTGGGGCCTTGACCTTTATAGGGTATGTTTGATTTGTTGTCAAACCCCGTATAAGCCATGTCTATATTTTTTATTTATAGTCAAGATTCATTCTCAACCGCGTATCTGCTTTTTCTGCCATTAAAAATATATATGTAGGCGTAATTTGTTATAGTACCGGCATAAGCAAAAATCTACTTTCACCCCTGCTCATACATCTAAAAATCTTTCTAATTTTTAAGTTTTTCT
The DNA here is from genome assembly GCA_020698575.1 of Bostrychus sinensis. NCBI lineage: Eukaryota > Metazoa > Chordata > Actinopteri > Gobiiformes > Eleotridae > Bostrychus > Bostrychus sinensis. The sequence goes on from CM036247.1 coordinate 39,655,523, forward strand.
CTCTATCATTATGTTTTTACTCATCTTACAGCCAACTTACAGTGTTCAGAAAAAGTTTTTATGTTGTTAAATGTAGTATATTTAGTTTTCATTATCAATAATACTTTTTCTGAACAGTGGAGTCAGTTGGCTGTAAGATGAGTTGGAAAAAAATTAAGTTTTTAGATGTAGGAATGTTAAATTTGGTGAGTAAAAAAATATGAGTTGTTGAAAACTTGAGATTTTGAGTTGATCACCAAAACTCCAAAATTTGGGGGATCCTGTTGCCTTGAGGTTTTGCAGCATTGTTTTTTACAGTGCATTTCAAACTCAGTTTCTTTTTATGTCCTTAATATAGAGAGCCTCAGGGGCCCCCCCTGCAGTACCTTCGCGGACCCCACTTTGGAAACCGCTGCCATAAAGTACCCTTGCCTGCCAGACTCACCCACTTTTTTGATAGCAATGCATGTTTTACAATCACTTAGAAAGCGTTTCTAATATTTACTTTACTACTGTCATAAAGCAAGGGTGTCCAAATCATGTCATGGGGCCCAAATGCGTCCCGCAGACAATTTTTTATTGTTCCACAGGCTTCATTCTTAATTAGCCCAAATTGCCACAGGTAGCCTGGGTAAAAAGCTTAATGTTTGTCTAAAATGGATCTGACATTAAGGAAGAAAAGATGGAAATTAGGAGTTGGCAGCATCAAAAAATATTTAGCCATTCTCTTTCCTGGTTCCAAACTTGAACAGATGTGTGGTTGTGGAAGGGCATCCAGAGTGAAACCTTCTGGGACTATTTTATGGTGAGACGAAAATAGTATCTGTAGTGTAGTCTCATATATATTTTTGTATGTAGCCCTCAATAAAAAAAACCCTGTCTTAAAGTCTGCTGGGGAAGAGATCAGCAGAGTGCAACAGAGTGCAGCTCTGTTCCAGTCTTTTGAACAGAACCATAGAAAAAGAGCTGTACACTGTTTTGTATAAATGAATAAGAGCAGACTGGATGTAGAGGGCTTGTTGATTGGTCAGTGCTTCCTGGAGTGGGCGGGGGTTTATGGGAGAGGTGGATTTGTGGAACCAAGCATTCTGAGGCCTCAGAAAGGCAGTGTTAGAGAATACAGGATTACTCAAACAGGTGTGAATGAAGCAAAACACAACTCCAGGTATGTTTTTGATGAGGGGACAACGTTATAACATGGGAGAAAGCTCAAAAAAGTTGATTTTGCATAATATAGCCCCTTTGTTTATACTGATAGCTGCTTACAGTATTTCTATCACACATAATCAGCCCCGAGTTTGAAAGTTGACATTTAAATGGTTAAATTGGTTAAATATAAGTTTTTTGTCGTTGTTTTTTGTTTGTTTTTTAGTAAAACAAGGAAAGTGGTGTAGTTTGGAAAATACACAATAGCTTATTATACTTTTTTTTTTTTTCTTTTTTTGAAATGTAGTCTAGAAATGATTCAACATAGGCTTTATGATCCAGACCTGAAAATCCAAATTAAGAACAGTAGGAAAGCCACAGCTGTGGGGGTCAGCCACCTGCTAATGCTCCCCGTGTTCCAGCAGCATAGTTCTGAGTTGGGCTTCGTTCACATTTGTCCTCAGGTCTATGTGTCAGAGCGGCGTTAGAGAAGCACAGATACGGTAATTGAAAAAAGCCGTGTGTGTCAGAACTCTTCAGAGCTAATGGAGTCATTATGCAGGTGAATAGAGGAGTCCAATTATATTTTGTTGCTCCTGGCTGTTACACTGAGGTAATGTAATTCTCCGCTCTCCACTTCTAAGAATTGGACTAGTATTTTATTCATGTTGTTTGATTATGTGTAATAGCACTGGAAAGATGTGTATTTTTTTATTAAGGAGGACGAAATGAAATGGAACCCACCTGTATCGAGCACTGTTTACACATACCAAGCACAGTTAGGCTGTTTAACTGGTCTACTGTCCTTGTCCTTGAGTTTACATGTACAGTTGAAATTGATTGGTTGCTACTGCTTGGGTTAATTCTGTATTCATGGTGTGTTGATTTTTGTTAGCAATCAACCCAGATACAACATAAACCCTAAAAATATATTAAGGTTACTAACTTGTGTTTAGATCAATCAGTTCAATCTAGAAAATGATTTAAAATAAAATCAAAAAAATCTCTTAGCCTAACACAAAAAATTGGAGTATCAGTATTGTCATGTACATGTACTTAATGATAATAATTGTGATAGTAATGCCAGATGGGTGCTGCTAAAGATCTGAAGAAAGGCCAAATGCTATTGAAGTGAAGTGAAAAAAAAAGTTCTGTTTTTATGAGTAAAATGAAGTCTGTTTTACAAGAAAAGTTTAAAATTTAATGTTGAACAGGACTGGTAGATTGAAAAATAAGATAAAATAAAATAAATCGGTGTAGAGTAAGCTAGCAAGTCAACTGTAGACATTCTAATAGGGCTTAAATTCATAAAAAAAAAAACTCTGATAGCCAATCAGAAAAGATAAGTTGTAAGGAACACACAAAAATCTGTACTTGTTACATGTGACGATGTGTTGGAAGGAATTTTATTTTATTTCATGTGATTTTTTGCAAAGTACATCATTAAACTAAGTATGTCTGGCGGATGGCTGAATAGTTTGACGTTTGAAAAGTTTGAGAAGTCTGCTAGGGAAGGGAGATTATTAATTCAGTGAGTTAAGTAATTGACGGGTTTCTTTGGGGCTGCCAAACACTTGTCTGGAGAAGTGATTTATCTGATTGGGCAGGCCTCTGCTGCTGCTGGTCTTCAGACACTGTGTCTGCCAATTCTAAAGTTACAATTTATGTAAATTGGTCCAGGACAGTGATGTTCAAGCACTGATTCTTTATTCTAACAAGAGCCTATGAGCCTCACAACCCCTAACATGTTGTTCTGACAGGTTGGTCTTTTGAGCTTTTAATTCTGGTTGCACCAAGTTTAATTTAAAACTTTGTTTGGATACAAAACAACTACATAGTATGTAGTCCAGTGAATACTAAAATAAGTATTGCAATATTTGCATCACTGAAAATGTTCTGGTTTTATGTTGGTAGTACTGCACTTCAGCGCTCTTTTTCTTTCACTGTGACAAAAGCCTTTGGGTTACTTGTAAATGTATTATAATCATTTAAACTGGTAAATAGTGACATCTATATAGCACTTTTCTACCTCCATGGGCACTCAAAGTACTTTACATCAAACACTCACACACCAGTGTACACAGACACTGGAGGCAAGAAGGGTTAGGTGTATTGCTCAAGGACACAACAACAGTAGTATGCAATGGTGGGAGTGGGGTGTAAACCGCCAACCTTCTGGTTAGTGGATGAACGGCTCTATTAACTGAGCTTCTGCTGCATGTATCATCTATTTGATACTGTGAACCATCCAGCTACAAGCACATACATACAGTATTACAAATACAAATATTAATATCAAGTCAATCAGATACATTTTTATACTCGATTATTTCATTAGGTTCTCTAGTAGCACCACAATTTGTTACAAAAGACACAGATTGATATTCTAATGTGAGAGCATGTTGTTTGGATGTGCAAAGTGTCTGAGAATGTTCGTAGCCAATTTTTAGCTGGAGTTGTCTTTTATAAACTTGATATATTATAAAAAAGAAGAAAAAAAAAAACAGACAAATGACTATTGTTGACTCCAGTCTTCGTCAAAACTGGAAATGTAATTTAAATTAAAACTCCAGTTCCAAAAGCATTTCTATCAAATTTATTTTACTGTTGAGCTGCCTCACTCTGTCTGGCCAAGAAACCAATCTCCAAAATCCTGGACTATCCCTTTAAGTAACAGCTAAATCTTGCTGGGTTGTGTAAAATCTTTTGGTGATGTTCCCAAACAGTAGCTTTATATGCTATAATTTCTGTTTAGTGCTTCGTCCACCCTTACTCAATCATGTCAGCTTTAATTTGAGTCCACGCTGGCCGTAGCAACAAGTGCCTGCGCATAATAGAAAATAGTTATGTAGTAAAGTAATTAACCCGGTAACTGGACACCCATGTGACTGCAGCGTGCCAATCAGGGCGCCAAATACACTGGTCCAGTTCTGAGTACATTTGCTGCTCAGGTTCTAATTTAAATGGTGGAAGGAGGCAGGGGGGGGGGCAGGTGGTGGTTTGGGTTCAGGGGTCATGACCTTAGGCTGCTCTAGTGGTTTATGTTTATATGGAGAAGTCTGAATGTGCTGATGGGAGAAAAGTATCTCAGGATGCACTTAATTTGATCGCACAGACTGAGTTGGGTGGTTGCTCTTTGTTTAGTGTGTTTTTGTGTTTTAAACTTAGAATTACTCATTTCACATGGGCCACACTGCATGCGGGTTGTGGTTCCCAAACTTGACAGATAGCAAGAGTAACTAGTAATTGATTACTCTTGCAAACTCTGGCACTCTGTTGCTTTTAAAAAACATGTGGAGAAGGGTAGTCCTAGTCCTGAGACTAAATACTGTATATAGTTTATTGGTACGTTTTTACATACCATAAGAGTGTACCAATGCAGAGTGACATGGCTGGAGTCAGTACAAAAGCATGTAAATGTAAATGGGCTGTGCTGTTCCATGCAGCGCCTTCTATTTAGAAGCATTGTTTTGACAGATACAGCAAGCCAATACATTTATTTATTTATTTTTTTTACTTCCACTGTATAGGTTACTATAAAATTTAAGGTGTTCCTCTGTCCATTTTATTTCTTTGCAATCATAAGACAGGCTTGTGACTGGCACAATAATCACACAGACTTGGACCCCCTGTAGCAGAACTGACCCCCTGTTGTTACTACTATTATTGCTTTGCACTAAAAGTAACCAAGTACCTTGTGGACAACAAACTACAGTCAAAAAATAGGCAGCATCAAGGTAATCCTCCATAGAGTAAACAAATGATTGACGGCAACACAGAGACATACAGGAGGACACAGTAGTCCAAAGGTACAAATGTGTGCATAAGATGTAATCTCTGGGTGACGTTAGCTGCCTAAGACATGCCAATCTAAGTTGCATCATAGGGTAACTGGCTCTAGTATAAAAAATTAAATAAGTTTAAAGATGCTATGAGCAGTATGTATTTGTTTACATTTCATAAAAATTACCCCATGATATGAGATAAACATTTAAATCAAATATTAGTTTACTGATAATGATGATACACCTGATTTATTCACAATAAAAACAACATACAATGTAATGGCCAAGTTGTTTATGTTTTCAATTTTTGTTTTGGTTCTAAACCCTGCATTGCCGATCGGCCAATCAGAAAAGCAGAAAGACTGGCAACCCACTGACCATTGTTTTGATTTAGACTGCAGTACTGTTTTCAAACCTGTACTAGCACATAATGCTGCTTCCAGTACCTTTAATTCATCCTATATCATAAACAAAAATTTGGTTAGTAAATTTGTTAAGGCTTGATTGAATCATGGCTGGATTGTAGCAGGATGTTGACGCATTGCGTTAGCGCAGCTCATTTTAGTTCCATTCACATTAGCTCAGCTGTATGAGCTCCATCTCCTGTATTTACAGTAACTCCTGGTAGAAGTTGGGCCATTAGCCATGCTTTTCTGATTGAGATGTTCAGTCAGATTGTTCTGTCAGTCTTTTACATGGACAGCAATTCATTTAATTTTAATGTGGTGTTCTTATTTATGTCATAACACTAAGCAGTCCATATTAAAGACGACTTCTTCTTAGATTAAGCTTAATATGCAAATAGTGCTCCAGAAAAAACTATTGTCCGAGTGAGTCCAACATTTTATTTTTCCCCCTTGTCAGACCACACAGTGCCAACTGAATCTGAATTTTCAATGACTGATTAATAGAATCAGTTCATAGCCACAAAGTACAACTTACCATAACTAATTGGTAACAGCTCAAACAGTGTATATGCATATTGGTGCCCTATGATTGGCTCTGGGCCTGGGACTACAGGGGCTAGAAGCTGACCCCCTCCACCCTGCACCCCCTCATCCCCCTTGTTCCATGTGAGACAGCACACACCTGCCACTCTATGTCTCTCATAACAGGGCTCAGAGGAGATCAAGTCTTTCAGATGTGCTCTGGGGAAGCCCATAACATTCAGGATGGATGAAAAGCAGGTATTTAGTGGTGCTTATATCACGCATCAGGTTTCACTGTTTACACTGCACTCAAATAGGAACGGGGGACCTCTCCATACAAAAACATGACAGTAGGGCAGTGTTTAGGGTTTGTTTAGAGTTTAGTTCTGTACTGAAGTGTAGAAGTTGAAGAGATAAGTCCTGGTTTAATCCTGGTATTGTATGGTCTAATGCTGGATTCTATGCATGTGATAGAGTTGTATTTGTCCCAGGCAGTTTAGCTTTGGTTTAAATAAGTTTGGTCTTGGTTTTATTATCTTATTTGGTACAATTAGGCTTGGTAAATCCTCAGTTGGACATTAGCACTGATTTTGTGCTAGCTAAGGCCTGGTTTAGCTCAAAATTTGTGCTAGCTTAAGCCTGGTTTACATCTGAATTTGTGGCTACTGAGGGCTGGTTGGTTTAGCTCTGAATTTGTGCTAGCTTAAGCCTGGTTTAACCCTGAATTTGCATTAGCTTAGGTCTGGTTTAGCTTTGAATTTGTGCTAGCTTAAACCAGGTTTAGTCAATTTATGTTACTTTTGGGATTTATTACATGCTTAGTCCAGTAGTTCCTGGACCACTTTAGCCTTGCATTTAAACTTGGCTCTGTCTGGGTAGAGTCATAACATTGACTTAAAGTGAAAGTATAGCAATTCTGTAGTGTGGGATTATGCCTGGTTCAACTGGCTTAGTTGTTGGCTTAGCTTACACCAGGTTTTGTCCAAGTCCAATCTATGTTATAGTTTTACCTATGTGTTTAAACCATGGTTTAGTACACATATAGCCTAATACAGGTAAAATCTTCAGTTTAGTACAATAATGTGCAATGTCACACTTTTAAAATTTGGATCAATACTAAATAGTTTTTTTGGAAATTTCAAAACCCATATTGATGATTTCTTGTTGGTGATTTTTTTTTTTTTTTTTTTTTTTTTTTTAATGACTACCATTAAAGAAAAATCACATGACTGCTACATGAATACTGGCAATTTAATAACATAAATATACACCATATAAAGTAAATAACTTTGTTTTGAGTTGTTGCTAGTAGGACAAACAAAACAGGTAGCTTCCTGCCACATGACATTGCATGACCAGTCCAAAATTCTGCTGGGTGGGGGTGTTTTGGCAAAACATCAAAAAATTGTGCATACTAATTTATTACTTAGTATCTTTAAGGAATTGATACCCATTTGCATATCATGTAAATATCAATACAGTGTATGGTAAGGTATATGATTTATTTGTACAGGGACAACACACAACAATACATTAACCTAAAAAAAATCACAAGGAAAGATGTTTGGTGCCAGGTTCTAGCAAAAAATGCTCATTTCCACCTGTAGTCGCTGGACAGATTAATGTTATACCATGGTACTGACCCACCATTACTAGTTTAGTTCTGGTTTTGTGTGAAATAAGTCCTGATTCACAATTACAATAGTCCAGATTTGGTCCTAGTTTATCCTTGGCCTAATCTTGGTTGTGGTTTAGTCTCTTTCAGCTCTGCTTGATGTCTTGTGCTTAGTCGTTGCTTTGTTCCAGTTTAGACCTCATTACATTCCAGAATAAGCTTTTCTTTTGTTGTATTTTAGACCTGACAAAGTTACTTACACCTCTTCTTGCCCTGGGGTTCTCAGCACTTATTTAGCCTTCTGTTAGTTAGCACTACATTATTTAGCTCCAGTAGTTCTAGTTAGTTTACTTCCTGGTGCTAACTTAGCCCTTTCTTTGTTAGTCCTTGCACTTTCTCACATTTTGTACTGAATTTAGTCCCAGTCTGAATTCTGGCTCTTAATTAAATTACATCTTATAAAGCTAATTTTGAGCCTGCCACGTGATAGTGCTGCATATATTTAATTACAGCCTAGCATTATCGCTAATATGATGTCATGTAATCGTCTGGGGCACTATTTAGGGCAACACCTCTGCCGTCTGAACAGAGGCCTGGAGGCTTTCCCCGCGCCGGCAGTGTGACAGCAGTTAAATAATTCTCCTCGTGCTCCAAATAACGCACTAATGTAGCTTCTTTGGATCAATCTTTGACTGGCACATGTCCAGCATTAGTTGCGGGCCAGGGTGGGTTATGTTGTGTTAGCGAGATATATTGGTCTGAAGGGGGTCCTGGGAGTTGGGAGACTGGAAAGCACAAGTGTTGGATTGTGAGTCAGCGCTGGCAGCCCATATAAGAGCCATCTGCAAAGAGAGTGGGGACAGAGACAAACATTGTGCAGCTTTGGGACTGTCAGATCGGCCAAGCGCTGGAGACGGAAGAATAAGTCTCAGGAGCCTTCAGGAATTCATGGATTTTGGATTAGATGGCTGTTTCTTCATGAAACGTCACTTTGTTTGCCGTGAGTGCGCGTTATGTTCCGGTTCTTGTACGTGGGCGTTTTAAAAATGTAGATGGATGTCTGGGTTGTGTTTAGTTAGGAAAGCGTTGCATTATTTATGTTGTACTTCCACAGCAAGTCCAGACAGAATAAGGTAATTATGTAATAGTTTACCACACAGCACTTTCAACTTTCACACAGCTTTTAAAAAGATCTAGTTTCATCAATGGTGACATATGTTTACTGTTTTGGATATCTCATCATGTTGTTCTGGTCAATCCCATTAGATTTGTTATTTTTATTCTGTCGGCATGAAAAACAAACTTTGAGCATTAATAGATGCAAGGCGATTTTCAAAGTAAAATAGCACTGACAAATATAGATTTGCTGTGGTGACTCATAACCTACCAGTTAAATCTCCTAATGGTTTTCTTATCACATTCTATTTTTGTCATCCCTATAAACTGTCACGGCTGTGGTTTATTTTTGAGATGCATACAAACTCAACTGAAAAAGTTATAAGTCAGCAACTGAAATGCTAGCTTCCAAGCAAATTTTCACCATTATATATATATATATATATATATATATATATATATATATATATATATATATATATATATATATATATATATAAAAATATCAGTTAGTGCCAGTTATTATGATTATTGTTATTATTATTTTTATGCCAAAGAAAATGTAGATGTGTAAATCCCCACTTTTATTAGCATTAATATATAATGCTTGTTGGTCTGTCTCAGGGCAGATGCTGGGTCCCCGGGCTATAACATGTATCCACGCAGGCATCATTTGCACTTTTACAGGCAGATCATATGTAGACCCAGGCTTAGTGCCTTTTACAAGCTTACAGTTTATGGAGGATAATATGAACTCTAAAAAAGATTTGAGGTCATGCTTATTAGGCAGTACATATGCTTTAATGCTGCAGATTGTGAACTGCCTCAAGTACCATTTGGCCAGTTATAATTTATTAACCAAATACAGTGCATAGTGTCAAGAAATGTTCATTTTGTCAAAATGACTAACCAAACCACATACATTTTTGCCAATAATATCTTTTCAAGGTGCAGTAGCTAGCCCTGTTGACACCTGGTTCTGACTTTACAGATTCCAATGCACAACTCCCATCATGTCTTTGCCATCTACCGTAGCCCTGGAGGGACATTGTGTTGCCTAGAAAGGAAACATCTTGGAAATGTAGAAACAAAGTCCATTTTGTTCATAAATCAAGCATTCCAAGTCTATTCAAATTAGAAATGTGCTTTTCTGAAAGAAAAGGTACATTCTGTTGAACTGTCTATTTCAACATACTTACGTAGGCTACAGAAAATCATATGTTCCATTTTGTTCAACTGTACAATACACCATTGTACATGTACATGTGAATTTAGCTTGGAAAGAAATGCAGGCTGATTTCTTACCAATATCGGTCTGATTCATATTTTGCAGGTACTTCGAGATGCTATGTTGCTGACAAATCCAAATTTCTACACTACATAAGGTTGGTCTGAAAACAACTTGCCTGCTGCTGGTTATGAAAATCTGCACTCTGAGACTGAATCGGTAAGTATTATCTCCTCTAACAGCTCTAGCCCTGACCAAATTAAAGATTTACACTTTTAACTTCTAAATTCTGTGTATGTTCTTTCAGTCTGGAGGAAAGATGTTTGCGGAGTCGGTGGTCCGATGGGGAGCATGGAGTCTGCTACTCGTCGGAGTGGGTGTATCTGCGGGAGGCTGTCCATCGCGCTGCACATGTCGGCCGGAAGCTAAAGAAGTCATCTGCTCTGGCAAACATCTGAACTCAGTGCCGGAGGGGTTCTCCAGCGATGCCAAGCGCCTGGATTTATCCTACAATAAGCTTAAAACTGTGGGACGGCGCCAGTTCTCTGGGCTCCAGCTTCTTCAAGAGTTGGACCTGAGTGATAATCTAATCTCCATGATTGAAGTCGAGGCTTTCCAGGGCCTACAAAATCTCAGGACACTTCGGATTAAAAATAACCGTCTTAAGATCATTCCAGTGGGAGTGTTCTCTGGCCTTTCCAGTCTACGCTTTCTAGACCTGAGCCAAAATGAGATACTGGTCTTCCTGGACTATACTTTCAAAGATATGGTAAATCTACAAATACTAGAAGCCAGTGAGAATGACTTGGTGTTTATCTCCCAGCGAGCATTTGTTGGACTACAGAATCTGGTGGAGTTAAATTTGGATCGCAGTAACCTCACCTCCATTCCCACAGAGGCACTGTCCCAGCTTCAGAGCCTCGCACGTCTTCGCATGCTTCGTCTCATCATCTCTGCCCTTCCCAATAACGCTTTCCGAAGGTTGCATCGTCTACGTAGCCTGCTCATCTCAAGCTGGCCCATGTTGGACAGTTTGGCCAGCAACAGCCTCATTGGACTCAATTTGACCTCCCTTGTTATCAGCAACTGCAACCTTAGCGCGGTTCCTTACTCAGCACTACGCCACCTGGTTTATCTGCGCTTCCTTGACTTGTCTTACAACCCCATCACAGTCATCCAAGGAAATCTACTCGGGGACCTTCTGAGACTTCAGGAGTTACACCTGGCAGGGGGAAGCTTGCTACGAATAGAGCCAGGGGCCTTCAGAGGACTGGCCTACTTTCGGATGCTCAACGTAACTTCCAATCAGCTCACAACCTTGGAGGAGAGTGCCTTCCATTCAGTGGGGAACCTCCAAGTGCTGAGGTTAGATGGGAACCCCTTGGCATGTGACTGTCGATTACTCTGGGTGGTACGCAGGAGGCTGCGCTTAAACTTCGATGGATATCAACCCACATGTGCGTCTCCAGATGGAGTAAAGCTACGGCAATTCAAAGACTTTTCAGAAAAAGAGCTGCCAAGGTTGTTTACATGCCGCCCTGCAAGAATCTTGGACCGAAGACCTCAGGATGCAAGAGTTGAAGAAGGCACTACAGTTCTGTTTTCTTGCAAAGCAGACGGGGATCCAGCTCCAGCTATTACATGGATTTCATCACACAGGAACATTATCTCGCCAACAGGACGAATCAGAGTGTTGCCTAACGGCACCTTGGAAGTCCGGTATGCCCAAGTTCAGGATAGCGGCGCCTATCAGTGTTTAGCTGGTAATGCAGCTGGTAATGACAGCCTCACAGTTGGTCTCTATGTGAAGGGACTGCCTCGGAACAGAAGCATCCCTATTTTCACAGACGAGACCTGGATAGAGCCAACACACATCACACAAACTGCTAACTCTTCCTCTCAGATGGCCAAGCCCTACCCGTTCGACGCGAAGACTCTGATTATTGCTACCACAATGGGCTTCCTGTCCTTCCTCAGCTCAGTGGCCATATGCTTTGTCTTCATGTTCTTCTGGAGCCAGAGTAAGGGACAGATCAAGCACACGGCTACCATTGACTTTGTCCCTCGGTCGTCCATGGGCGGAGGAGGGGACGGAGGTGATGGTGGCAGGTTCACTATGAAACTTATCTGAGGTTAAAAGTCACCATATATAGGACTGACTTTACTCTGAGGCTTGAGAAGGACAGGAAAGGACACGTGTGCTTCCTGTGAATTCTGCCTCACAGGAAAAGAGGACATTGCTTGTCTTTGGAATTTTAGATCAGAATGTTTCAGAATATTGTATATCTAATAGCATGTTTCCACTGGGGTGTTGTGGTATAGGTTGGCACAGAATGCCTTTAGAATCATTTCTATTGTCAAAAGACATAAAAATTGTGTCCTGAATAAGCCATTTTGACTTTGACATGGTTCCAGCCATGTGGTACAGAATCCTTACTTAAAAATCTGAATTGAAAGGAAATATATTTTCTCACTACAGCTTGTCTTTTTTCTTCTGATGTCAGTTAAAAACCCAGAGAAATTGATATTAAACGCATCTCTGAAAATGCATTTGGGAAAGATGACAAAACTATTCTATCTTGAATATGAGACAAGCTATATAATATAAAATAAAAAGTGACATAAAAATGGCAGTAAAAATGCCACTATTTAAATAAAAAATCAGCACATCTGCCACTGTCTCCGCAGCCAGGTGGCATTAAAAAAGACACAGGCGGCATGCCAAAAGATTCTGTATCAAACAAGGTTACCACACAAGTTCTTCTACTAAATACTGTAAATACTTAAATGGCCATTACAAATACACTCAATACCTTGTGTACAATTTTTATTTGATTTAACCTGGAAAGTCCCACTGTCTTTTTTGCAGGGGAGTCCTGGCCCTGTGGGAGACCTATTGTACATGTTTCAGATGGTAGGTGAAACTGGAGCACCTGGAGTAAACCTACACAGGGAGAACATGCTAAAGCCACACAGAAAGGACCCACACGGTCCGGGAATTGAACCCAGGACCTTCTTGCTGTGAGGCATGAGTGCTGACCACTATGCCAGCATGCCATGTAAAGTACTTTGATGAAGCTCTTACCTGGCAGTGGAAATGGAGGCCTCTTGAGGGATTAACTTTACCTAACCGTGCTGTACTGATCCGACCTGTACCATACTGCTCAGTGGAAATATGGAATAAAATATTAAACTTCATGATTTTAGATCAGAAGTCTGTTAACAGAATGAACAATTTCTTCACTAATTTTAGAATATTTGCACACTTGCTTTGCACAAGTGTGTTTTATATCATAATGTAGCATGAATTATGAAAAAAAAAAATCTATAGTTTCTATAGTTTTCAGAGATATAAGGATTAACGCTTAGATGAACTCTGTTCCTTCTCTTTTTCTATGTCAGGTGCCACTTAACTAATCAATATTATACAAGTGTTCTCAGCTGTTAGCCTCCACTTGCCAATACAAGCCAAGGACACAGTTGTACTTTTGACCCATGTGTTGCTATTTCTGCTTCCTCACAAGAAATTCCCCATTGAAAAGAGCAGTGGCTGTTAAAAGCATTATGTAGATGTTAAACATGGCCTTTGCAGTCACCAGATCTCAACTCTACCTGTGTGGGAGGTGTGGGAGCAGCTGGTTGATAGCAGCTAGAGGCGCTAGCACCACAAAACACCAAGTGGACCAAATTCACTCATTCTGGGGAGTGTTGAAGCTGTTCTGGGCACCAATATCTATTTGGACACTCATTTATAAAGCTTTTGCAATAAATATAGTGACTGCTAGAATACAAGTAGTTTATCATTTTTGCTTGGATATCTGTTCCCAGCATGCTGAATAATGCTAACATGTTTTATTAAGATTTAAAATACTGTAGCAATGTAAAGGGAAAGGCAGCATAGAAAATGTACATAGGAATGTATGCTTTCCTAGTTCTTACTTATCAAAGTTCATTGGCATCCCTCTTTAGCTTATGCAACATTTGTTGTCATTTGTGACTTACAGTTTTTTATACACTTTTTTATTTTTTATTTTTCAGTGGCAACAAATGGAACACAACAGTCTGAAAAATGTGCCTCAGTTACATGTAAAACACAGACACACTGAATGCTCACCGGATCAGTTTTATTCTGTAAATAAAAGGTCAAAGGTCACTTTCTTTGTACCAAAACTGTCTTTTCCAAGGCATAGATATTAAAGCAATGTTTGATCAGTGGCCCATGTTGCTCTGTTCTGACAAAGGGGTGGTAGCGGCCAACATCACAAATTCTGAATAAATGTGATACAGCTGACAGAAGACAACCAACAGATCACTGTGTGTTTACTGTCAGTGAGTGGGTAGAGAGGAAGAGTGAGCAAGAATTCTTGATTTTTTCAGCTTCTTTCGCTTATTTTACTTAGAAGTTCATTTGTTTACAATCAGACAAAGGCAATCATTTGAATATCTTTAACTGCTTCTAAATGTACTGTCACACAGAAGGCATACCCAGTTAAGTCTGCCTTGGCTCTCATTACTATTAAATCCAAACCTGAAGATCAACAAAAAAGTGTCTTTAGTGGCATTGCATTAAGAAATAGGCCATTGACTAAACATTGCTCCATGAACAGGTTGGAAAGTTTCACCTTGAAATGATTTTATGAAATTCATGCTTCACAAAACACAATGTGAATAAACCCACTTACGCCAAGACCAGTATGCGAATCATTCACACTGCCGGTTTGCTTTCTACAACACGCTTTTCGTTTGATTAAAAGCATTTCTAACCTATCTTGTGTGTGTGAATTCTTTTTAGGACTCTTTCCAAATGGGCCAAATCCAATCTTTTAAAGCCTTCCTTAAAATGACTATTGTTGTAGAAATTGGCAGGAGATACCCATCATTCCTTGCATAACCAAAGCACTTAATCTGCGTCAAGACAAAAAAGTGGCCTTGCCCTTTGCAAAGCTCCAGAGCAGCAGCTGCCGTAATGTGTTTCGTCTGTCCTTAAGTCAGGGATTAAGTGTTCATGGCAGATTTTTCAAAAACTCCATGACAGTGCTATGGAAAATAGATCTCTTCCAACATTTACTATCAGTGACATATTCAACGAAACTGACTGATATCAAAGCAGCAATCTTTCCAAATCATTTTGATGAGAGACTTAGCTGAAACCTATAAAAATGACTGGATGTTGTAGATATGGTTGCACAAATTGACTAAACTAGATCTAAACCAGGACTATACCAGGTCTATACTAGGACTATACTAGGTTAAAACCAAATCTGAACCAAGACTAAACCAAGACTATACCAGACCTAAAGCAGGGCTAAACCAAGTCTAAGCCAGAATTAAAACAGGACAAAACCAGATCTAAATCAGGATTAAAGAAAGACTAAACCAGGCATATATACCAGCTCTAAACAAAGACTAAATGCAGACTAAAGCAGAACAGAAGCAGCTAAACCAGGACTAAAGCAGGACTTAACAAGGACTATACCAGGCCTAAACCAACACTAAAGCAGGACTAAAACCCAGACTAAACCAGAACCAAAGCAGGACAAAACCAGATCTAATTCAGTATTGTTCCAGGACTATACCAAGTCTAAACCAGAGCTTAAGGAGGACTAATCCAGGATTATACCAGGCCTAAAGCAGGACTAAACCAAGACTAAGCCAGACTTAAAGCAGGACAAAACCAGGACTAAACCTGGTCTAAACTGGGACTAAAGTAGAACTAAACCAAGACTGAACCAGAACTACAGCAGGACAAAACCAGATTTAAACTTGGACTAAAGCAGGCCTACACCAGGTCTTAACCAGATCTAAAGCAGGACTAAACCAGGTCTAAACTGGATCTAAACCAGGATTAAACCAAGACTAAACAGGACTAAGCAATAATCTACACTTTAGTACTAGATCGAACTCGAAATTCAACAAAATCACAACTTGAACAACAAAAGACTCTTGAGTACCACAAAAAGAGGCCCGTGTACCACCAGAGCTACCTGTACCACAGATTGAGAACCATCAGTTTTTCTCCTGAGAGTCCTAACAGATGTATTCCTCACTTCACTTTGCTACCTTTCCAGCTTTGAGCGAATTGAATAGACAGAGTTGATCACTGTCATGTCCAGAGTAACCCAGAAAAACTCTAATCACGTGTACGCAGAGTTAAACCCTTTTGGATTACCTCTGTGTGTCTCGGTCTGTTATATAGGTCTGTCTGTGACCCGCTCGCCGTCCCGCACCATCATATTTTAATACGACGCTGCACTCCCATTGGACGAGAGGCCAGAGGGCAGATTACTGAGGTGTTTACGAGCCACTCCTTCTCATCACTGCCATGCACCCTCCACTGAAAACATGACACTCTCCTCCAATCTGGACAGATTACGAACCTGCAATAGAGATAAGGTGAGGTTATTATACTTCAACATGAAAAATCATTTAATATTTACAGATTTGGTTATAGGTGGCGTATAATAAATACATTACAATATATTGTGAAAATACAAGTATCCTTTAATCTAAGCTTACTGCTGCATTATAAAGCCAGAGTATGGAATTAAATGCTTAGTGTTGGGGCTAGGGAATCATTATGTGCCATATACATACATTTTGTAGAGAACTGAAGCTTAAAGGTCCCCTATTATGCTAAATCTTTTTTTTTTTCAGCTTGTTATCATGTTATAATGTTCTTTGCAGCTGAAAAACATACCTGGAGTAGTCCACAGAAGAGAGAAAGTTCAAAGTGCTCTGGGAGTTTTAGTCTGTATTGAAGGTGATCTTTGCTGCTCAGGAACAAAAGCCTGAAAAAGTTGAAGAAAAACCAAGCCACTCTTCATTACCTGAAGTATAAAAAGCCTTTATTTCATGTGGCTATATGATTACACAATCTTTAAAAAGCATGCTGGGTTGTAATTGGGCCCTAGACTTCACTTACATTTCATTTACGCATTCACACGTTTACGTAATCCTGTGTGCTGAGGCGCTGACATTCTCAAGAGCTGAAAATGCTTCACGGGTCTACGTTGACACATGAAACCTTGCCTTCTCCCAGAAGTACTCCAGCACATTTCTGAAGCACATACACCATCAACAGATTCATTCTGATCATTTTAGCACTTAAACCACGGCCACTACGAAGCAGTCAGCTCATTTATCTTTCGGTTAGCTTCATGTTGCTAATAGCCGAGCTAAATAGCCATTTTATCATGCTCTGTCTATCCCCTACCTTTCAGTACAAACACCTGGAGATTCTCCTCTCATGTCTGAACTCAAATGTATTTACACATTAACTTAACAGAAGAAAAGAGGTAGTAGTGTCTGTGGAGGGCTTTTGTTAGAGAAAGGCCTCAGCCCTGCCGTCCTTCACTGCAGCAAATCTGTTATAAACTACAGTGTTAGCAAAGAGCAGGGAGCTGCTGGTAAAGTGGGCAGGAGCAGCAGTGTCTGAAAGCAACAGCAACATAATCCAAGCATTTTCTACAAAGTGAAAGTAACAGCTCTGCAAAAGAAGACATTTTCAATACATATACATTATTTTAAGTTAGCAAACCTGAAATGTTGATGCAAAGATGTCCAAATATATTTCAAGAATGAAAAAAGCATAATATTAACCTTTAATTAGCTGATGAATTTGAAAAGTTTGAATTTTGACCAATGTTAAAAAATCATTTTGATGTATTTTGTTAGTAGGCTCCCATAGCGCCCAGAGAATAAATGGATGAGTCTTATTAAAGATGGTAACACACCCTGCCCTGCATCAGGTTATAGTTAGTCGTAATTGTAACTATAGAAAAATTTGTCCTCTACATTTGACCCATCCTTCACTACCGCTGGGGCAGCTTGGGTGTTGCAGGGTCTTGAGCCAGATTCTTGGTCAGGACCACCTAGCTGGAGCATTAGCTTATTGTGCATGTTTTAGACACAGAAGGAACATGCTAACTCCACACAGCTGCCTGGTCCAGGAATCGAACCTGAGACTTTCTTGCTGTGAGGCTGCTTAAAATTGTTTAATTTGCAGTTTAAAATTTCAAATGAGAAGTTACTCGTGGAAAAGGTTCCTGGTTTAGTCCTGGGCATGGGAAGAAAGAACAGTATAATGTGTGCTTCAGTGGGTGCTCCTCAATGAAAAGCACAGCAGTCAACTGTAAAATATTGAAAGAAAATGAATGTTCTTTATTAGAACTGCCTCTTTTATACAAGGCTGTACCACTCATATTGTTATTGTGGAATAAGCCTCACTGCCTGCATTAAACCACAGTATCTTCTTCGATGCTGCCAGTTGGAAACCCCCAAAAAAGCCTTATCTCATTTCCCCCAGGCTTCTGCAAAACTGGATTCTTTGAAGTCTGTTTGGCTTTTATCATCACAGTTGTTCCTTTTGCAACTTTTCTCTATTTTACTTTGAGGTTAAAATATACTGTATTTTACAAAGATACAACCAAACTAAAAACAAAATTGCTGTAATACTAGTCCCACTGTGTTCCTTTTGTTGAGGAGCCAGTGTCCAATGTACCCTGGATACTCTTGTCTTATTTGACTGTTAATGTTATATGAAACCAGAATTGCACCATAGGAAGAGGATGATGGTGATGTATGGTTAAGTGTACAGGCCAGTGCAGATGGAGAGTCTTGTGCTGCCATCTGGTGGACAGAGGAGCTGATGCAGGGCTGTGATCTCAAAGCTGTGACCTCACTGTCAATGTGGTCAGAAGAGCAGGACACAGACACCAACATGATGATCTGGAAGGAAAACCAATGATGGGAAGCAAAAAGTGAAGTCAAGGAACCTGTGCTGACATGACAGTCACTCACTCTTCAATTCAACTCAAATCTTTTTTAATCCCTAAAGAGTATAGCCTATAGCAGACTGTTAAAGGATGGAGTTCTTGTAGGTTTCTGTCTTGTAGTTCTACTGTCTAATGCAGATAATGGTCAAGGTCAAGTTGTCCAGTATAGCAGCCTGTTGTGTTTCAGTTTTCAAATGAATACAGTACCTTTTATGATGAAAAGGAGAGTAATGAAGAGATGGCTGATGTGTAATTTAAAATATTTAGTTAATGAAGTCCCTTTTGGCTGCTCTGGTCTTTCAGAGTCACCACAGTGATTCATTTGCATTGGCACTTTGGCAATAACTCCCTTCATTTTTCTAAGAGTTTCTGGCTCCATGTTGAGGAATTGAACTTTTGGCCAGTCTCCACCAAATGAGGAGGGAAGAACCTGAAGAGGTTAATGAGTTAAAAAAGCTATAAATGTTGTTACTTTAGGTCACTGTAAGACTGGTAACACCATGGTTGGTTTTCTTATGATTTTATGCTAAGTATTAAAGTCAAGCTGTGAGTAATCTATGTATGTTAGTCACATTTTGCTGGTCATACGTATAATCAAGCTTCATATAATCTTTATATATTCATTAAAGTAAAAAACTTCAGTGCTGTGAGTGTTTGCAGTGTCATGATAATGTAATGTTTTCATCTTCATGCATTCTTTGAGAAATGTGTAACTTTGTATCTGTGAGGTAAACACACTGGGCCTCACTATAGATAAGATAAAACACACAGAGGCAAAGAGTTTAATTTGGTTCCTGATTGTAGTTTAGTGTAACTGCCACTAGGGGATGCAATTTAGTGGGTGTGGTTAAATGTTGATGACATCAGAATAAAGGGGGAAAGTAACATGATGGGCGTGTGACAAGCTACATACATTACATCATGGGTTGTAAATTTCCACTACTTCATGATGTTTTATAACTCCATAATAATGACCTTGATGAACTTTTGTGGACGTGACAAACTGAGCGTCTGCAGCAGGAGCAGGGGTTGGCACCAGTTCAGTTGGGATGGACCAATATGTATGTTTACAAACTAAATTTGAGTAGCAAATGTCCAGACGAATAATAACTTGTTATTTTCAAGGACATATGGAAATTAGTGTTATCAGAAAAGTATAAAAGATCATGTTTGGATGAGTTCGGGGGCTTTTGTGGGGACTGGACATGAGCTCTGTTTGTTGTGTCATGCAATAAACTTTTCTGCACTGAACTCTCTCTCGTCTACTCCTTGTTTTTGGATATATTATGTATTTTTTACATAATATATTTTTTATTTTCTGTATTTTTTATATACAAACCCATTCACCAACAGGAAGCATTTAAAAAAAAAAGAAATCAGTCATATTTAAAGATGCTTTACCTGATTTTCCCCTTGTACACAAGGGAAAGTAATTATTCAGTCAGTAGAAGCATAATAGAAGCTGTTTCTGACAAAATGAGATTCTCATTTGAGACTTTCTTATAAAGGGTTTTTTTTGGCAGAAAAGAACCTAGAGCAGGGACAGGGGTATTTTGACCAATTACACGCTCAAAACAAAAGGGGTGGTCCCATTTAGATTAGAGACTCATGCACATCTTTATACACTGGAGTAAACTAAGCTAAACCAGGACTAAACTAAGATTAAACTGGAACTAAACCAGGACTAAACTGAGACTAAACCAGGACTACACCAGGACTAAACTAGAACTAAACCAGGACTACACCAGGACTAAACTAGAACTAAACCAGGACTACACCAGGACTAAACTGAGACTAAACTAGAACTAAACCAGGACTAAACTAGAACTAAAACAGAACTAAACCAGGACTAAACTGAGACTACACCAGGACTAAACTAGAACTAAACCAGAACTAAACCAGGACTAAACTAAGACTAAGACTAAACTGAGACGAAACCAGGACTACACCAGGACTAAACTGAGACTAAACTAGAACTAAACCAGAACTAAACTAAGTCTAAACTGAGACTAAACTAGAACTAAACCAGGACTAAACTAGAACTAAAACAGAACTAAACCAGGACTAAACTGAGACTAAACCAGGACTACACCAGGACTAAACTAGAACTAAACCAGAACTAAACCAGGACTAAACTAAGACTAAGACTAAACTGAGACGAAACCAGGACTAAACCAGGACTAAACTGAGACTAAACTAGAACTAAACCAGAACTAAACTAAGACTAAACTGAGACTAAACTAAGACTAAACTGAGACTAAACTAGAACTAAACCAGGACTAAACTAAGACTAAACTAAGACTAAACTGAGACTAAACCAGGACTAAACTAAGGGCGCACTCACACTAGGGCCATTTGAACCGTGCTGTGCCCAGGTACAATTGGGGAGGGGTCTGAGTCCCCCGCCGGCCCGCACTCTCACTGCACAAACGACCCATGCTGCGGCCCGGTTACGTCATCACCTCTGAGGGCGACAGACTGCTACGTCATCATGGTGCGCGGTTTGTTTACAAGTTGAGCAGCCACTAACACTTTTAAAACCGGTGTAGTGGAAAACGTGAGACCAGCGGCATGAAGTATCTGTGCTATTGTGATTCTGCTTTGAGTCTCGTTCGTGAGACGCGGTCTTCTCTCACACGTTTTGGAATAAACCACATACGAGGAGCAGCGAAGGCACCGCAGACGGAGAGAGGCTTCAGAACTACTCTTCTTCCTAAAGGTGAGCGCAGGTCAGTGGCGTTGTTACGAGTGTTGATAATGGAGTTTATTCACTTTTTACTGAGAAAACAACAGTTGCGTACATGACATGCATGCATGAGCAACCGCGCCGTGCCGTGGCCCACCTCCTCCAACCGTGCCAAAGTCCTGAAGCGTACGTTCGGAGCACTCACATTAGTCAACCGTGCCGTGCTTTTGGGGCGTTCCCGACTTGGGCACGGTTCAATTGGCCTGGTGTGAGCACACCCTAAGACTAAACCAGGACTAAACCAGGACTAAACCAGGACTAAACCAAGACTAAACTAGAACAAAACTAGAACTAAACCAGGACTAAACTGAGACTAAACTAGAACTAAACCAGGACTAAACTGAGACTAAACCACACTTTAACCAGGATTAAACCAAGGCTATACCAGGACTAAACCAGAATTAAACCCAGACTAAAACGGGATTAAATCAAGACTAAAGCCAAAACAAAACCAGCCCTAAACCAAGACTAAACAAGAACTAACTCCTGCATAAAATCAGGCCCAATCCTGAACTAAACCATGATCAATCCATAACTAAACCAGGACTAAATCAGCTGACATGATAGGAGACTTTCCAAACATCAGAGTAGTTCTAATTGTCTGATAGTTAAATGCTGTTATCTCCATGTAAACAGATTATGTTTGTCCTCCAGACTCCTCCATGGTGGGGTGTTAGCTTTGCAGGGCGGAACACTCTGAGCAATTTGATGCAAATTGTGATGAAGGCATCTGTTTGCTTCTTCTCCTCTCTAATGGCCACTCACCATTAAAAAGATGAGCCATTTTTCACATTTCACTCAATTAAGTTTACAAATGCAAGCGCAGCAAGGCCAAACTGCTGAATCACTGCTATTCAGACTCCAGGGCACTATTGACACGTATTGATTGGATGGACTGAGGCTGGATTCTGATTGGCTGTCGGGGGGTGATGGCATGTGAGGAGGTGAAATGGCCTCTTGTGATATGATGAGCTATGTTTCTGAAAGGAATATGAAAATACATGGGTTTACATAGGGTTTAAATTGATTATGTTATAGTAATGGAAGGGCTTAAGACTGGTTTAGTTGAGTCTCTATGGTAATGTAGTCTTGGTGATGTGGTTTGGGGTTGTTAAGACTGGTTTATTGACTGGTCTAAGCCTGGTTAGGTTATTGGTTCAGAATTGGTTTACTAATTGGTTTGATCCAGAATTAGTCCTTGGTTAACTAAAGAGTTTACTAATGAGTTACATTCCAGTGGAGTATACTACAAAGCAAGCTGGATATAGCCAGGCTTTTTTTTAATAAGCCTGAGCCTAAGCTCAGAGATAACCAGTATCCCAGAGGCGTTTATCAGCAGACTTTGTGCAGCCAGGGTTTGTTCTTCAGTGTCTGTGTGCAATCACGAGAACGGGGCAGTGGGCCACTTCATTTGACGCCTTTACCACACAGAATAAACCGTCTGCTACACTCCAAATCATAAAATAATCATTTATAAAGGCTACAAACTACAACAACGGCCAAAAATCTAATAATAATGATAAGATTAATAAGCTTTATTTCATTTTGTGCTTCCATAATTTAATTCATATTAGGACTGAAACAACTAATCTAATTTATCAATTATAACTGATTATTAAAATTATCATCAACTAATTTGGCAAACAATTAATCAGTATCTAGGGTATTCATAGTCTTTGACACATGCCATATGCTGAGAGAAGAGGTTTTATTACTAAAACAGAACAGTAAAGCCTCAAACAAACAATAAAATAGATTGTCAGTTTATTTTTTTTATTTTTATTTTTTTTATGATGATAAACCATCCTTAAGTAACGTACTTGTAGCTTTGTCTTGTTAAAACTTTGAAAAAATCCAGCTAGGCCAGCAGGTCACCATGCATTTACACATGCTTCACTATCCAATTATTAATCAATTAATTGTCAAAATAATCAACAGATTAATCGATTATCAAAATTTGTTAGTTGCACCCCTAATTTATATAGCCCAATATCACAACAGCAGTCAGCTCAAAGAGCTTTACAAACAATTAGTCACACAATCAAACATAACCAATAACTAAACTAAACAGTCCCAGGACACCACCTCTCCTTAGACCTTCCTTCTCAGTAAGGAAAAACTCCTAAAAAAAAACAGCTGTAGGGGAAAAAAAATAGAAGAATGAAGGCCACATTGAAGGAGAGACTCTCGCCCAGGACAGACCGGTTATAGATGTGCCTGGATCTGTTAAATAAAGTCCATTTGCTCATCTATAGGCAAAACACATTATCTCAGACATAAAACAAGCAAAACCAAAAAATAAAAAAGCAAGAATGCACAATGTGTATATAATAATAATAATAATATAATAAGTCAATACAAAAACTAAAAACAATATGAAACAATATACAATGTACTGAGTAAAAACAAAAATGTGCACATACAATAAAATACTGTAAGTAAAGTTTCATTTCAAAGCTCAATGTTGTGTTTTTAGTTTTGTTTTAAAGGTGGCACGTGTGCTGGGTCCTCTCATATCAGAGGGCAAGGTGTTCCAATGTTTCACAAAATAGAAAAGCGGCATCAAGTAAATTGGTGATGTAGGTCATGTGGCCATTAAGTGCTTTGTATGTCATTAGAAATATTTTAAGATCATTTCTAAAAACTACAGGGAGCCAGTGTAAAGAAGCTAAAACAGGAATGATATGTTTTCTCTTTCCGGTTGGGGTTAAAAGACATGTGGTGGAGTTCTGAGCTGCAGTCTGTCAGTGGCTTTCCTCAGGAGACCTGTTAAAACAGCATCGCAGTACTCTAATCTGCTAGTTATAAAAGCATGGATTAGTTTCTCTGCATCGTTTTGAACAAAAAAATGACCTGACTTTTGCAATATTTTAGCAGTCTTTGTAAGAACTACACCAAGGTTGGTAACCTCAGATCTGACTCACTCAGTCCCCTAGGTTTTCTGATAACTTTGTTTTAGACCCAACTAAAACAAAAAACCTAATAGAGCCATATGCAGCAGAAAATGATTGTTCATTTGAAGTACATTCTTTACAGTTTTTTTTTTAATTTATTATTCTTTATTCTTTTTTTTTTCCTTTTTTTTTAACTAGCTGGTGCACAGTAGCCTGAAATCCCTATCATCCATCCATGTCATCTTCACTAGTGCAAAAAAATTTCAAGAGGCAGCCTCTGTTCTTACTTTAGCTATGGTTTCTGTAAATGAGGGCTTTATAAATCTTGCCTGCTAATAAATACAACTAAAACTGTTTGTATGATGTTCACAATGCAATCATTGGATATCAAACATTCAGGTGTATTTTTGGAAGTACAGGAACGCTAAACTGTCTCTGAATTCAAGTACCTTGGTGTGACACTAGATTCCACACTATGTTCCAAGAGCCACATTAAAAGATCATCTAATACAGTGAAATTCAATTCAAACAATTTTAAACAAATGACCTTTCATAACACTTGGTGCTGCTACAATGTTTTTACATTCAATGATTCTGTCACATATTGAATATTGTATTACATGTTGGTCGCTGGCAGGAGTAAATACATGCAAAAGAACAGAATCAAATAATGGAATCATCATAGAATCACTCTATAAAAAAATCATTAAAGGTCTTTGATAGAAAACCAATGTCATTCCACATTTGTAACATTTTTAAAAAGTACAACTTATTGAGCTTCAAGAATTTTTTTATTTTTTTTATTTGCTTGTTTGATGCAAGTACGGACTCCCATGCCTGACTTTGTTAAAAATCTTCACAGTGATCTCAGCACCAAGGCCTCCTCTAGAGGGGGCTGTGATGTCCCACACAGAAAAACTGCCTTTAGACAAAATGCTCTTTCTGCTCTCCCACATTACAAACCTTCAAAACTTCCCTCAAGCAGTGGTTGAAAGCAAATCAGTCTTGCACCCATTGACTTTTTACTTCTTAGTAATGTACTCTTATGGTGATTTGTTGTCCTGTTCTATGTCTATGTTTTTGTGTTACCTCCCTGGGCGCTGCAGATGCTTAATAAAATAAATAAATAACGTATGCGAAATATACATTATTTCACTGTGTTCCACAATAACATTCTCTGCTGTGTGTGATAGGCTGCAGTATCATTGGCAAATAAAACATCTGAGCGAATGTGTTCAAATATTGAAGCAGCAGATTAAAGCCCAAACTCGGGAGCTTAACCCACTCTGGACCAGGTTAGCTCCGTGCATGTTACTACAGTGATCTAACCACGCTGAAGAGTGAGCTGTGTTTGTGTTGCACAGGAAGTCCTGGGTTTAGGCGAGCGAGCTTAACCAGATATCTCACTTTGTAGTACAGCCCTCTGGAATAGTCCAGGTTTAGATCAGGCTAAGTTCTTGGGTTTAGTACTTGTTTACTTGCTACATACTTTAATAATCTACTAAATAGAATTATGCCAATAGCGCCTGACAAAAGCGGTACTTAGATGAAAAGAGTGAGCAGGACTAAACCAGGACTAAGCCAGGACAAAACCCAGGTCTATATCAGAATTTAAAACAGGACTAGATGAGATGGTCTTTGACCCCAGAGGACTGGACACAGGAGACAGAACAGGTGGAATCCTTTAAATATCTGGGTGTCTATGAGGACAACCTTCTGAAATGGAACGTGCATGTTGATTTCTTATGCTGTAACTGTCTCAGAGGCTTCACTTTATAAGACGACTCAGACTGTTTGGTGTGAGCATAAAACTTGTGACTTGTTTTTATTCTGCAGTGCATGAGAGTCTAACCAGATATGGCATGGTTTCCTGGTTTAGGTCACTTACTGTCCAGTACAAAAGCAAAATTGACAAACTAATCAAAAATGCAATGAAAGTCATAGGAAGGAAAGATAACCCTTCCTTACAAGCAATTTTTGAAACTTCTGTACTGAGACAGGCAAAAGTAATCATCAATGAACCTTCCCAGTTACTGCATGGTGAATATGAGATTTTACCTTCAGGACGGCGCTATTGAGCAATCAAACTTAAAAGCTCATACATAAATGACCTTTTATCCTGACGTCTGTTGCTCTGCTAAACAAACCTGCCTAACACCGGGTACACTGGAGTCATTCTTTTATTTTCCTAACTGTTGGTTTTGTCTTCCTTTTAATTGTGTATTTTAAATTGGGACAAGATTTTTATCCTTTCTAGTGATTTTATTCTTTGGATCTCTTTTATTTGTGCACTTACAGTACAAGACCTTCTTGTCACTTTATATTTATTCTGATAAGAATAAGAATACCTTTATTAGTCCCACAGTGGGGAAATTGCAAGTGTACTGATGTGTACTGTACTGATGTGTACTGTACTGATCGGTGCTGTAGTGAGGAACACACAGCCATTTTTCTGTGTATGTATAAGTACATTTGATCTGTCTGACTGTTGTCCTGTTGTTGTTATGTGTATGTAATCTGCAGCTGCGGGCAGCACTGTGAGCCTAAGACAAATTTCCCTCTGGGACAATAAAGCTGGATTGCATTGATTTAACTAAATGAGTTCTGATCAGAATTACAATGAAACCAGGACTAGACTAAGATTAAGCCTGAACTAAACCAGGCGTACTAGCTCTAAATTAGGCCTATGATACTATGCTACTTCTTTCAATATAAACCAGGCTACATCAGGACTAAACCAGGCCTAAACCAAAACTAAACCATAATTAAACCAAGACTAAACTGAGATGAAGCTTAAACCAGGACTATTTCTACTTGGACTAAACCAGGGTTACTTTAAGCTGTTTAAACAAGGTTAAATCAAACCTAAACCAGGATTAAACCAAGATAAATCTGACACAGGTTACAGCAGGCATAGTCCAGGTTTAGATTAGAATTAGCTCTTGGTTTAGTACTGGTTTACTAATGGGTTAAGTCGAGCTTTTAAATAATTGGTTAAGTCCAAGTTTAGTCTGGGTTTAGTCCAGTTTTGCAGACAGATTTGGCACTGGTTTGCTAACAGGTTAGGTCCAGGTTTAGTCTAGGTTTGTTATTGTTTACTGATAGGTTTAGTCCAAAACCAAAGTTTAATACTAAACTCATGAATTTATTAGCGATGATGGCCAATTTGAGGCGATGGTGGCGCAGTGGGTTAAGCATTCGCCCAGCAATCGGAGGGTAGCCGGTTCAAATCCCATCTGAAGCGCATACTGACGTTGTGTCCCTGGGCAAGACACTTCACCCACCTTGCCTGTGTGAATGTGTTAGTGTGGCTGTGTTTGGTGGTGGTCAGAGGGGCCGTTGGCGCAGATTGGCAGCCACGCTTCCGTCAGTCTGCCCCAGGGCAGCTGTGGCTACAGAAGTAGCTCACCACCACCAAGTGTGACTGAGGAGTGAATGAATAATTGATCAATTGTAAAGCGTCTTTAAGTGTCCAAAAAAGCGCTATATAAATTCGATGAATTATTATTATTATTATTATTAATTCAAAGTTTCAACACGAGCTAAAGTTGGAACTGAACCAAGACTCACTAAGCTAAACTGCTCTTTGCCAGCAATAAAACTTTCAGCACTTTAAAACTTTCAGATAAAAAAAATATAGACAACACTGGTTAAAACTGGATTAGCCAGTTTTAAAACTGGATTAGCCCATTTTAATTAGCCAGTTTTTCCTTCAAGAATCAACAATATTCTTTCATTCATCGATCCTCTTCCGCTTATTCCCATTAGGGGTTGCGGATCCCAGTAACTTTGGGCCTTAGGTGGGGTACACCCTGGACAGGAGCCAGCTTATTGCAGGGCTGACACAGAGACGAACACTGACAGACAACCATTCATTCATTCATTCATTCATTCACTAGGGGCAATTTAGAGTCACCACTTCACAAACTAGCAATATAAAAATGAAAAATCAGCCATTTAAAATGTTATTTTTTTCTTTTAAATACCCCCTAGTCAGTTTTTCATCAGAATGTCAGATGTACTTCCTGGCCCCTCTGTTAACCAAACGTGAATTAAAATCAGGTCAAAAGCAGGACAAACCCGTGACCTATAGAAAATGCAAAATTGAGTACAATAAATCTAAGAAAAAACGGGATTAAACTGGCCAATTAAAGATTAATTAACTCAAAAAATATGACAAAATGTAAACAAAGCAGATGCTACTTTACTACGACTAAACCAGGATCTCATTACCACTAAACCACGTTCAAAATGTGGCTTAAACCAGGACGAAACATGGCTTGGCCTAAGGTTAAATGAATGCCTACATAACTCAAGACTAAAACGATTAAAACGGGGGAGAAAACATGACTAACCCGACTGTACCTTCACAAAAAAAAAAAAAAAAAAAAAAAAAAAAAAAAAACATTCATCATTCTACTCCGCAACAGGTCTGACGTTACTTAGCTTCCCTCCTGAAGCACTCCTCGCTCTTCTTCCAGCCGCGTTCCTCCGCTACTCCGCTACTCCCACACCTCCCTCAAACCCACTCTCCCTTTCGCCTCTCCTCTCCCGTCTCCTGTAGTAGGCTGTAGCTGTAGCTCCCCAGGAAACTCAGGCGTGCGTCCAGAGCAAGAGGCGAGAAAGAGGAAGGAGGGTAGAAGCAAGAGGCAGAGGTAGCGCGCTGTTGGGGCTGTTTGTGTGTGGGACTGTCTGACTGATTGGGCAGGAGGACGCACGAAAAACACGGGCTTTATTGGACGAGGAGAAGAGACGGACGAGTCGGTTGTTTTGGGAGAATTATTATTTGACGCGGAGAACACGACGAAGAGGCTTGAAGAAGAAGAAAAAAAGAAAAACATGAAATCCCTGATCCTGTTGTCGCTTTTGGTCACGGTTGTGGCGGGGAAGATGGCTCGGCTCAAATTCGTGGTGCACGGTAGGTCACTTTGGGGCTTTAAGAGCGATTTCACAGCTCGTTTCACCTTGTTTTATCAATACACCACAGCCGTAGGGATTGATTGCTTGAGTGAATGAATGAATCGATGAATGAGTGAGAGGATGAGAAGAAGCGGGAATGGAGTGACAGTTCGGTGAGGTAATGCGCGCCAGTTTCGTCGGGGTTCTTGTTGAAAACTACTCCTCTTGTTTTTATTTTTATTTTGTTTACGCGTTTTGGATTCTTTGCCAAGAGTGGAAAAGTGATCCAATAAAACCATGTCGAAGGAACAAAGATCATTTTGAGCGTCTGAATCGTAAATTACGCGCTGGATTTTGCTGCCAATGTCTGTTTTTCATCTAGAAAACAACATTTATTATAATATGTGCAACGTATTAGCCATTTATAGATTGTTTTATAATGAAAATCTTGAATAGAGCGACGTTTTGCGTAAAAGTAATCAGAACATAGTCTGGATTTTAATTGATTTCTGGCAACTTCATTTTTTTTTGTCCTACACCGTCACTTTTCTAATCACTGACACCACCAAAGCTTTTTTCTTTTTCCTTTTCTTTTTTTTCCAGTGAAGACACACAGTGTGTAACAGGCGACCTTCTCCTCTCACTGTAGTAGCGCGTAAAAACACGGCGTCCTTTTGGAGCAACATGGCGCCCGCGTCCGCACCGAACGCGCACACACACTCCCTGTCCTTCTCCTTTCCAATCCGCGCCTGTCACTGGTAAAACGCATGGTTAGGGTGAAATATGGCTCTAGTGGATGAGAGGTTGAGGTTGTCGCGTTGTGGCTCTGGCTCTCGGGGCGTCCTTGCTCGAGCTGCAATGCGGGACACACGCTGCTGCAGTAGTGAGAGCGGGTCCTGGTGTAGGGGATAAGTGGAATATAGGGGACACGAGAGAGCGAGGAAGCGAGCGTATGTATGGAAGTACACAGAGTAAACAGAAAAATATGGAGGGGAACAGCGGAGGGGACATAAATGAATGGAAAATTCCACCTCCTATTTCTAGTTATCTATTCCGCGCACGTCCTCGCACACCCCACACGCTTCTCTAATGTATTCAGCAATCAATAGCCCCAGAGAGAAGGGGGCTGAGTGTCAACTTCATCTCTATCTGTACTCTTCCCTCCCTCATTTCTTCCTTCCTTCTTTCCTTTATTGCGCGCGCCGCACACGCACCACACGGTGACGAGTCCAGACGTGCGTGTCGTGTGAATCAAAGGAGCGTCAGTCCAGCGCCACGGACAGCTCCCACATGTCCCCGTTTGGCCCCTGTCAGTCTCAAAAGCACTGTCCCAGAGCAGATAAAACTATGTCACGTTTCCAGAGTTATAGTACACAATATATCTCTCTGAAGCTGTTTTTGTTATAAAAATCTGTGTGAGGAAATAGGTTGTAACAATAATAAAATAAAGCTAAATAAGATAAAATAGAATAAAATAAATACACTTTTATTGTGATTTTTGCTCCACAAAAAAATACCTCATCTGAAATGTAATAGTATGTATGTTATGGAAGTTTTGTATAAAAAGGAATGCACTTTTTCAAAAAAGCACATTTCCTTTGCCCTAATCGTCCACTGTGCCTGGCAATGTGGAATCAATGGCAACTAAAAATCTTTCTGGAAAAGGAGGTATGTCCCACTATGTTTGCTACACAGAGACAACAACCACAATAACACATAAACACAATAACCTGGCCAACCACACCAAGCCACTTTCTTTTCAAAAGCAAAAATGTCTGGATCCTCAGCCATAGACAGGCATTTCCAATTGTATCATGGGATACCATCCTATCACAGCTGTTCATCTGCATCATTTAATTAAAGCAAAAGATATCGCCAATCATAAATAACCAAGATGGTGGCTAATACAGAGTGAATTTTATAACTTCTCTCACCTCTTTTCCTTGGCATTTATTTATTTCCTTCATCGCCTGTTGGTTCTGCTGAAGTTTGCGTTGTTCAGTCCTCCGTGGGATTTTTCTTTGCCAGGTTGCCATTTTAACAACAGTAAAGTTCCATTGATGTCCAATATAATGATCACATTCATACAAACCAGCTATTTCTGCAAGTCTTTCAACAATTGGCTTTTGCTGCTTTCCCCATTCAGAAATAAGTACGGGGCTGTTTATAATACAGTGTATTATCAGCAAAACCAGCATCAGTCATTCATACACGTATCTGCTGCTCCGCCATGTTTGTTGTTGATAAAAGTCAGCGCTCTGCCAGCCTATCCCCTGCCTTTTGTTTCTCTGATTGTTTTACTTTACTCCCCCTTTAATTAAAACCCCAGCAAAGGGATACCAGACTAACTTCTTAGTATAGAATATGAAGTGTTAGGCTGGCAAGGCTATTAACATAATGATAGGCAATACAGAGTTAATTGTAGGATCACATTAGTCTGGCCAAGAAGACTTCATTCCAAAGTGAAATGAGTCTGGTATGTGTTCCACTGACAACAGTTTCTTTCATTTTGGAGCTTTAATAACTTTTATCTAAAATGGGATTGGCTGTGTGCAAAGCTTTGTTTCTCTTTTTGTATTCCAGCAGCAAAATACTTTCTTCATGCCTTCATTCATTTTCTTCTGATTGGAGCTTATCCCATCAACTTTGTGCCTGAGGCGGGGTGTAGGCTGGCCAGATAGTCGCAGTGCTGACACAGAGACATACACAGACACACAGATTGTCACATTCACTAGGGGGAATTTGGAGTCACAACTTGGGGTGGGCAGATCAATCCAAATAGTGACACCAACGTATTGCTACTAGCATGAGGTCAATTCTGCTGGTCCTGCAAAAGTATTAAAGTTTATCGATTAATCAGCATTATGGCCATTATTGATTAAAAGAAATACTAAAAAGTAATGGTTATGCTATACAGTAGATTAAGGTACAGTACCATTGGAGAGTTCGGGGAAATTAAAAATAAAAATAAGCAAATGTTTCTTAAAATATAAAAGCCTATTACTTTAGTTTAAAATACACCACTTTTTTTTTTTATGGTTCATGACTTTGAATTTAATAAAGAGCTATTTTTTATAAACTGTAATGGTAGGTGATGTTAAGCCAGTGGATTATGGTTAAATAATAATACTGCATTGGATTTATACAGCGCCGTTCTATATACCCACATTGCATCAGTGGTTGTTAGCTACTTCTGAAGCCACAGCTGCCCTGGGGCAGACTGACGGAAGCGTGGCTGCCAATCTGTGCTTACAGCCCCTCTGACCACCACCAAGTTTAGTCACTCTGACACATTCACACAGAGTAGGCAATGTAGGTGAAGTGTCTTGCCCAGGGACACGACAACAACCCACTGCACCACTGTCGCCCATAATTATAATAAATGATAATTGTTTAAGACTAGCCAATAATCAGTTAAGTTAATATTGCCTAACTTTGTTTAAGATCAGATCTGGTTTTAACATCTACATAACAGTGGAAAGCAAAAATAACAAACTTATTTAGTTGTCAAAAAATGTATTAAGATTTAACATTTCATGGCGCACAAAGTAACGGTAAAGGTGTCGGTACTGTCGATACTGGCCTGTATTTATTTGGTATCGGATCAGTTTTGTTTTTGTTTTTTAATGCACTAATGCCCACCCTTAGTCACAACCTCTTTGCTGGCAGCCAAGAGTGCTAACCACTCTGCCACATTTCCCCTGATAAATGAATATAGTTTCAACAACGATCAAGTTACAGTCTATTCAACCCAAAAGACAGAACACATTTTCTAGATCAAAATGTTTCCTTACACTTGTGAATAACCAAAAATAGCATCTGCACATCTCATGTAGACAGGAACAAAAACCTGGCACATTTGGGTCATCTATATCAACATCTTGAATTTTGTGCCCCATCCCCACCACAACCTGCCTTCTGTATATGACGTTAACACCTAGACATCACACATATCCCATATTTTAAATAAACGACGCACACTATCTGTTGTATTTCTGTGCTACAAACCATTCTTTTTGATTGCTGTAGGATTGATTACAGAAAACATAGCTTTTTCTTGTGGGGTATAATACTCAACTTACAATTTCAATCAGTGTGGTAATGCAGAATGATCACTGTTGTTAGGAATAAAGAATGGAGAACAAACTAAAAAGACATTCATTCGACGAACAAGTGGTTGATTGTGTGTGAAAGCCTTTACTCCTGGGCCGCTGCCACTCTGGTGTATACTCAGTCAATAGCACACACCTGCTCACTCTGATTAATGCACTGGAAGTATCCAAGAGAAATGTGCTGGGACGGAATATCAACTAAGGACTTGGCTTAATATTTTCTCTTCAACATAAGATAAACTCTACAAATTAGGATGTAAAACAGAGGTGTGGGGTGGTAGAGAGGTTAGAGCCTTCAGCAAGGAGATTGGGGGTTCAATCTCCAGGCCGAGCAACTCACAGTCACTCTGAGTGGAGGGGCTATGTCCTCACTGACTTACTGTAGCCTGGCCAACTTTTTTTCCTATTTTATACAAAAAAGTCAGTTGAGATGTCGGTTTCAAGTGATACAATGGGTCCATCTAAACTGCCCTTAATGAATGAATGAGAGTGAATGGTTTGTGTGTGTGTCTCTATTAAAATGTCAGCCCTGCAACCAACTGGCCATTTTCCCACTGTGTACCCCACCTAAGGCCCAAAGTAGCTGGGATAGGCTTCAGCCACCAGCTACCAATTTCCACTAGGACGAGGAGTGTCATTATTTCAGCATGTTTGAGTTCTTCTTCCCCTCTCATTTTTAATTGGAGTAAAGTGTGAAGTGGCTTAATGAAAGAACCGTTCATTTGATGATACAAGGGTGAAATTATACACTAGATTTTCAGAAAAAAAGTGCAAGCCACTTGAAATTCCAATATGGCGGACATTTCCCAACAATGTTGCCAAATAATGCCTTGATTGTAATAGGCCAGGAGTCAGATCTCCTCATATTATTTTTGCTACCATTTTTATTAACTATTACTTTTTGTTAGTGTATACTTTGGTCCATTACGAATTTATATAATATTAGATAGCCACACCTGCAAATACATAGATGCACCACAAGCATCACAACACCTGCATATACTTAAGGTGTGACACTGCAAAGGTCACACCTGCAAAGAAGAAAATGCTGTATATCAGTATTATTTTGTCCTCCTATAAAAACTGTTAGTGTTGTTTACAGTGTTATTGTAAGTATCAAGAGAGCTGTATCAGTTAACGGCATTTTTGACACTCTTTTGTGTGTCACTAATTATGCAAATACACAGTTTGTTCATATGCTAATAGGTAGAGATCAGTACACAATATATTTACACAGCTCAGACTCTTTTAACTGGACTTATATTGTTCTGCAGTAGCGCCCAAATTAATATTGAAATATTGTATTATAGCATTAATTAGGGCTGGGAGATATGACCTAAAATTGATATCATTCTATTTTTCTAAATTATCACAATATGATGGTATATATCATGTTTAGTGTGTTCAGTGTTAACAATTTTTTTTTTTTTTTTTTAGATTTTAATGCTTATGGGTTTATGTTGTCTAAGTAAATATGTCCCAAATACAACATAAAATAACATAATTGGGCAAAAACAATAAAAATATACAGTTAAACCTTAAAACAGGGAGTGCTCAACCTGCCAATATTTTTTTCTTTATCAAAAAAATTATCATAATAAAAGTGAAAAAAGACACCATTTGGTACAAAATTATATATTGCCCAACTCTTGTATTAATATTGCCGGTCTTTATGCTTTCCTCATATGTTTACAAGTGTTGCATTGTCGCGATGACTCCACTGCTTGTTTTGGAGCATGCTCAGAGTGCCAAACTCAAGCTTAAATCCACTAAGCTGTAATCATGCTGCAATAGCCCATGTGTGAATTGCATTAGCCAGGTGTGTCAGCCCAACCAAGAAAAATCTGAATTACTGTTATTTGAGTCATACTAAGATGTTTATGTGCATTTCAATGGTGCGATTATAGCTGGATTGAGGGTATGCCTTTCTCTACTTGCATGTAATTACACTGATAGCATTAATCTTGTGCAGCCTCGGGATTTGTGTTCGTGAGCTCTAAACTTCACAGAAATCCATCATATCCTCATCAAAGCTACAGGACAGAAAAACATGGCATTGCTCCATTTGGAGAAAAATAAGCTGACCATTCAGTTTATGAGAACGAGGCACTCATCGCGATGTGTACTGCAGCCATGTTATAGAGTAAATACATGAAGTACTTGAATTAGCTTGGCCAGCCAAACCCACAAGCTTTTTTTTTTTTTTTTTAGCAAAGTGAGTTTCAAAATGTGCCTGGTTCCTTTCATTGTTTGTTTTTTTTTAATTTAGCTTTCGTAGATACTGCCCTTGAACAACTATGCAACTTTGCTCGTTTCTTTGCTGTTTTGGTTGCATTTGTTGCTACAATAAAAGAACTATTATAAAAACTCTTGCGTCACCCCTCGCTCGGCTTGACTCTCCCTTCCTCGTCCTTGTATCCGAAGATTTCCTCTGCCTTTTGGTCACTCTGCCACAACCAACATCTAAAAAAGCCATTGCTAAGTTGTTGTTTGCCTAACCGGGATGTGTCACTTTCACCCAAAACCTGAGACATCAGGGTTACCGGGTCGGTTCTCCCTTTCTTGCAAGGCTGGTTTTTCACCAAGATATTCCAGAGGGAGGTGGAGCAGGCTTTATTCAAACTGAATCAACTTCTTTAGTCATCATACTGACTCTGAAAATGTTTAATTAAGATTTTTTTTTTAAAGTTGCATTGAAATCTAGCCCTTGATAATCAAAGAGAAATTACTTGAAGGGACCTTGAAAGGATTCTTTGTTAGTATAACAGCAAAAGAATTTGGATGTCTGGCCAGGCTAAAATTCAATTTTTTTAATTTGTATAACCTGTTTTTGAAGTTGCAGGTGTTCAGATGTTTGAAGTCCATGTTAGGGCTGCACAATATATCGCAAAATGATCATTATCTCAATATCAGCAAAGCAATATCCGTATCGTAAGAATGTAAATATATCACAATAACGCTGTGGTCTTCCATCTGACAGAGATTTACACTGAAGAATCATTTTCCACCAGAGCCTTAAAAGAACATGTGTTGTGACTAAATAAAAATGTTTAAAAAGTCAAATTTTAGTGGTAATTTAATTAATTTAGTCACAGCTTAGCCTTGTTTTATTCCTGGTTTAGTCTGTGTTAAGTTCTGACTTTGTCGCTGTTTTGACTGTAAATACAGGAACTTACATTTTTGTGAAATGTAGTGAATTTAACATACTATGTTCGAAAAGTAGGCTCTATTTTAACATATCGCAATAATATCGTTATCTCAATTTTCAACATAGTTATTGAATATCGCATGTTTTCTCCATATCGTGCAGCCCTTGTCCACATGTTGTCAAACATAGTAAGAAGTTTTTTATGACTTCACCCCTCACCAGTTTTACATCTGTTCAAAGAAACCTAAACATCATCTACAGTTAGCTTGGCCAGCTAGACCTGGGTTTGGAATAGGGCTGCACAACATATCGCAAATCTATCGTTACTGCAAAATTGACTCCCTTATTCGCCATATCGCAAGAAAACAAATTCTCCAAAAAATCACAAAATTCATGTGGAGGTTTCATTTTTACAACATGTCTTAGAAGTTGCAAAGTTGTTTGAAGCCTTTGTATTATCAAACTTAGTAAGGAGTGTTTTCACAGGTGCGGCTGTAGCCACACCTTTGTGAAAGTTCTGCCTAGCAACATCACTAAAAGTTACATCCAAAAATGGGCCACGGCAGCTCGTCCTTCCTCTCGGAGATTGGCTAAAAGACAGACCGTCGTTCACCCCAGAGCTAATATGCCGTCTGCAGCTGGCCTTCATTTGAAATACCAATGCGTTTTCTAAAGTTCACCATTCCTTTGAGATGACCTTCTCTCTTCTTCACCACAACCTCAAACACATCACATCAGAAAGCTTGACTGAAAAGCTAGAATGTGAGTCATATTAGTCAAAAGCTTGTTTTTAAGGGGGGGCTTCTAAATACAGCTTGCATGCCAAAGAGGCAACGTCAAAGAGAAAACAGCTGGTTTATAAACAGCTTCAAAAGGGAAAGAGCTTCAAAAGATGTCAAGATCTGAATGTTTAACTTCTCTTTCAGCCTTTTCACTATCAGGCGCGTTTCAGTGATGTAGTACTGGGAGTTCTTGGCAAAATTACCGCGAGGCCTTTACTTTTGTTAATTAGAACATTTCAGAGCGTGATTAACAATTTGGCTTTTCAACACTCTTTTAGCCTGATCTGGAGGTTTACATGCACTGCTGGGAGAGTAATAACCAGCCTGAGCTTCATTAAGGCTTTTTGAAGAACAAGCTAAAAACAAGGCTGCTGTTTTTCTTGTTTTTTGAAAAGCTGACCTTTTAAAGATATGAAGGTTTTATCCCAGAACTACTGGATGTCAAAACACGTGGAGATGCCGCTGAATTGAAATGACTTTAGCAGTGAGTTTTACCTTTGGGTGCAGTTGTAAATTCAATGTGAGATATAGAACAAGACATTTTAAAAGTACCAGTGAGGATAGTGGTTTTGTCTGATTGCTCAAAGAGGTATAGGAACTGCTGAGGAAAGGATTTGCAGGTTCAAATGTTCCATTTGCTAAAACCAGGCTTCTGCTCACAAACCAGTTTTAGTGCTTGGCCCAATGTGCTGCCTTACTGCACTCAACAATCACAGGGAACATTATTTAGCACTAAATCCACCCAAGTGTTGTTTTTATGACTTCAAATCTTCACCGGTTATACTTCTGCTCAAATAAAACATTACTGTTATCTACAATTGGTCAGCTAGACTCGTTCAAATGGGTTTGGAATAGGGCTGCAACTATATCGCAAATTTATTGTTATTGCAAAACTGACAAATGCAATAGCCATACTGCAAGAAAACTGAATACATGGCGGTCATTTTGTCGTCTTTCACCTGACAGAAGTTCACACAGCGGATTAGAGACTGTGTTGAGACAAAAGTTTTAAAAGACCTGTTTTTTTTTCTGTGATCAGTTCAAAATTTAGTCCTGGTCTATGGCTTTAGACCCATTTTACCTTTGGTTTAGTCCTGGTCATGTCCTGATTTTTTTCTGGTTTAGTCTTGGTCTAGTCCTGGTTTAGACCTAGTTCATTCCTTGTTTAAGCCTGGTTTAGTCCTAGTTCAGTCCTGGTTTTGTGTGTGTTTTAATTCAGCCCTATTTTCATCAGAGTGTTGTCTCTCTTCCTACAATAAAACTGAATTGAACTTTTACTGAGTCAATAATAAATCAAAAAATCACAGGTAATATCGTTATTGCAATATTTTACACAGTCATCGCACAACACTTATTTTTCTAATATTGTGCAGCCTTAGTTTGGAACATCTCACATTAAAGCTGTGATTGATTCTACCCTCCAATTACAACTGATTATCTAAAACTGCACGGGTTTTAACAAATTCTTTGTTTCTCTGATAAGTTAATAAGCTTAAGAAGATGAATGAATAATATACCATGAACAATATAAGATTATATTTAAATGTATGTTGCCCAAAGCTGAAAATATTGATCTTCATTTATTGTTTCATGGGCCATTATTACACAGAGCTACAGCATACATCTCAAACACGAGGATCATTTACTCTCGGTTTACTCTGGCCATCTGAAATTTACTTTTGCCATGCGGCCTTATGATAAGCTGTGTTTACAGCAGAAATAACATTTATTAATAGTACATCATCAGTATGTCCCACTGTTTGGAGGATTTTATCACTCTGCCCAACTAAAATAGATTATGCTGATATCTTATAGTAATGCCCAGTGCATCTCCTGCCTCCTATTTGTCCAGAAAGCATTAACTTGTGAGTTAATTACTAAGTTGAAACCAGTATTTTCCATTCTATACAGGCACGTGCAGAGACTTCTACAGGGGCAGGTGCTCAAAGCGAAAAAGGGGCACATACATATAACCAGATTTTAAAACACTGTTGTTTTAGGACTGTGGCAAGCAAGACGCTCACACAACTATTACATTTCTGTGTATACTATGATATATTGCAATACGGTAAGGTTGAAACTATACATTTTTAATACAATTTTGGGAAAATAATAAAAAACTAATGAACATATAAAATGTAAAGAAAACACACACTGCATGACGCTAAACTAAATAATGTAATTTTATCCATGCTCAAGATGAAAATTATTCCCAGCGCTATGAGAAAGTCCTTAGACATTTCTAGTAATAAATGAAATAAGTTATGTGGGAACAAGATTTTGGAACATCACATTTTTTTTCTTATCAGATCACATTTTGCCAGCTCCCATCACCAACTAGTTCGTATTTTTGCACAATTATAGCAAATTCCCGCAATTTAATTGCATTAAAATGCCTAAATGCTAACTGCAATCCATTATTTATAAGCAACCCGGTCTAAAAGTAAAAAAGATTTTATGCTAACAACAATTACAAAGCATTTATGGAAGCATTTTGTAAATATCTAGGTGGTTAGCAAGTAGCAGTCAAAAGCTCCGTATTTAAACAGAACTTATCTAAGGTGCGTGCATAATACTTTCATGGCTTTGTCTTACAAATCACGCGACACGAACAGCTCACTCACCGCTTCTTTCATTCCCAGTGACTGTACTGGGTTTAAGTTCTGGAATCTGGACCAAAAAAATGACAACAGCCCTCTTTATGGGCTCCGCAGTCCGCTCTTTCTCCTCTGTTTTCAACTTATTTATTTCAAATTATTAATAATTAATGAATGAATAAATGCTCTTATGAAGAGCCAAATGAGGGCTTAAAGCCAAAAAAAAAAAAAAGACCAAGGACCAAAAGATTTTTGACTTTTGACCACAATCATGTGTGCTTGAGTAATATGGACACTTTTTGATGATATAATGAAAAAATATTTTCACCTAAGTTAATTTGTGGTGACAGAGGAGATGTTGAACTTTTTGGCAGTTTTTGGTTAATTTTGAATAAACCCAATTCATTGCAGAGATATGAACTATAAACCATGCTAAATCTATCTTTTGAATCTTAAGCAGCAGATTCTATTATAGAATTTCATCCTGCCTCCATCTCAATTTTACAACATAGGCAACATCACATGTTGTATTCACGTTCTAGAATTTGATTATGTCTATATCTCAGATGGAGGGCAGGGGCCAATGAAGTACCATCATTAAAAGAAATAACCAAACAGAAAATCCACAAATATCAAACCTGTTCACTTTTTGTTAGAAAGTGGGTCCACAACCACACCATAATAATCTTGTGGCTTGCCGAGTCTACTGACAGTAATTATGCCTCTGTGTGTTTGAATAATATTACCACTTTTTGATGCTATAGTGAAAAAAACTTCACCTTGAGTCATTCGTACTGACAGATAAGACTTTGAACTTTGAATATTAGCCATAAACCACACCAAGACATCTGCATTTTCAATCTTTAGCAGCAAATTCTACCATTGAATTTGACCCTGCCTTCCATCACAGTCTTACAACAAGGGCCCTTTAGAATGTTATGACATCACATGAATGTAACCTTTTG
The DNA here is from genome assembly GCA_020698575.1 of Bostrychus sinensis. Lineage (NCBI taxonomy): Eukaryota > Metazoa > Chordata > Actinopteri > Gobiiformes > Eleotridae > Bostrychus > Bostrychus sinensis. The sequence goes on from CM036247.1 coordinate 39,696,238, forward strand.
GGGTCAGTCATTTCCACTATAGAGGGTATGCAGATGATGTCACAGCACACAGAATGAATGAATGAATGAATGATTTTATTATTGTGTCTTGCATTCAAACATGCCCAGCCCTTTACATTTGCTTATAAGACACCATCAACTGAACAAAAAAAACTAGTTGCCAGACAGTAGGCACAATATATCTACACAAAAATATACAATCCAAACAATTTCATCTAAATAAACACGACTGCCGTTTTCTCCAGGCTTTACAAACAAATGTACCCAATTTATACACATTAAAATTAAACAACCATTTCATCTTCTCATCATCAGAGATCCAGAACATCTCAGGTTTTTGGACGAACATCCCATTTAACAAAGGGATTCTAAATTCATCATAAAAAGGACAATACAAAACAAAATGAGTCTCACTTTCCACTTCCCCCAACTCACACAGCCCACAGAGTCGCTCTTCTGAAGTTTGGTTAAATCTCCCAGTTTCTAAGGCCAGAGGAAGGATTCCTAAACGCAGCTGAGCAATCAGAGACCTTTGATTCCTAGTCAAATTTGCACGGACATAAAATTCTGTCCTAAATGTATCTTTCATTTGAATATATGTCCGCAGCTTTGGTTTAGTCATTATTCCATTCAGCCATTTTTCTTCATGCACAGACATTAAATTTTCTCTGATCTTCTTCATGTTACATGACAAACTATTATAGAATATATACTGTTGTTGTGCTTCAGCAAAGATAGCTTGAAGCTCTGCAGCCCAGGGCGACTTTGTCTTACTCCAAATAAAGACTTTCTTAGTTATTCTATTGTCAGGCATTTTAATAAATCGATTCCATAATCTGACCATTTCACATTTTCTTTGAATAAAACCAGGAACCCAGCCCATATCCCCTTGTGCTGCCAAAACTGAAACAAACTTATGAACACCAAGAAAGCAACGAATAGCTCTGTTTTCAACAGCATCCAAAACTGGGCTTTGTCTGGCCCCCCACACACCTGCAGCATAATTTAAAACAGGAGATACACAAGCTTCATACAGCTGAGAGTACGTTCCATACCCAAGATCTTTACAAATTTTTAACTTGTTTATCACAGAACCCAGGGCCCTGCTGGCTGAAGCAGCTAAGATTCTAATTCCACTCTCAAAATTCATGAAATCATCAAATGTAAACCCTAAATACTTGTACTGAGAGGCATATTCTAAATTTAAATTCCCAAATGTAATAACTTTTTGGCTTTGAAGGGTACCTTTTTTTCTAAAATGCAAAACTTGTGTTTTGGCCTGATTATGACAAGTCTCCATCTACAGCACCAGTTTTGTAACACATTTAACATTGCTTGTAAGTCCTCCTCTGTTTCAGCCAGCAGAGCTACATCATCAGCGTAAAGCAGAATGCCCACTGTTGTACAGTCCAAGCGTACACCAAAATTAAGCTGTTTGATTTCTAAAGCCAAGTCATTTATAAAAAGAGAAAAAAGGCTCGGGGACAAAACATCTCCTTGTTTTACACCAAAGGGTATACAAAACCACTCAGTCAACAGGTCATTAACCTGAACACTCCCGTGAGTGGCAAAGCTGCATTAATAGCTACATCAAGTAATTATACCTGTTAGCACAAATACTCAAAATGGCAACTAAAAAGGGAAAAAAAGTTGCTGTAAAATTGACTGATAAAAACATATTCAACAACAAATCTGATATCTGAGGTATTTTTTGATTGACAGCTGAAATCTAAAAAAGAAGAAGCAGGTAAACAACCCTGCTGGCCAAATGTGAATCTGTAGTTTTACACGGACTTTTAGATGAATCACAGAGGAACCAATTTGTACCAATGTGAGGAGGGGAAAACGAAAGTAAAGCCAAGTGGGGGACCATATAGGAGTCATTAACACTTGTTGTGAGTAACGTTACAACAGTGCCTCAGTTACTTCAAAATGTAGGGGGAGCTCCGTAGAGGAAAGGGAAGCAAAAACACTGAAGAAAGGAGACAGGTAACTGAGTTCCACTTTTAAACATTTTCTATTAAATATATTGACAGCTACACAACAGTATGTCAGTGAGCTTTGTGTCCCTGGTCCACGTTAGCTGCACAATAAAGACAAATTTACCTCTAATGCCTGTGAATTTAGTTAGTTTGTTTAATTCTTCTAAGTACTCAAGAAAATTGTTACTGGATTAAAAATATTAACTAAAGTAGAAAGTACTTATGTTACAACCTAATCTAGTGTTGTTACTACCACTGCTTGGCATTTCCCTCAAGGTGAAATAATAAAAGTATATATAAAAATAATATAAACTATTAGGTCCTTAGCTGTCTTAGTTACATAAAAATGTCAAGAAAGTGAAATCCTTGCCACATATCAGTGTCTGTGGAAAACTGGTTCTTAGTGAGGTTGTGTGGATCACTGCTGAGTCCAATTATCTTATTTAAGTAAATACTCCTCAGTTTTACTCCCACTCTCACACTCTGTAATACACGCAGCTGCTTGTTTTGCCACTCAGTCCAAACGAAAGGGCCGTGACCCTTGGAAAAGTGACATCAGTGCATAATCTCTATATAAGGCTTTTGTTGCCATAGAAACATAAAGGATTGGCTAACAACCATTATCTGCTCCATCCTGCCCTCCACAACACATTACATGATTATTTATCCTTACTGTATGACCAATCTCTGCTCTTTCACAGAGTTCTAGTCAAATTGTAGGTAGATGTAAAAGTAGGAATGGTGAATCAGAAATGCCAAATGAGTATAGGCTGTTGAATGTATCGCAGCAATGATGGGACTGGTCTACATGACTACTACAGTGATATTCACACTCCCACCACTGCCCTTTGCTTTAACGTTCACACAGCCTCCCCAAAGGCCACCTGTTTAAAAACACTCGCAGGACACAACTAGGCAGAACCAGTTGTGACCAGTTCTGACCCACATGACACCTATCGGCTACAGTCAAGTATTAAAACTAGAGCCCGACCGATATGGGTTTTTTGAGGCCGGTACCGATACCGATATTAGGTAACAAAAAATACTGATATCCGATACATCGGCCAATACAGTTATACATAAGGAAAAAGTATTTTAAAGCATTTTTCTTTCTGCTCTTGTTTACATGAATATGGTGTGTACACCCCAGGCCACTTTATTAGACCAAATGTATTTTTAAAATGTTGTAAAAAGCTGCTTATTGTTCTTTATGCTGTCTGGTATGTAGGTTGTAGTGGGTATTTGTGTGGGTAGTATTATTATGTATTATATGTATTATATTTATTTTATTTAGCTTTAACTAAATTTGTTGAACTTAAATTTCATTTAAACTTGCTCTCCAAGTAGAGCATGGGGAGAACTACAAAATGCATTTTGAATTATTGTTCTATGAGGTTTTGTGGCAGAGAAATTAGCAAAATGTTTTTATTGCCTTTTTGAGCTTTTCAGGCCATGAGAAGGCAATTTGGGTTGTTTCATATGAACTGCAGAGTAAGAGCCCAACTGTTTGGAAACACCAGCATGCCCTCTGCTGCACAAATAGCAGAAGGCCATCATTTGCAAGTAAACAGGTCTTTCCCAGCATTCCAGCAAACAGTAAAAATAGTACTGTTTATATCGGCATATTTCGCCAGATTTCGGCCCATAACCGATAATTTTCTATATCAGCCAATGTTATCGGCCGGCTGATATATATCGGTCGGGCTCTAATTAAAACATAAGGGTCAGTAGATTTTGGCCTGGGGAGCTTGGCCTGGATAAGCCATACTTTCATTAGATTTTGTTTATATTGAATTTGTGTGGGCATTATTGTTCAAGGCTTTGTAAAATAATTGTCTGATATCACAGTTCATTATTTTTTATTATTTCTTTGGACGGACATGATGAACACAATTGTATATTATTTGAAATCACATGATGCTTTTGTCAGACCATCTTATTTAAAACTAGAATGGCAGTAGATTTGCACCACCAATTTTTGTATAATTTTGCTTTGACTTGCAAAATAAAAAAAAATTACCCATTTGATATGCAGCTAATGTTTTTGAAATGTTGTGGAGTCTGCATGTCTTCCATGTGTGACTGTAGTTCTCTCTGGGTACTCGGGTTTCCTCCTACCATCTAAGACATGAATTTGTGTGAATAGGTGACACTAAATTTCCCTGAATGAATGTGAGAGTGCCTAGTCGAATGTCTGTCTGTGTATGTCTCTAAAGGTTTTACATAAGCTAAACAAGAAAGAGGAAAAAAGGACCCTACAAAGGCAGAACTGCATGTAAAAACTTTAATGAAAAAGGGAAAACAAATCAAAGAGAAAAATCCAATAAACCGTCTGAAAAAAATCCAAAAGTCCAAACAAGGAATCACAAAATGTAAAACTCTAAAATCAGAAGGCAGAACAAAATACAAAAACTTTCTGAAAACAGGACACTGGGGAACTCAGGAGACATCAGACACTGACAAAGACTTGACATGGACTTGACAAGAAAATGATGCAACAAAGAATTGTGGAGGATATGTTGAATGCGCACCAGGCGTCGGCATCAAAGGAGCCCTCTGATTGGCCGCATGCTCTATTTACACTTTATCATACAGCTCATTATTATTAAAGTAGAACTCAGCAATTTTTATACCTTAAAAAAAATGTTTTGCAGTCTGTGTGATGGTCAAATGAGTTGTGGGTAAATGAAGTGTCCAGCATCTCCCCCTGCTGTCTCTGGGCTGAAAGTGACAAGTCTTGGGTCTCACGACAAAGTGACACATCGCGGTTAGCTAAACAATAAGCCAATGTGCTGCAGCAAGCTTACCTTAGCTTGTAGCCTTGTGCAGATAAAAATATAACAGCTTCCCTCTGAGGCAAACAGCTGCAATAATCCAGTCCCTTTTATTCACTATAGTAATAAGACGTGCTTAATGTAGTGCGTATGATTATTATTTATTGGTCAATACTTGAGTGTGAAGGTTTATTTACAGAAGCCCATTATCCGCAGAGTTTAGTGACTAGCACTGCCTGTTGTTGTAAATAGCGTCTTCCACATGCGCTGCTTGGTAGTAAGTCTGAGTTACTTCGATGTGTCTATAGGCCAATTTTTGTGCTAACATGGAGACGGAGCAGTTCCCAGATCAGTGCGTTGGGTTGGTGTGCTCTAGCCTTAAATGTCAGCCCTGCGACTAACTGGCTACTGTCCCCGCCCAAGGGTAAAAGTTTCTAAACCAGCAGAGCTTGACAAATTACCAGATTTTGCGATAGAGACATTGTTGATATAGCAATACAGATGCAGCATTTTTTGCCAGCATATCTTCAGGCTCTTGTAGCTGTTGTTTTTACAGCAGCCATACAGTTTCCCAGGAGCAATTCCTTTTGACAATTACAAGTGTTAAATTGTGTGTTCACCATTTAACACCTGTAATTGCTAATATTAATTACTTTTAATGGTGTCAGTTTATTAATTGTCCTTTAATGGTGAAGCTGCATGCTGCTCAAGTGACAACACACTCACAAAGAGCTGACAGTCACATGCTTGCTGTTAAAACCTAATCAGGTGAAATCTATTAGTTTTATATTCATACTTTAACAGTAATGTGCAATAATTAGGCTTTTATGGGGCATGTAGACTTTGTTATTGCTTTCTTTATTCCACAACTCAACAGAAAACAAAAGCAAAGAAAGAAACAGATATCGACAAATATTTGACAAGGCAGTGATAATGGTGGTACATCATGTAAGCTAAGCTATGAGAATAAGTCTTATGTCATGTATTAGTAGTTTGAGTAGTTTGTAAAGCCTAATTGGTCCAGTTTTAGCAGAAACTGGGGCAAGAAATGTTGGGCGCTATTGGCTGCTCCCTTTCAGGGTTCGCTCCAGGGAATCATGCGTGTGGGTACATTGGTACAGGTTTTTACGCCGAGTTCCTGATGCAACCCTCTCTATTTAGTTGGTTTTAGAACTGGTGCAGATTGTCGCTGGAGTTTTTGAGTCCATGTTTTGGAATCGATCCCCTGGCGTCCCAAACAAAAGTCATGGTAACTTACAACTTTACTTCACAAATGTTGGGTTGGTTTCCTCTAAAAACTAGGACTTCTGCCTATTTGTTCTCAAGCTTTCAGGGTAATTTTCTGTTGTTAAACTTATATCTTATAGCGGGTTAGCTCAGTTGGTAAAGCTGCAGTGCGTATGCAGGGCAATTACTGCCTTGACGTCGTGGGTTTGAGTCCAGACAATTTGCCAAATGTCTGTTGCTGCCCTCCCCAATGATTTCCTATCATTAGTCAGCTGTCCTATCTACTTACCTATAAAATAAAAAAGCTTCATATGTAGATAAAAAAAGGAAAAAAAAACTGTTTAAAATAAAAACACCACAAAATCATCATTATCATCATCATTATAATTTTTTGTCATATATAGCACTTTTCTAGACACTCAAAGTCACACTCAGTGGTGCGCTACTAGTGTTGCCCTGGGGCAAACAGACAGAGATGTGGCAGCCATTTTGTGCCTACCATCTCTCTGACCATCACACTAGCACGTTTGTAAACCAGCGCCATAGACATTGGAAACAAGGTGGGTAAAGTGTCTTGCCCAAGCACACAGCAGCAGTATGCAATCTTGGTGGCAGGAATCGACTCACCAACCTTCCTTAGTGAGCGAACGAGTGAGCTACTGCCTACTTAAATGCATTTAAAATGGGACATAGTGCTCTTCTTTTGGGTGCATAAATCTACTAAACACTTAATCCTAGTCTTTAAATGGAGCATTCTGTTTTGTCTTATTTGATATTGTCTGCTTCCATCATGTGATTAAACTTTTAGCTCCTTACCCTCCAGGCCACATTTTCATTAACGGATAAGACAACAATAAATCCCATCCCAACTCCTCGTCTGCCAACTCATTACTTCACTCTTTATTATCTTTGTTTCCACAGAGCCCCCCAGATTCCACTTCAGCAAACCCGAGAACTACATCAGCATGTACCACCAGGAGGGCACCGACACGCTGTACGTAGGGGGCCAGGCCATGATCTACGTGTTGAATTTTACCGATAACGGGGTCAGCGACTTGCAGGTATGGCTTCTCCATCACTCAGACAAACAGGTCATTTGAGTTTAGCAGTGTTAACAGGACATGACACATATCTATTGCTGGGACAGGCTTTGAAAGAATAACAAGCTGGTTGTCCCAAAATGACCTCCAACAAAATCAATATGGCCTCCTTCAGACCTTGCATTTCAATCTGTCTTTTCTCTATCTCGATTAATGTTGCTAGCTTTATTGAGTTTATCTGCTAACTTTATCTATTAAGTATTTATTTATATCTTTCTGAGTCTGTGAGCCCGGCTCTCACTATCTCACTATGCAATATTACTATTATTTCTGAACTTTTACTTTAGATTTTTACTTCCCAGATTTTCTCTTTCTGCACCACTGTTACATAGCAAAACAAACCTGGCACTGACAAATGATTTTCCTTGAGGAATAATATGCTTCATGCTGTTGTTACCAAAATCAGCATTTTACCCATTTACCCATTGCCTATTGTCAGGCGCTGTGGCTGTGTGGCATGTTAAGGAAAAATAGCCTTTATCTGCAACAGATTTTTCCATTTTTTTATATAATCAGCTCACACTTGAAATGAAACCAGGCCACTTTCTCGTTTCTTTGCTGTTTTGGTTGCATTTTTCTCTACAAAGCTTCTCCTACATTTCAAAGTAAAGCATTATTGTAAAAACTCAGGAGTCCAGTTAATTCCCATGTGACACTTAGCTCGGCTTTACTCTCGTATTCTTCTCCTTGTATCCAGACAAATGTTTCCTCTGCCTTTTGGCTGCTCTGCCATAATGAACATCCAAGAAATAAAGCCATCGCTGGCTTGTTGTTATGGCTAACCAGGACATGTTGCTTTCTCTCGAGACACCAGACTTACAGGGACCCGGCTGGTGCTGTCATTCTTGTTTTGTTTTGTTTTTTTGTTTTTTTGGTTTTTTTGCCAAGATATGACAGGGAGAAGTGCAGGTGGAACTTGTTTAGTCATCACACTGACTCTGAAGCTGTTTGTTTAAGTTTAAAATGTTCCATATTTCACCTTTAAATTAAATTATATGAAGATACCGATTTAACATAGGTTTAGGAGCAAGGCCACGCTTCAGCTGCATTTCAAGGATCCCAGTCCTCAATCACTCCTCCAATTTTCCCACCTATTTAAACCTGTGAAATTCATTTAACACTTCTGGTCACTGTTCTCTCGACCCCCCCCAAACCTTCCATCACATTCCCTTTCTCAGCTTTCTCTCTCAGACAACTATACTCGACCTCAAGTCTCAACTCACCCAGCCATCATCCCCTACAGGCCATTTCCTCATCCATCTCTCTGCATCCTTCATCCCTCCTCCCCCTCCTTGCATCCCTCTCCCTGCATCCTTCATCCCTCCTCCCTCTCCCTACATTCCGCTCCCTGCATCCATCATCCATCTCCTTACATTTCTCTTACTGCATCCTTCATCCATCTCTCTACATTCCTCTCCTTGCATCCCTCTCTCCACATCCTTCCTCCCGCTCCCTGCATCTCTCATCCTTCTCCGAACACCCTCTCCCTGCATCCTTCATCCCTCCATCTACATTTCTGTCCTTGCATCTCTCTCCCTGCATCCTTCATCGCTCTTGCTGCATCTCTCATCCCTTTCCCTACATCCTTCTCCCTGCATCACTCATCCTTCTCCCTACATCCCTCTCCCCACATGCTTCATCTTTCTCCCTGCATTCCTCTCTCTACATCCCTTTCCCTGCATTCTTCATCCCTCCTCCTACATCACTCATCCCTCTCCCTTTATCCTACATCCCTCTCCCTGCATCCCTCATCCCTCTCTCTACATCCCTCGCAAACCCTATCCCTGCATCCTTCATCCCTCTCCCTATTTCCCTATCCCTGCATCCCTCATCACTCTCCTTACATTCATCTTCCTGCATCCTTCATCTCTCTCTATATCCCTCTCCTTGCATCTCTCTCAGCAGCTTGCATGCCTCATTATCCCTTATCCAGTCCATCCTCCAATAATACATTTTTTCAGATTTACCCCATTACATTGCCTTAAACACAAGCCAAACTTTTAATACAGTTAGCAGTTAAAATGTACAAATTGGCACAGCTCTGGAAATAAAATAAACAGAGAGCTTGGACTAAACAAAAACAGCACTTACTTACCACTAATTGCTGTTTACTGCAGCACTTCACATCTTTACACATCAGGATTTAGACTTTTCTGTTTCTCTGATTGGTTGAGTTTTTCAAAACAGATGCATTTGCTGGTAAGGACTTTGGATCTCTAATGATTTTTTGTCTATCCATTTGCATTTAATCTGCATCCATTTGTTCTCTCCCTCAAAAATCTAACTGCAAGCGACAAGTATCAATGTAAGTCAATCTTTACTGCTCCAGTGGAAACATGCTTTTTGGGTCTGATTAAAATCTACAAATGTCCATGTTTTTTTGCAGGGGCTATGGTTTGACCTAGTTTGATTTTTTTGGATTATGCTCTATAGTTGTAGCCAACACTAATCCAGACACACACAACAGCTCTGAATTACGCTCTATTAAAGTGCTGTTTGCCCTGGAGCGGGGAGTCACTGGGGGGTGACATCATAGTGTGGTCTGTGAGTGGGACCAGGTGAGAGGTCAGAGACAGACGGGACAGCTGGCCAGCACTGACCCACTTCACCGTCCAAGTCAGGAGGGGGGTCATACATTCATTATGAAGATAGACTCGTCTCTCCCTCTGAGCTGAGAAAACATTGTTGACTTTGTTAATAGTGTCAACATGGGCTTAGGAAAACATGAAGTATGGGCCACAGTGTCAGCCCTGACTGGACTAATTCATTATGCAGTCACTTCATTTGGTACACTCTGTTACTTGTAGCAAGTTGGACGCCTTTTACCTTCAGAAGTGCCTTAATTTATCAAGGTACTGGTAATATTCCTCAGAGACTTTGGCCCATATTGGCATTATGGCAGATTGACTGTTGACTGCACATCAATAATGCAAACCCTCCTCCTCCATGCATCCCAAAGGTGCTCTACTGGATTGAGCTCTGGTGATGGTGAAAGCCAGAAAGCATTTTCAGATAATGGGATGGAAGCAGCCATAAGAAAGGAATACCCTGTGGTCATAAAGAAATGGACACAGTCAGCAACAATACTCAGCAAGGCTCCGACATATTAACAATGATCAACTGGTACTAAGGGGCCCTTACACCATTACAACCGCAACAGTCTGATCTTTGATTGATACAATTCAGAAGGCTGTTTTTCCAATCTCGTATATTGTCCTGTTTAGCTGAGTCTGTGCAAAATGTAATCTTGGTTTAGAGATAATTCTCTGCAGGTTGGTTGCTTGAGTTATTGTTTCTATTCTATTATCTTGAACCAGTCCGGCCATTCTCCTTAAATTTCTGGCAATTAGGCATTTCCACCACTGAACTACCACTCACTGAACATTTCTTTTTTTTTTTTTTTTTGGACCATTCTGTGTAAACACCAGAGATGGTGCTCCAAAGATTGTTCTCAGGTCTTTAATCCAAACAAAATGGATAATATATTCTAAGATGGATAATGTCGTCTAAGATGGCGCCATGGATGGATGCTCAGGTACTTTGGTGCTTTGTTCATATCTGTACATTGGGTAGATTAGTCCATTTATAGCCTATTTTATTTTATTCTATTTTATTTATACATTACTTGTTTTATGTTTGCACCAAATGGCCAAAACAAATTCCTAGTGTTGTGAAACCTTTTCTCTTGATGATTCTGATTCTGACCTAAAAACATTTTGCTGTTCATGTGATGGCTAAATGAGTTGCTGCAGTAAATAAATAAGTAAATAAAGCTCCCTACACCTCCCACTGGCAGATGTAGGCTAAAAAACAACAGGAAAAGGAAAAAAGACCGTGTCCCCAAAGTCTTCAATCTCATGAGAAAGCATCATATTACGGTTGCCCATAACAACAAGCAAGCAATGGCTTTATTTCTTCGATTTTCCCCATGCTAGAGCAGCCAAAAGGCAGAGGAAAGCTTTGCACAGATAAGAGGACAAGAAAGTGAGAGACCAAAACAGCGAAGAAATGTGCAAAGTTACATTGTCCCCTTTACATTGCCTTGCCATCCCTATTCTAATGCTCAACTTGAGTTTTGTTTTAAATAAATCAGCATGACTAACTGCATTTAGTTGCTGCCATGATGTACCTATTAAAGTGGCCATTGAGTGTATATATTTTATATTATTGATGCACATTGCTGTAGTAAGCATACATCAATGGGTTTAACAATTATAGATAACTCTTCAAGAGATTAGTGGTGGTGAGTACAGTTACACTGATAACAAGAATTCTGTCATGGTGCTGTTTGAAGTTGATATACTTGAATAATTGCATAGCATTATAACCATCTTGTATGCATAAAATTAATTATGTTAATATGCACTTGGTGTTACACTACAGTGTGTCATGTAGCTTGATTAATGCTCTTGTACACATGTCAGTAGTGATATGGCATGATTTTAGACAGAATTCCTTGTCAGTGGAAACAAGACATGTTGATAGCTCCTTACTAAACGGTGGAGAAAAACACTGAATTCCTATAGCCTAGTTACAAACTATGATTATGCAATATGCTATGTTTCAGCATACAACACATGGAAGCATGTCTATGTTCCCACAGTCCTTTGTTCCCACATTGCTAAAATAAGTTTCTGGTAAATTATACAGGTTTAATCCTAACCTCTACCCTAACTCTAACTTTAAATCTTAGACATTTGGAAACATAGGGCTGTGGGTCTAATTTTGAAATGTGGGAACATAGCTTATTTTGAAATGTGGGAACATAGGGCTGTCTGAACATAGCGAATTCTGAAATGTGGGAACATAGGGTTGCTTTACAATTTGATGCATTATTCATTCACTCCTCAGTCACACTCGGTGCTAATTTTAAATGTGGGAACAAAGTGCTGTGAGAAGATAGGACTTTTTTTTATCTTAGAATTTTTTATCTTAGAATTTAGCACCCAACAGTGTGCTAAATATCAGTAGAATTCACAATAGATATGTTCCACCTTTTGTAGTCTTTCTGTAAACTGCTTTGTCATTAGTATGTTGTATTTGATGGTGCTAATGCTAACGCTGAAGCTTTGCCACTTTTAAATGTATCATTCTCCTGCACTGGTGTTTTTAATTAACCACTTATTAGGCTTATACACTAGCTTGTTTCTATATCCAAAACCAATAAAGACATATTACAATAAAAATACATTTCCAATATAAACTGGAACAGAGGCCAGAATAAGCTAGCTACTTCTGAACAAAGATCATAGAAGCATGTGAATGAATTAGCAAAATCAAGGACACATTTGTGAAGCCTATAGAGTTTGATAGTGGTAGTACTGACACCGAAGCCTCATCACTAAATGTATCACTCCGCTGCACAGGTGCATCCATGCCATGTAAAAAACTGTGGTCAGAATAAGCTAGCTTCTTCTCAACAGAGAAAATGCCAATGAATAAGCAAAGGACACCCAGTGACAAGACAAATGGCTACAGCCCAAAGGCGCACTCATGTGAGGTGAAAGGAAAAGTAGCAACAGTTTTTACTAACCATATTGTACCATCCAAATCACAGGTATAGGAAACATATGTTAGGCCTAGTAGCAATACTGTGCGAGCTATAACCTTAGTATCTCTCTGCTAATAAGCCACCTGTCTACTAAGCACGTGTTCAGAATAAGCTAATTGTGGTGGAGCAAAGTCAATTACTTTAGATAAACAATACATCAAACTGAGTACTAGAAAATGCATTGTGGAATTCATTTGATGTTTTTTGTTACCAGAATATTGTTACAGCTCTACATTGGAAAGTGCTAGGTAAGGCATTATAGTTAATTTGATGTAAGCCATTAAACTAACATAACTGGTTACTTAGCATAAGCTCAGAGAAAGCTAGTTGGAGCCGTTTGAGCAAAACCAAAAATACTACAGAAAAACATTATAGTGACCAGAATATTGTTACAGCTGTATATTGGAAAGTGGTAAGTAAGGCAGCTAATTTGATGTAAGCCATTAAGCTAACTGGTTACTTAGCATAAGCTCAGAGAAAGCTAGTTGAAGCTGGGTGAGCAAAACCAAAACTACTGTAGTATAATAAATCAAACTGTTTCAAGTTAGAAATGTAATGTAAAGAACAGAATGTATAGTTTTAATGGTAATATATAATAATATAATTTTTTAGCTGAAAGTGGGTATGTAGGGCCAGTAGGTGGGGTGCGTAGCTACCTATGTTCCTCAGTTTATTTAGACTGGAGAACATGGGTAGCTGCACATTTGTAAAAGTATCTATGTTACCCAGTCCATAGAAACTAGAGAAGATAAGTACAGGAGAACATAGGTACTGGCACATTCTGGTAAGTCCTGATATTCCCCAACTCTACCCTTAAACTTAGCCCTAACCCTAACCAGGGAATATTTGCTGCCCCCTAGTAGGCGCTATTGCCCATGTTTTCCATTAGCAGGGCTTGACATTAACACTAGCCAACTGGCCAAATGTGGGTAGATAGACATTTTGGCTGTGACACATTGACATTTAGGCCTGACTTTTTATTTTTTATTTTTTTGGTTTTGATTAAGTGTTTCCATAATTGAATATATATGTATAGTAATTAATTATGAATATAGAAAAAGCAGCCTTAAAAGACTTTAAAAAATCAACTAAGATTTGTTACACGACATACAAAAAAGATACAATTTATTTTATTAAATAGCTTAAATTGTAGCAAAATTTTAACTTGTACTAGTAGTAGTTTCATGTTTCTTTTAGCTTATCATATACTATACAATAAGAACATCAGCATTTCAACTAGCTAAACTGTGGCTAGTGAAAACCTTAAATGGCTAGTAACTTCAGTAAAAGGCTGGTCATGTGGCCATTAAATAACAATGTATGCTAATTGCTTGTTTTTAATCAGATATGGTTCTAATTAGATGCTAACATTTGCTTTTCCTTTCCACCTGAATTGACATATAAAACAACAAAATGCGTAGGCTATTTCACAAAAGTTTGTATACCCAAAAGTGTTATGTTGAGCCCTATACTAAATACTGAATGCTTCTAAACCTTTAGAATCAGAAGACAATGCTCTTCTTAAATGGTTAATATTGATATGCTCATGTATAATATAGAAACCTGCTGGTTATTTTGTGCTGCTATTATTCATTCCACAATTTACTATCACTGCAAACACCCACTGCTGCATAGAGGGACTACAAGATGAAAAAGAGGAAAATATGTGAGAAAAACTGGATGCACTCCAGCAGCAAGCAACATTAATTCTGGTAGGGAACTTGGACCAGGACAACAAGCGCCACTGCCTGCACCCTAGTAATTTAGTTTGAGAACCAGGTTTTGAAATACAAGCAATCCTTATATCTACAGCACAACATATTGAAAAAATACAGCAATGGAGCCATATTGTACTAATAGAGGTAGCATTACGGATGTTGTTTAAGAGTTTGAAGCAGCTTCGATGGGGTCACTGGCTTTACACGAGAAAACAGAACAGTGTGAAATAACTTGGCTCGAACTAAACAATTCTTCCTCCCACAGATCCCAGCGGCTTCCGATGAGACTGCGAAGAATACCTGCCGGGCGAAGGCTGCGCCACTCGAGGTAGACTCATCTTCTCTGTCAGCCCCCCTCTATCATCAGCTCCACAGCCATCTCCTCCTCCATCCGTGTAATCATCCTGTTTGTCATTATCATTACGCCGCGGCACAGAGGTGAGGGCTGCACTGCTCACTTCCATTTCTCTGGGTTCACAGTCCTGTCTGCATGTGTCACAAACCAAATAATACTGTATAGATTATCATGGTGTTGTAAGCAATATGAGGGAAACAATTTGGACAGGTTAGCATAAGCCACCAAATTTTGCATAAACAAGACGATTTTGGATAGTTGTCACAAACCAACTACATGCGTTTAATGTCAGTGCGTGGGTAGAGAACATTAGTAAGTGGCTTGACATTTGCCTGTTTCATTTGGCTTAAATAAGCAGTTGGTGGTAGTGGTGGTCAGCTAAAGTCTACATGCTAAAAGTCAATGAATTACAAAAAGATATATAGGTACTGCAAAGATGGGCACTCAAACTGGGAATTTTAGTTCTAGTGTAATTTAGTTCAAGTGTAAATGCTCAACCCAACCACAAATCCCTCAACAAATATCTCACAGTGGTAATGACTAAACTGTTGCTGGAATTTAAATCTTGTAACCAGTGTTGGGCAGATTACTAACTAAATTACTGATTACTCCTACTAAAAGTAATTTAGTTACTTTCCTGATTACTTTATTTTAAAAGTAATTAGAACTGGTTACTTGTTACATTATTACTCCAAAACAAATAAATAAGAACCAGAGAATTTCTAGCTCAGGAACAAACTTTACTGGAAAGTGCAAATCTTGCAACAAATAAATTAATCTTCTGACCATTTAGCCCTAAATTTCAAATATTGTTACTTGGTTTGCTGAACTTAAAAATAAACAAACTAAGTGTCTCCCGAGTTGTTTGTTTAACACCATCTGCCTCTAATTGCTAACTTTTTCTATTATAAGTCAGTGCACTGGACTTTTATTTAGCAAATTAGATGTGGAGTTTTCTGTGTTTGAAAATGTTTTGCTTCTGCCTTGAATGTAGATAAACTAAAAAAATAATTATTTTTCCAACTACAGAAAGTGTACTCTTCTCTCTCCATGCTCCAGTGCAGGACGTTAAAGGCTCTAAGTTTATTCATCAAAGACCACACATCCTACTTTAATAAGGAAGTCCTGGATAATGGAACAGTCTACCAAATTTGAGTGCTCTATTTGAAATTGTCTTGTACAACAACATCTGCAATGACCAGTCATTTTGGTAGTAGGGATGACAAGAAAGCTAACTCAAGTTGACAAAGATAAAATGTTGTCTCTGGGAAATGACTATGATGCAACATCGGGGAATACATTAGCATCGAAATGAATGATTTAGCATGCTAGCTACAGCTTACAGCACTATGCCCATACAGGTGGCCATCAACATGTGAAGTAGTTTTAGAGCTTGTTGTTCTAGTAGTCCAAGTTATGGTATTTCATGTTCTATATATGTCCACATAACCCTCTGACTTGCATGTACTAATACTAATACTAATACTAATACTAATACTAATACTAATACTAATAAAGTAGTGTTTGTGGTCTTTGTTGGATAAACCCCAAATATACATTGACAAAAAACTGAATTCTACTGTGCTTCTATATTTAAAATTCAATTAATGTTAGCCTGTAGCTTATGACTTATTACTTCTCTAAATGTCATAAAGTAAATAATCATTTTCAACAGTCTGCTTGAGTTCCATTATGGAGGACCGTGAGCACCATGCGAAAAGGAATAATGCTTTTATTAAAAGAGTTTTTAAAAGAGCCTTTAATAAATGGATTACTAAATGCTTTTATTAAAAGAGTTTTTAAAAGTTTACTTAATAAAGATATTACTAAATACTTTTGTTAAAAGAGTGTTTAAAAGAGCATTTAATAATTGGATTGCTAAATGGTTTTATTAAATGTGTTTTAAAAAGAGGATTTAATAAATGGATTACTAAATGGTTTTAATAAAAGAAGAATTAATAGCGTTATTCATTAATCCATTTAGGAAACCGATTTCTAAATGTTAATGTAATTAATAATGTAATTATCTAAAGCCGTCACCCGGCGCACTTTATTTCAGCGGATATAAAGCACACAGGAACATTTCACGAAAGTATGCAACCAAAAACAGCCACAGTGTGCACAAAACATCTGAAAACGCCACAGAAGAGCTGTGAAAGCGGCTTCAAAACAACGGTTGTAACCTCGGAGTGTAGAAATTAATAAATACGTCAAAGTGCCTTAATAGGTGTATAATAAATTAAGACTGTGTTAAAATGGGCAGTTGTGTTGTTTGTTATTGAGTATCACGTAATTTAACTTGCTGTGTGCTTTATATCCGCTGAAATAAAGTGCGCCGGGTGACGGCTTTAGTTAATTGACACAATGATATCCCGCATCCGCGCTCAGCGATTAGTTAAATATTTAACACAAATGCTAAAACCCTTGTTTGAAGGATAAAACTGCATTAGGCCATAGTAGTGTTAGTTTGGTGATTTTATTTTGCAAGGTGTAACACATAAATATGTTTTTTGAAGCTGCCCTTGTCCGGCTGCTCACTTACAAGCTGTGACCTTAAGTGGATTGTTCCGTTTAGCCGAATGCAGAAGTAGTTAGCGCATAACCCGTATTGTCACCGGGCCGGCTAAGGATGACGAGCAAATTGTCTGGCCAATCAGAGCGAGAGTAGCTCTGACCAATCACAGAGCTCGTTACATCGCTTTTCTTTTTATTTTATTTAACTTTAGCCAAGAGGACCAGGAACGCCATGGAAAAGCTAAAAGGAGAAGCTAATCAGAGAAGCTAATACATTTTGCAAATGCTTTTCCGAAAAGGTTTTGTAAATACATTTAGAAATCGGTTTCCTAAATGGATTAATGAATAATGCTATTAATCCTTCTTTTATTCAAACCATTTAGTAATCCATTTATTAAATCTTCTTTTAAAAACTCATTTAATAAAACCATTTAGTAATCCATTTATTAAAGGCTCTTTTAAAAACTCTTTTAATAAAAGCATTTAGTAATCCAGTTATTAAATTCTCTTTTAAACATTCTTTTAATAAAAGCATTTAGTAATGCATTTATCAAAGGCTCTTTTAAAAACTCTTTTAATAAAAGCATTATTCCTTTTTGCGTGGCGTTCACGGTCCCCCATATTCCATAACATGCACATGCACACACCTTTTATCAACAAACATATTGAACACCATAAGTGTGAATGTGAGAGAGTGAGTGGGGACTACGGTGTATTTACGGCACTAGCCGTTCATTAATACACGCTGTCCCATCCAAATAAATAAATAAAAATAAATAAATAAATAATCTAATGTGCCATCAGCCATACTAATATATGGTGAAAATAGTACTTTGAAGATATTCATCAAATCATAAGACAGTACCGATGAAGGAGCTACTGATAAGCAGCGTTACATATTTAATGAGAATCTTTGGAGAGCACTAAAAGCTGACAACACTGAAATACAATATTGAGACTGAAGTAGGAGTTTAATAACATGGAAAAGCTTAACAGAATTATTCAAATACGTTGACACTGACAAAGTAATCTTCACACATACAAAATGAGCAGAGCAACAATATTATACTGCTGTCAGGGAATAGAACGCACAGTAACAGTGACATGCAGCTATACACGAGGAAATGAGGTTTTTAAAATGGAGAACAATATAGTAGGTCAGAGGCAGGGCTGGCAAAATAACAGTGACTTTAGATTGTTACAAATCAATATTAAATGTATGTTGATTTTCTTGTGGCGTATTTATAACAATGCTACTTACCACATCGAGCAGAATCTCAATAACGCCAGACAAAAACAAAGGGGCTTAGTGGAATGTGTCTTATTTATTTGCTTGGTAACTCACTTAAATTGATATTCTGAGAAGCAGTGTACAGCTGTATCCAAGCAAACTCTAGGGAAAAGACTGGCTGGCCAACAGTTCTAATTACTTTTTTTTTTTTTTATCTTCAAACAATTAGTCTGGTCTCTGTGGATTTGAGTTGGATTTCTTCTTTGGTTTGGATACGCTGTTTGTTTGTGAGATGGCTGGTATTTTGGGTAGAGTAGTGTTTCTCAACTGGAGGATTGTAGGATCCAATTAACTTTTTAGAAAATTTTATTTTTCCACATGATTTTACATTTATGTAGCATGTATTTTTTCACTCAGTTTCATAATTTTAATTAAAATTTCACTTTTAATTTTAAAAAAAGGGAGTGCAGACAAAAGCTTTTTATGAGCCAGACTGCAAACACAATATAAAAAACTCCCACAACCAGCCAACAACAAATGTGTTAGAATGTGACAGTGAAACAGTTAAAGATTAGTTTTTAGAGAAAACCTTTAGGTCAGCTAAATTGAACTTGCTGTGCAAGTAGAGCTCGGGGAGAGCTACAAAATGCATTTAAAGCTTTTGTTCTATGAGGTTTTGTTCCAGAGAAATTAGCAAAATCCTTTTATTGCCGTTTTGAGCTTTTCAGGCTGAGATGAAGCGATTTTGGTTGGGGACGCTCTGAGCTGCCACCTCAGGGCTTCCCAAAGCATCTTAAGCCCAAATCTCAGAGATCTGTAGCAGGGCTCCCATAAAGGCCTCTAATGAGTTGGCATTGACAACAGTTAGAGAGTATTTTTAGAAAATCAAAAAGGCAATTTCAATCAAACTTGCTGTGCAAGTGGAGCTTGTTGTGAGCTATAAATTGCATTTGGATTTTTTCTTCTACAAGCTTCTATGCCAGAGAAATGAGTAAAATGTTTTTATTGCTGAGTAGAGCCCAAACTAATACAAGATGGTTGGGGTCCTTCAGTCACATAGTTGTCTGGACATGTACCTGACCAGAAATTGGCACAAAAGTGCAAGAATCAACCAATTGCTGAAAGACTAAAAAAGTCTAAAAGTTGTGCTGATATATATCAGATACTCATGTGAATGTGATAATCCATGAAAGAAAAGGAGCAGCCAAAGGGGACTTTGTTACAAATTATAATAATCAAAGTCATACTGTAGTTGGAAGCCAGTATTAGCAGTAGACTTTCCAATGTTTGTATGTACTCTAGCAATGTTATGAAGAATATTTAGTTAATATTGTAAGTATATTAATATTTATCTACACATACAGGTGTGCCAAGATCTGCACTCGAACTCAGGATCTTTTAGTTCAAGTGTAAATGCTCAACCCATTAAGCACAAATCCCTTATTATCTCCCAGACTAATGGCTAAATTGTTCCTTTACTGACCCCTCATGGCTGGAGTTAGTAGTTTCCACCCTATTTTGCAATGCTATAAATATGAATATTTAAAAAATTCCTGGATTCAGACAATGTCGTGGATCCACTCCCACACAAAAAACATGTCCTAATAATTTCAATGTTTGATAGGTTTTCACCATTACAGTAGCAGTCTGCAAAAGACAGTATTAATATATATATATATATATATATATATATATATATATATATATATATATATATGGCATATGGCTTTTAGTGTTAAATAGATTACAGCTAATTATGAGGGTGTTATTGTAATTAGTGGATCCTAGCATTTGTAATCCAATACAAACTTGCATCTCACAATCTGACAGTAGTCTTTGCAGCAGAAGCCAAGGATGGTGTGTTTTCACTGGAATGTGTGGGCAGTTTCTCAGAATGTGACAATAAAAATAATGGTCTGAGCAGTGCAGAGGATTGTAGTGCTCCAAGTCCCAGCTTTCTCTTTAAAATATTAATACATATAACCCATGAGAATGCACAATATACCTTACTGCACTGTTAAATGTAAGTGTGTTGTTGGACATTATTACATTGGGTTTACTATAATGGCCACAAAAGTACAAATTGGAAATGTCTAAAGTAGTATTCTTTACCTCATAGATGTCAGGCATGTTTGTGAGCAGTGAAGAAATGAATGTGGCTTGTACTAGCACCAAAATGTATGAGTAGAAAATGGGTTGATTGCCCTTGAGAAATCCATGCAAGCAAATAATGCAAGTTATAGAAATACACAAATATGTATAGAGGGTTTAAACTTAAATGAAGATTTGTAAAATATTATTACAGGGCCCCAGAACCATTGATCCTGTACAATTTATGATAGATTTTTATGTATGTTTTCCCATACATTATACACGAGTAATACATGAAAGACAATACAGGCTTCTGCTGTTACACAAAATTCCAGATTTGTTCAACAAGAAAAGCTAATGTGAATGCTACTCTAGGCAACTCATTATTTAGCATCTGGTACTCTCTATGAGTCATGAGTAACAATCATGTTCCTTCTGTGTGCTTTCACTTGCACAAGCGCATCACCTGTAATAAATAGTTGAGCCTCTTAACATTAGCCAACCTCTCCATACACTGCCTGTCTGGCTTTGGATATAAACAGTACTGTAAACCTTTGAAAAACAAGGAGGCAGATTCTTTGGACTGTGTGTTTTCCCTTGTGAAGCACTTGCACAATGTCTCTGATCCTCATGCAAAATCAATTATATAAAATTGACCCTATCAGGTTTGCCTTCTCGCTCAAAAGTACAATGGAGGCCATAAAGCTAATCAACCCTGTCATTGCCAAATTACAAGAACAACAAAAAAAAAAAAAAAAAAAAAAATCCCCAAAAGATTACCTTTATATAACCATTAAAGAGCTTTTTCTAAGAAAACATTACATAGTTTTAATAACAACCATTCATACCATCTATCCAATCTTGCATTTGTCTAGATATAATTTTAAGCTCCATAGAACTACATGGACTACATGGCTCCATTATACCCTGTATGTACAACTGCCCTGAGAGGACAAACTAAGCACTGCTGGGGAGAAGCACAGTCATATTTCTTTTTGAATGCAACATTCAGTGCCAGCCCATGTCATATGAACTATAGGCAAATAACTGGGGGGCACCGTTCACTGCCTCATCCTGCAGAATGATAGACACTAGGAACAGTTTTAAGACCATAGGCTTGCTACAGTTCTTGAGCTTCAAAACTGTTTTTTGTTTGATGACAATCGACCTCATAATCGCGAAGATATGATGATAAATATAGCTAATGAAATAATTTATGCAGTAATATACGACAGGTCGCCCACTAACCAGAGGGTGGCGGATCTCTTCTCGCTTGACTCAGTGCATACAGTCGGTGTGTCCTTAGATAAGACACTTCACTCACATTGCCTACTCCAGTCACTGTACGTGGCTGGTTGTGGAAGGAATTGCATCCGCCGTTAAAAAAAAAAATTGCCATATCACTGTGAGACTGGTTTGCTGAGGCAGAATAGTTTTATTTATTGTTACATATATTAAATACATCATTTGACATTTCTCCACTGGGTTTGTATAGACAAAAGACTGTCTAGACAGGGCTCCCATAGGTGCTCACAGGCTGTAGGAAGAAGAGCTGTAGACGTGTAGACATTCCCACTGTTATTTACTTTTGCACTTCCTTTATTAGCATGCCAGTAATTTTCACAATGCAGTATTTGTATTGCAAGTTGGAAACAGCTCCTTATTGACAATAGTATCTCTGCAGTACAGTATATCCTGTGGAAAGAATTATCTTTGCTTTGGAACAGTGGAGGTAATCCACTGTTTGCAGCCGGCTCTGACTCCAAGCCCCGTAACCGTGGGGCATATAAACACAGTGTTAGTGAGGGCCCCACTCCTGCTCGACAAACAGAGCATCCACAGAGTCTGGCTCCAGCAGATGGTGCAGAATGAGAAAACCCTGACGGAGGCAGTAAATCTTCCCCCATAAAACCCGTCGCACGGGGAAGGAGAGTGAAGGACGCACAGCTGAATCTGCCTTTTTACACAAAGACGTCCATTTGCTCTGAGGATAAGATCAACACTAAAACAAGACAGAAAAATGAGGTCATCACTTAATTGAATTCTGTCCATTATCTACATTCATACAGCGCTGCTTTAGACAGATACCATCAGTTCATTTTCAAACTAAACATTCAGAAACACTAACGTTGTGTTTTATTGAACAGAATAACAATGTGTAAATGTAGGCCAAGTTTATGTTTATGCAAAAAGCTTAATGAGCAGATAATACTAACAGCATACAAATGACAAAACATCTCTACGCTAGAAAATGTATGCATAATTTCTTCATTAGATTTTAAATTTTAAATCGGAAACCCAAAAATTATTTATTATTTCATTCAAATCAAGGTTAACATTATTTGTATGTAGTTTGTAACTTTCTTAAACAGAACAAAACAATGGCCAAGCCAAAAGTTCAGTTTTTGCCATGTTTATTTTCCCAACATGCCAAAAAGTGCAACGGTTAAATACATTTTATAAACAGTGCTATTTACAGTGCAGAAATATAGTATTTATAATAGAAAAGGCAGCAGGGGTGTAACATCAGGCAGTGCACTGGGGCCCAGGACCAGAGGGGCCCCATTGAGAGTCCTATATTGGTGGGTTATGTTGAGTCTGGGCAGTATAGTTTTCTTTATGATTAAAAAAAATATATATTTTTTAAGTATGATATGCATAATTCCTTCACAATTTTTACTTGCTGACAAAGTTTAGTGGAAAAAAAATGAACATCTTTTGTGGCAATGACATGTTTGAATATTTTAAAGAAAGTATTAGTCAACTTTAAGAAAGTAATTTAAAAGTATGACATATGGATGTGTGGACTTACTGAATGTGCTTTGTAATTTAAGGGCCCATTCTGAAAACCTGCACTGGGGCCCCACATTACCATCCCTTTCATGCTCTAAAGCTGGGGACACACTACATGATTTTGTCAGTCGTTACAGATTCTGAAAAGACTGGGAGCACACACTAACGACTGGTTTCAGCAGATTTAGTTCTGACGACTGAAAGACTGGGGCTCACACACTACAAGATCTGTAACTGCAACTGACACCAACCAAACGCAGCAAATTCTGGCGGGGAACTCGCGAAAACTAAATGGTAAACAAACATGGACGCTACCTGGGTCCCTGTTGCCGTTGTGTGCGCAGCTATCTGTTTGGGAAAAGGGAAAGAGAAAAAAACGGCAATGTATCCAGTTTCGCTTGGGTAGCACTCAACTTTCTTCTCTGTTTGCCATGGTTGTTTATGTTTTCTTCTTCTTCTTCAAATTTCCAGCTTATATTTTCCCGCCGCTTCCTGTTGCTTCGTCTGCGTCCTGACGCTATTTCCTGTGTCCCATCAACTGTTTTTCATTGGCCGCTGGACACCATGAATTCCCAGTTGGATCTGTAAACAGCCCACACTACAGGAGTGTGCGTCCAGAGTCGGCTTTAAAATTCGAACATGTTTGATTGCTTGCGACTGATGTCAGGCTGGGTTTTTGTGGTGCACACACTTGCCAACTCGAGTCTTTGAACATCACAGACTAACGGATTTCAGGGCCGACTGGTGATTACGATTCCCTGCAACTAGTGTTGACTGGTACAGACTCGGCACAACTGTGAATCGTTATAAAATCAGGCAAAAAAATCGTGTAGTGTGTCCCCAGCTTAAGCCATTTGCACCGGCATTACACAACAGGCAAAAAAAAAAAAAGTTACAGTGAAGGGTATTATATTTTACCATAATGTTCATGTTTTATTTCACAATTCCTTCAATGAATAGGTGCTCTTAATAACTTACCCATTAGGAACTACGATCACAAATTCAACCAGATGCAACTGCCTGCATGTTATACAACTACAATAACATAGAGACATATCAACTTTGCAACTGAGCATATAATTCCTCAGAAAGATGGATCCTTAAAACACATATTGGTACAGTTTTATTGGCCTGCATGATAACTTGAGATGATCGTGTCTTTAGATGAACCGCAACCAGCCCACCGCTCACCTACACTGCCTCCCACATGTCCACCCACATGGACTTACATAAGAATGTGATATGAGCCTCATGGGATTCTTTATGTACATCTTCCAAGCTTCATTCCAATTGTGTTTCTGTATCAAGTCATTCCACACTGCAGGCTTTATTATAATGTCTACAGCCTCAAAGTGATCTAGGTGAGCTGTATAGAATCATATAGAAATGTGACGTAAGTGCATCGTTATATTCCTAATTTTAACATTTGGCTTATGGGCACTAATTAATTCTCTTAAAATTCACTTATAGCCATGACTCACAGTGTTGCCCACTAACTAATCTTTTGTTGGTGATAGAAATTTCAGTGTGACAAAGCTTTAGAGACAGACGTCAGACAACAATTCACATTTAAAATCCATCCTAATATAACCCATAAAGCACAGGGATAACATGCAGAATTTACATATGGTAGATCGCAGTGAGGCAGGCGCACTAACCATTCTACTTGTATCATCATATTTCATATTCGTATAGATATGGAATGCCCACAGAGCATATAGAAATGCCTCATGATTAAAGAAAGAAAATCATTAATTCAAACAAAATAATATGCTGTAAAAGATGATACCACATACACAGAGATACTATATATTCTGCCTTGGTAAATCTGTTTCTTTTATTTGAAAAAATCCTTATCCATACATAAACCCAAATTTACATTAAGCTAAATCTATAAAATATTGCTGAAACTTAACTGATTAAATTGTGGCTGGTAAAATTACTAATTGGCTAGTAACATTTGACAAATACTAGCCACACTGGCCATTGAGCAAAACAGTAAATGTCACGCCCTGCTCGCTAGCTACCTATAACATGCAAATCTAAGAATATCGTAATGTTATTGTTAAATGTAAATTAGTTAATTAAACTCCGTGAGGCTTTATTGATTCATGGCTCGACCTTAACAGGCTGCTGATGCATGGTGTTAGCGGAGCTCATTCAGTGGCAGGGGTAAACTCTATGTTCCCCAGTACCTATGTTCCCCAGCTCTTATGTTTCTCAGTACTTATGTCCCCTAAAGAACATCAAGGTTAGGGTTAAGGTTAAGGCTAGGGTTAGGCAATATCAGGACTTACCAGGATGCAGAAGAAGTACCTACATTCTCCAGTACTTATCTTCCCAGGACCAGGAAATGGGTACCAGGAAACATGTAGGCCTATGTTCCCCAGTTCATAGAAACTGCAAAACATAGTTTGAGCTGTTTAAGCTCAAACTAGTCTTTATGGAACAGCTAAAGCCCCAACTCCTACATTTACACTAACTCCAGGTAGAGGTCTGGCCACAAGCTTTTCTCTGAGTGAAAATATAGCAGAAAATATCTGGAGACATTGAGGCATTCCGTTGCATTGCTCTGCCATACGGACAACAATCCATTTAATTTTCCAATAAGGTAAGCACTCTGTGGAAGACATGACTTGTCTTCCACATGTTTTAAGATTGCTTAATTTGTAAATAATCCATTAATAAAAAGTGTGCAACGAATGAAAAGTAGTAGTGTTTTCAAGCAGGTGAAACGCCCCCAACGTGATGCCAACTGTATCTATAGAAAAAATAGTGATATGTAACTGTAATAACAATCTGAAACTGCCATATTATGATATATTTCCCTCAAGGTTATCATCTACTCATAATGTCATATTACACTTCTACAAGTTTATGCTCAACATTGACTGTCACTCATTCAGTAACATCTTGTGGCTCACATTCCAGTCCTAATGAATAAGTGATGCATACGCTGATGCAGTGCTGTATTGCGGGGCTTAAACTCTGTCTCTCTGCTGCTAGACAGAAATGCTCAGCACATGGCAGGCTTCCAGTTCTCTTTAAATCTCTCTGAGCAATCCTTTCTGTTCATAATCTCTCTGTGCTGTAGACTATTGTTTGTGTCTCTGTCCCTCTTTTCTGTCAACATCCTGCTTTTGTCCCTTTGTCCTTCGGTTTGCCTCTGCCTTTGTATTTTTTTCCATCTGCTCTTAATCACTCCAATCGCATATCTTTGCCTCTTTGTCCCCTGTCTCCATTTTTATGCTTTTTACTTGTGGTAATTCGGTCTGCTTTGTGCACATGTCACAAAAATGTAATTGTTACATATAGTAATCCATGTGGAAGGCTTTCAGAATTTGTATGTCTAAATAAGGTGCAGACATTCACATTATTATGAGCTTATTGCCAAACGTAATTCAGGTATATGTGCTTATTTACTCAGGCTTCCAAAGCATCCTGGCAAAGTAGAGGCACGTTTCCATTGGAGTGGTACAGTACAGGCCGGGTCAGTATGATATGCGTCTAGAGCCATTTCTTTTGTATAAAATGTTATCAGGCCCCCAAATTGAGCCTGACGGACAGTATCCCACTGTGGTGACTTTGGCCTCAGCTAAGGTTTCTAAAGTGGAGTAAAATATAGCAGTCTATTGACTGGCAGCTGGAGAATTTAAACTGGGGCAAATCAGTGGGGTTACATTTGTGTAAGGCAGTGGTTCTCAAACTTTTCAAACCAAGTATTACAGCAGAAAGTATTTGGCTTTCCAAGTTCCATTTAAATGGACTAAATCAGGACTAAACTAGGACTAAACCAGACTAAAACAGGACTAATCTAAACTTCAAATGTAAACTCAAGCCTGAGCAGGACTAAACCAGGAATAAAACTGGCTCTAAATCAAACTAAATCAGGACTTGAACAGCAAAAGACTTCCGAGTACCACCAGAAGAAACCCACATCCTTCTACTACCACTACCTACTAGTTTGAGAACCACTGGTCTAAGAAATTTAAACTGCTGCCTTAATCCAAAAAAAAAATTAAATTAATATGGTAACATGCCATCTTAATCTGACTGGAATATTAGTATTTTAAATTTCTCTCAGTCAGACTAATGCACTTTGATAAGGAGATTCATAGTCGGGCAATAACCAGGTGTATGCTCAAGCTAAGATTGGACTGAGCATTCTGGGTATGCTCTAGGAAACATAAAAAGGAAAAAAGCTATTCAACAATAGTTCATGTGCACCTTGAAAAACAAGTGTTTTCTTTTCTATTTATTAATGAATAAATTCTTATGTTATATAGTCTATTGACATTTAATCCTATTCATGCTAAATACCCAAGCTGTATGCTAATGTACAGTATGCCAGCAGACCACAGCATAAAAGTGAGCAAAGAGCTTTGAAACACAGTATTCTAATTTACTCCCCTTACACGTATTCTCACAAGTGCCTGTAAAGACAAAAATCCAGTTAAATAGCTTAATTAAGCTAGGATCGTAGCCTGTCAAATCCGTGAATGTAAATGTATTCTGCTTTGTGCATTGCATAAATCATAAGCAGAACGTGACATGAAGTGACTTTCTAAAGTATATAAATCTTCCACCTTTCATTTCTTTAAAGCCACTCTTTAAAGATATCTGTACATGTGAAGACTGGGAGATAGTTGGAAACTATTTTCTGTATAAAATGCAGCACTGAGCAGCTCCACTTTTCACACATATCTCTACATGCCACAATGTTGATTATATTTATAAATGGCACCTATATTTTGAAAGGAACTTTCTTGAACAACACACTTGCAGTGCATTTCTCATAGGACATCCATGTTAACATTTTGACTCTCCATAACCACATACTGATTCCGAGAGCAGATGAAAAAATACAATACAAGTTACCCTTGACACTCCATGCCATGGACATCTGTTTATTATTTACTAGGGCTCCACAGCATATCACAAATGTATCATTATCGCAATACCTGCAAATGCAATATTCATATATACATGCATTGTCTCCATCTGACAGATATTTACACAGTCACTCATTTTCCTATTAGAGCCTTCAATGAAAATGTGTTGTGAAACAAAAATATTTAAAAAGTCCAGATTATGGATGTCAGGATTAACCGATTATACTATTATTTGCTATGGTAGGATAATGATAGTAAAGCTATGGTATCTTGTGGGGAGCTCTAGTGCTTTAAGTGTTTTGGAACGCAACGCCACTTCAAGAAATCCCTCCCACGTTATGTGGCTCCTCCACTTCTCAAAGCGCTCTCCCCATTTCACCCCACCGTGATATTTAACTCTGCACTCGTTCACATTTTACAAAAATATATTATTAAACTCAAACAGAAAGTGATTGAAACTCAATCCATGCTGTGTCCCAGCTGAGGACAAAGAGATGTGGAAAGTAGTTTGCCCAGTAAACAGTAACAAGGCGGCTATGCACAAGGGGAAGGGCTGATGATTCCTGGTAAGGTTGTGCGTATAGTGTTGCTGTAGCTTTTGTGTGTGCTATAATTTCACCTGCTGTTTGACGCCAGTTACTATCAGGAAAAAATGATAGATTATTATGCATTATCGTATTAGTTGTAGCAATGGCCATATAAATGCATGTCACAAACTGGCTTGGTACATGTTTATATGGTCCTTGAAGCTAATCATTAAAATAAAAAAAGGAATTAAAAAGTAGGTAGTGTCTATGGGACCATCCCATGGCTACCAATTCTCTTTGCTACTTTTGCCTGCACCACCGGTTGACATGTGCTGTAACCACATTGGTTCTGTCTGAAAGCTAGTCAGCCTTCAAGCAGCCGACGGTTCCCAACTCTTGATGAAAATGATAAATTTATAGTTTATTTGGTAATGAATTAAAGCTATGCTTAGTTTATTTTTCGGTTATCAGCAAAGTATAAGAGAGAAAATTGATTTTACTGCCACATACTTGCGTTAGTGTACTAATAATATAAAATAAAATAACCCCAACCCTTTTCCTAATCCTAACCTTAACCCTTTTCCTAATAGTAGCCTTAACCAATATATTATATTAATATATCCACCCGCAATTGATTTAGCTTTTTTTTGCCTGTTTTTTTTTTTTTTTTTTTTTTTTTTTTTTTTTGTGTGTGTGTCCTGCCTGCTGCCATTGTGAACTCATTGTGAAAACCTTTCTGTCACTAACGGTGTGATGGAGTTGGACAACTGTGCATGTCTAAATGAAGTTCCGGCAGAATAGCAGCGAGAGTTAGGAACCGTCAGACAGCAATGTAGTCACTTTGTAAAAAAATATCAATAGGATGAGTCAGACAGGTTTAGCAGCATTAAAAACCAAATGGTCAGTGTTTCCTTCCATGGTTTCAATAATGGTAAAAACTGTAAAATCTCAATATTTTATCTCACAATAATCGTGATACTCAAATTTGACATTGATTGATTTAGTTGATTGCTTTGTGATTTCCTTGATTATGTCTTAATTAGCCTTGTTTTAGTCCTGGTTTAGTCTTTTCACTATGAATTTCACCCAGTATTGGCTAGTATATCCAATTTCTGCGTTAGTTTAATTTAACTTACTGTGTCAAATTGGTTTATTAAATTATCATCAGTCATATCTTTATCACAGTATTCAACATAGTTATCACATGATTTTCTCATATCATGCAGCCCTATTATTTAGTGCTGTGTGATTCTTTCTAGTCCCATTTCATCCCATTTTTTTGTTTTGGTCCTTGATGCTATTTTGTATTTGGTTTTGTTAATTTTCTTCCGTTTTTGTGTTGTTACTATTGGAAGTCTTTGTAAACAAGTGGAAACCATGCTGTCCCTTCTTGTATTTCTGCCTAATCTTGCCTCCTTGTCTCCTGTTGACTCACGTTCTCTTCTCCTCACAGCTGGAGTGTGATAACTTCATCACCGTCATTCAGAAAGTCAACGACACATTCATTGTGTGCGGCACCAACGCCGGAAGCCCCAGGTGCTGGATGCTGGTAAGACTCTTTTCCCCTGACTGCGACTTGTAAAAGTGCTGTTATCACTGCAAATAGCCTTCTTTCTGTGTGCAGCCGAGACTGAGCGCTTTCACAATCAATCGCCATTAGCATTTACTTATTTTCTCATCTAGCCCTGCTGTCGCTTTGATGAAGGCTGGGGGTTATTTATTACAACTCAGGATGTTTTTGCTGAGTGAATTTCTGTAAATGGATGAAAGGTATTATTTGAACATATAGTGAGGTGAAATGAGGACAGTATTTTCAGGAGGTAAGTGAGGCAATGAGTATGTTTACACGATACGTACAAATACGATTCAATACAATAACGATACATACTGCCCTTTAGGTCCATACTAATCATTTACTATCATAGTCAGGCACACATATCTTTCTCTTCAGTTTGTTTAAGATTAACATTTTGTGTAATGCTTGTTACTGAACATAACTAAGATTGGGCATTTTAGTTATGTTCAGTAACAAGCATTGCATCTCACTGGTTAGTGATGCCTTACTGCCTACAACAATTGAACAACTTGGTAGAGTTTCAGTATTAATGGCTGGAATATCAATATTGTTATTATTGTTTTATCTTTTGGCTGCTCCCTTTTTTGTTAGGACTTGCCTCTGCAAACCAGATGAAAAGAGATTTGGCAGGTTTTTGCGCCGGATGTCCTTTCTGTCGCAAATAGCCAAATACTGTGACTGCAGTAGACAGTGTGGGTGGAAGTGTCTTGCCCAGTGACACGAGAGTTTGCGCTTCGAGCAAGGTTCAAACATTCAACCCACTGCGGCACTGTCACAATCTGAAATATCAACATGGTATATTGATTGCTTTGAGAGATCCCCAGTTTACATGCAAATAGACAAACGTGTAAAAAGTAGACACATTTGAATTATGGCCTTTGTTCAATTTTTGTTAACATTTTACTCCATTGTAGGTGGCCTGCTATTCAGATTTTTAGAGTGTGGTTCATTGCCAGACTATTGTGGCACATTAATTGCTTACTAGGTCTAATTTTGGACATAGCACCCTGAGCATTGTCTAGAGCCAACCGTGGCACATTGTAAAGAAGAAAAAAATTAAGTTTTGAAATGATACCATTTTAAAAAGAGCAAAGACACATTTTGGGTCACCCCGCCACTGGCTAACTTATTTGTTGGTTGCTGTGGGCTCTCATGTAAACATTCAGGCGAAAGGTTGACTGTCGAAAATGCCCAAGCTTTTAAAAGACAGTTGTGAAGTAAGGAGTCATCTGTTTGATGTCATTTCATAAAGCCACAGTGTTTCCACTGATACTTCTGAATGAAATAGTGATAAAGTAAAGTTGGAATTTTATAGTATGCTACATTATTATTATCTGTCATACATGAAAATGCACAATGTACTAACCAAACATTTGAAGTAAACAAGATACTAAGGGTATTTTCATAATAGAAAGTCTGCAGAAACTTATTACATCTTGTGCTCATTGTGCTTACCCAGCTCTGCAGCCATGTGCTGGGGGTCTACCTCAGTGAATAGGAGAGCCAGATTGCTGCATGTTTGGATCAGGCAGAGCAGAAGAGTGTGCATATGGACGGGATGACATTGCATTCCTTTGGAAGCTACCTGGTAGACTAAGAACTGTTCTTCTGTTGGGGACTTAAATCCTCTAAATACTATATTTAAACATTAGGGTGTCCATTGGTGCATGGCCTTTAGGCACACAGGTTGAGCAGCTGTAAGCCCTCTCTAAGGTGCTCTCCAAGGTACTGGAGAGTTGGCCCAGACAGTTCTCCTGTGGCATTGGGGTCAACCCAGGACACAGTGACGTGTCCAGGGAGTCTGGGCATCTCTAATAGACTGTTGCCCTTGTGACCTGGCCCTGGATAAGCTGGATGATAGAAGTCTCTATGCCTACAGTTTTTTTAAATCACACTGTCCTTTTGCTTGTTGAACTGCCATTGTCTTCCTATACTTGAGTCTAAAGTTCAAACAGTTGTGAAGTGTTTTCATCCCTACAATTTAAATGTACCTTGGTACAATTTGGCTGAAACCAGAACCATCTCTATCTATTAGGCCAACTGTTTGGTCCAATTGTCCTTCTGCAGATTTTAATTGAACCTAAATTAAACCCATTTCAGGAAAGGACAGATGTCTTTTAGTGATTTAGTGTAACGTTTTTTTAGTTTGCTTCTGTTCATTTGGATCAAAGCAATACATTATCCACTAGCAGAACTTGCTTGTCCACTTTACATTTACAATGGCGTTTTTTAACACAGGACCAAACAACACAACAGAGCCACACTACCTGGCAGTTGGTCGACGCTCCCGATCTGATTGGTCACTGCATTTTATTCATAATGAAACCAAAACAGAGCTGGCAGCCACACATGTGCTCTGATCAAAGACTAACAAGTTCTTTGCCATCTCATTGCTTCACATTAGGCCTTTGCTTGTTTTTGATTTATTTAAACAATCAGAAAGCTATCAAGTCACATATGTGTCCCATTTTGTCAAGATTTCCCTCTTTATGGTCCAGTTAGTCTATGTGGCATTGGAACAGCACAGTCACTTTTTGAAGGTCACAACATTTCTGGCAGCAACAGACTACCAACATGTGATCACACAGTTTTAACACCATGAGACTCTTGTGTTATAATTCTTGTTGCCAAATTATCACAAATATTAGAATTACAGACATGATTAAAAAGTGATGGTGATTCTTGCAGCCCTGGAAATGAAACCTGTTTCTTTGGGCTGGTAAAAAGGCTGTCATTTGGTTTGTAAAAGAAAAAAAAACATCACTTGGAAAGATCTTGCGCTACAAAAGGTGCAACAGATTTAACTACTGCCGACATGACAATACAGACCATTAACACTTACTTACAATGAGGCATTCCCTGCTCAGCTCTGTTTGATGCTAGTCACTGAATGTAAAGGTTCCTTTTTACATATAATAATAGATTGGATTAAGGACTCTCAATGCACTTTACACAGTATTATTCATTCACTCCTCAGCGGTGGTATGCTACTTCTTTAGCCACAGCTGCCATTCTGATTATTGTTCAAGTTCAGTGGTACAAGCAGAAAACAATGGCAACAGTAAAATGTAAATAAATACCTATTCAACATTTAAAACAATGCAACAGATCTTGACACTCACCTTATGGATGAATAAAAACTGTTGACAGGTGTGCACTTTCAAAGCCAGTCCTTATATTCTGCTGTCTTTGCTGATTTCTTAGTTGTCCAAAAGTGCAATGGAAGACTGTGACTCACGAATGACACTTAAAAGACAAAATTAATGCAGCTGGGAATTGCGACTCTACTTTTAAAAAGTGTTAGATTTTGCACTTCTCCTCTGCTGTTTGTGTATTTTTTGTCATTAAAACATAGAAAGCAAATATATAGGGTCAAAATATTGGTCTAATAATACAGCTCAGTTGGTAGAGCTGCAGTGTGTATATAGGGCAACTACAGTCTGCCTTGGTGTTGTGGGCTAGGTTCTGGACTCTGACACTCTTCCAAATGTCTTTCCCCGTGCTCTCCCCCATGATTACCTGTCACTTCTCAACTGCACTACCAATAAAGCTATGTCTATGTATTAGTTGATGAAAATGGTAGTGTTAATAACTGATACACTGCAATTGGAGTTTCATTATGTTGTATGCATATTATACAATTTATTTTTATTTAGTTTAAAATCTCCAAGTACGTTTTACCTCTTTGAAGAGAATTGCGAGCCCTATGTGAATTACTAAACTACAGTCACAGGGCACTGCAAAATTGAGTAAATGCACAATAACAATATTGCATTCCCGATAATGGTTGTAGAACTGTCTTTTTCACTAGATATTACTCCAGCAGTGACTTATCTTGTGCGAGCAGTCACTGGCCGTGTTGTGCTCCCTTTTATCTGCGTGCAGAGATTTGCATCCCCTGGCTCAGCAGAATAATACTGGCCCAGCTGCACTCAGAGCCTCAGAGACAGTTTAGGGTCAGGTGAGGTTGGCCACGTTATTTTTGGTGCACTTTAGCTTCCTGCTGTGATTTTGCCATATGCATTTAGCATTTAGTAGAGTGGAAATGAAGGGGTGTTTATCAGCAGCTTAGAATCAGCTTTCAGTGAAGCAAGCTTAGTTAACTTATTATCAGGTGTAATGCTGGGATTAAATCTTGTTTTTAGTACACAATTTAGCATTTTTGCAACACTATTAAAAAGTCACTAATACTTACATTAGCATGCCTGTCAGTGACAACAGTAAATACCCGTAAAAAAAGCCAAAATGACTCTAATGATCACTAATAGATCATTTAAATGTTGCACAATTTTGCATAATAAACAGAAAAATGCATATAAATTACTGCAGTAAAATTGGAAGGATTAGTAGTAAATATTAGATGGGGACTTTTAACAAAAAAATACTGTTAAGATACATTTTACTGTATACATTTTTTGTTGATGTTTTGTTTTTTTTAAAACCTGACATTTGTACCATTTAAATTACATTTATTTAACCATAAACACTGTTTAGTTGTGTGCTCTACTTATTGTTTATTGCTGTACTTATTGTTTAACCAGAAAAAAAATTTGTGCCATAATTTAATATAAATTGGACAAACAATAAATACACCTTTCCAAACAAAGAAAGCCAAGTTAAATGTTGTATTTTTAAGTTGCTTTTAACTTTATACAGTTTTAAGAATGTTATCTCTGTTTGTAGATTTACCACATTTTATTATTCCTGTCTATAGAATAGTAATGTTTTTTTTTTTCAGTAAACAAAAATGTCAATACTATGTGATAATGCAAATATTATTAAAGTGGACAAAATTTTCCTCTCTGGAGCTCCCCCTACTTTTCAACAACTCATTTAACCATCAGACAGAAACTGTTCATTTGAGCTAAAAAAAAATGACTGAGTTCCACTTTAAGGTCAATAATGTGTACTGTTGTATGCCTAGATTAGACTGCTAAACTAAACGGTCCTCCATAGTTCTCACACTTGTGTCCTTGTGTGTCACAGGTAAATGACACGGTGCTGACTGATGTCCAGGGCAACTTCCACATTGCCTCAGCGTCAGACATCTCCCCAGCGTACCCATCCCAGAAGTCCATCAGCGTGGCCACAGGTAACACAGATCACACCAAAATCCACTATCACTTTGTATTAAGCTCACAGCCAGTTGATGTTAGAAAAACACAGGTTATCTCTGTAGAAACATGTCGAGTTTTAGATTTTGTACATGTACTGGTTTTAACAGCATAATATAAAGTTAGAATACATTTCCTGTTGGGCATCTTTGGGATTTACAAAATAATAAAATGCAAACCTGAGTTAAAATAACATAAAATAGAACAAACGAAAATGTGCAAATTCTGATATGCGATATTATAGTAATTTCCATTCACTGCCTAGACCTGTTGCATTTGTCATTTGTTGATTGCTACAACAATCAGATTATCAAAGTCAAAATTCCAAGTTTGGTTTAGTCCTAGGTTTAGTTCTGCTTTTAGAACTGTTTAGAATCGCTAAGTCTGAGTAGTCCGCAGGCCTGGAGACTGTAATTGTTTTGTCTTGGCCCGGCAATGCTCATACAATTTTAGACCAGCAAAGACACATATTTTTGTCCATTCTGCCGCTAGCTAACATTTTTGGGAGGAGAGCTACAAAGTAAGAAATGCATTGACTCTATTGTGTGTCATTTCTTAAAGTCAAAGAGTTACTGTTTTTAGCACAGTAAAGTTATGATTACTGAGTAAATAAGCTGCGTTTTAACATTTAGAGCTGCAAACATAAAGAATCCTCAGTGCTGGGGAGACAGCAGTAAGGTACACTCTCCTGATGTAAACTAAGACAGAGGTGTGAAATCCCACTACGGGAGCTTAATCAGGCTATGGGCACACTCGGAGTATGCTCTGCATGTAAAAGTAGTGGAAAGATGAGTCCTGGCTTAACCTTGGTTTTGTACTTGTTGATACTTCAGGTTAACTTACAGCCCTCTTTAGGCCTAGTGTTTAGTGCTTTCCTTTGTCACCTGTTTATTCTGCTGAAGTCGGCATTGTTGTTCAGACCTCTGTATTTTTTTCTCTTCTTCCTGTTTCCATGTTAACAACAGTAAAGTCCCATTAATGTCCAATGTAAAGACCACATTCAAACAAACTGACTTCTTCCACAGGTCTTTGTACAGCTCGCTTCTGCTGCTGTCCCTGTTCAGAAATAAGTACAGAGCTGCTCATAATACGCCATATACTGGTGTTTTCTGGCAAAAGCTGCAAGCCACCATGTTTGTGTGGGTCAGCAGTGCACTGTTTATATCCCACCCCTTGTTTTTCTGATTGGTTACTCCACATGTGATTGTTCCGCCCATTGAAATTAAATTTAAGTGAAGGGGTTCCAGACTAACTTTGTACAGAATAGGAAAAAAGTTTGTCTGGCCAGCCAGGCTACTTTAGTCCTTTTTTAGTCCTGGCTAGCTTTGACTAGTGTTGTAACCCAGGTTTACTCTTTCAGTGTTATTACTGTAATGAATAATGTGAACTAACCATTGACTTGGGATAGTTTATAAGCTGAAATTTCAAAGTAAAACATTGATGACACTTGTACAGGATTAAGACTTTATATACTTATTTTAATATTTAGCCCAGAATTGTCATATTTTATCAAACATACTTTAAACACTGACTGTGTATTTTTAGAACAAAGCTATTCAAATGCAGTGTAGTGAAGTTTTTTGCAGCTGTGTGACACCACAGTCCCATCCTCTCAGGAGGGAGGCTGTCTCCTCTAATCACTCTTTATTCAACCATAACATGCAAATGAAGATACTTTGAGCATGAGCGGCTCCCAGTATTTTAAGTGCAGCT
This sequence comes from Bostrychus sinensis, assembly GCA_020698575.1. Classification (NCBI taxonomy): domain Eukaryota; kingdom Metazoa; phylum Chordata; class Actinopteri; order Gobiiformes; family Eleotridae; genus Bostrychus; species Bostrychus sinensis. Next base: position 39,733,396 of record CM036247.1, read on the forward strand.
CTTCTAGGAGGAAAGTAGTATTTAGAGACCATTCAGAGCTGTGCTTAGACATAGCCTAAAACAACAGCCGCCAATTACAGCCCAGGCTTCCAATTAAGAACCATTGTAGTACATTCCAATTAAAAGGCACAAGGCTTTTAATGAGAAACACTACTCCAATCTGAAGGAGCTGATTGCAGTCATTAATAAACAGCTGAAGGTTAAAGACAAGACCGCTATCAGTCAGGCGCTAACTACAAGCGTATTTTCTTTCTGCTTGTTTGTTGTAAGATATTAAATCAAGTCTTATTAAAGGTGTATGAATGTATAGGACTGATTCATCTGAGAATTACTGAACGTCTGACCTTGAAATCAAAGTATTTCTGTGAGGTCATTGCACTCTTTCAGAAAAACACATTCTGTAAGACTATATAAGTGTGGAAATGAAATGTGTATATACTACTAGGCACCTTCTTGGCAGAACATAATGGAGTGACCATAGACCAGGCCTTGTCATGAGTGAGGAAGACTGATATAAAAGACGGCAGCTTAAATGGAAGTTTTTCCTTGTTATGTCTCCAGCAAGCTTCCACGTGTTCTCAGACATATAACCTTGAAATGATGAATGTTAATTGTTTTTTTTCCTTTCAGCTGTTGACCTCAGGGGGTACCACGCCTGCCACCATCTAACTCTTGCCATTGTCTTCTTGCACACAGACCAACTTCATGTCCTCTTTCACTACATAATAAATCTGCTCTTTCGTCTTCCTTGAGACCTCCTGTCTGGCGGTTTTAACTTGGTGTAAAGAAAGCCATTTCCTCTTTTACCTTTTAGTTCTAGCCCTCTCCTTCTCCATAAATGAGAAAATCTAGTGAAAGCAGCTATATTATGCTTTTATTTATAATATTAAACTAATCTTGGTCACCCCTAGAGCAGGATTGCATGTTTTACAACCTTTAAAAACATTATGTGACTAAAAGAAAGTATTTCCAATAAATACTTTACTACTGTTCTAGAGAAACAAGTAAAGAGACCAGCAGAGGGCGGCAGAGTCTAGTTCTGTTACACTTTTTTTGTACGATGCCATTTTACTACAAAATGAAAAATAGCTGTGAGGAATCAGAGGAAACAGAGCTGTACACCATGTTTTAGATCAGACTGGATGTAGAAGGCTTTCTGGAGTGGGAGGGGGTTTGTGGGAGAGGCGGAGGTTTGTGGAACTGCTCTTGGTGCTAGCAGTAGTATTAGCCTTTATGTAGTGTGAACCTGCTTCCAATATTTGATTGGATTTGGTGATAATTTTGACATCTTTGATTTACTGCCCAGCCCTGTCTCTGGTTATCAAATGTTATCTTAATATGACACAAAATCAATGAAAAAATATTCCACTAGTTCCCATTGACTTCCATTCAAAATCAAATTCAAATAGGCATATCTTTAGGAAACCCCCTGCCATGTGATATACAGTTATTGATATTATTCTTGTCTACAGCCCATCAGGATGCTTACTGCCAATCTGAGGTGGAACTCTAATTGACTGATCATCTTTGTTGAGGGGAGCACATTACCTAAACTGACATGTTTGAGATGAGATCTTTCAGTAATCACAAGACAAGATGAGGGACAGCCAAATGAGCTGCTGCTAATCTGTCTAATGCAGATGGATTGTTTGTGAACCCATTCAAAAAGCACCACTTTAGTCTTTTTTTTCCTTTTGATGTCTGATCCAAAACACTGCAACTGTAGTTTGACTCTTTTTTTTTTTTTTACGCTGATTGCCAAAATTACAAGCAGCAGGCAATTTGCATTAAATGAAGGTTAAATGTCTTTCAGTTTAAAAAAAACATCTAACCTGTACTCTGTTAAATCTAAGCACATGGCTAATGTTCATAAAGCAACAAATGGGCCAACAGGGAGCATCACACATAAGCCAGCTCTTTATGCTGATGTGATTTTCAGGGTCACAGAGATGGAAAGTATTGGCTAACTAGATTTTTTACAAGAGCTTCAAAATAAGTAAAAGTATTTTTGTCTCCACTGGCAAGGTGGGTAAGATAGTCAGATCACAAGTAGTAGCAGAAGTAGTTGCAGTAGTAGTAGCAGTAATTGCAGCAGTCACAGTACCAGTAATAGTCGCAAAAGTAGTGCAATTGTAATAGTTTTAGCAGTACTAGTGGCAGTAGTTATCGTCACAGTAGATTTTGCTACTACTATTTTGTACCTGTACTACTTGAGTGACAACTTTTTTTAAATTAAAATCCTTCCTCCACCGCCGCTTGTCTGTTATTGATATTATTATTATTATTATTACTATTAGCCATCATTAGTGTCTACAGAGTCACCACAACCATTTCTCAGCTGTTCTAGATGCTAGCAATTAGTGTTGGGAATGACAGCATTAAACTATAACTCTGTTACTAACAGCGTTATTTTTCAGTAACAGAGTAATCTAAGTAAGTACTTTTCCCACCGTTACACCGCCATTACAGTTACTGACAATAAAATGTGGTGCATTTCTATAGCCTAATACAGTTCACTGAAGTGATTTTCATCAGAGCAGTCTCTCAGACATAGGCGCCCCGGACTAAAAATGGCCTATAACAGAAAGATCTGACCTTAGTGTGAAAGAGAGATGACTTCACTGCCTAGTTCGCTTCTCTATGTACAGTGAAGAGGCCACCACTGCTAACATATATTCATTGTTTCTGGGAAAAACGCGCTGCTCCACTTTCACTTACTCTCTGGGGCTATGCAGTGCGTTGGGTGATTCTACAGCCCCGTGTTGTGCATTAAAACCGTGTAACGCCCAGCCCCTCATTGTTTAATTCTAACATGAAGCATCTCTCATCACCACACACCTGTACGACACTCGTGGCTAGCTGCTCAAGCCCAGGGGCAGCAGCCTGAGCTCTACAAACAACACCAATAGGAAATATTTGAATACAGGCACAGAGAATTACAGTCAATGGCCAGAAAAGGCTTATTTGTTTAATGTTAAAGGTTCTAAAACATCTATTGTGTTTTGCTGTTATTAACGGCATAGTTTCTTTGCCTAGTAACTAGTTACTTTAATAATGCAGTATCTGAGTAACTTACTAAGTTACTTTTTGGGAGAAGCATCTTGTAACTATAACTAATAACATTTTGAAATAAGATGCCCAACACTGCCAGCATTAGCATTAAGGCTCATTTATACTATATTTATACTACACATTCAGATACGGATGCAGTGCTCTGTCTGTCTTCTGCATTCATTCTGGCCGTACATTGGTCTGTTTCCCCAGAGCTTGCAAATACAGACGAATGGAGCAGTGCATGTGTTGACCGTTGGGGGCGCTAGTGAACACAGCTCAACAAGTCACAGCAGAAGAAACGAGAAGGGTCTGGCTGCAGCAGATGGGGAAAGTGGACCTCCACTACCTCCACTTCCAGTGGGGACAATACTCAAGTTTCCAACCCTAACCATAATCCTAACCATAGCCAACTTTATTCTATCAATATCATAAAATAATATACAGTTTGTAGCGTTTTAAAAAAGTGTTTGTATATGGCACAGAAAGTGACGTTTCAAACACAACCAGTAGCATCAGGAGTTGAGTGAAACTGAGTGGAGCTCCACTTTACCCATCAGCTGCGTCTACACTCTCGGAAGAAACAGCGGAACTTTTTAGGAGCAACTAGAGCAAGTTAGTCACGGTTTATTCAGAGACTGAAAAGACCTACTGCTAGTTTCGCCTCATTTTCTTGGCTCATTTTCATTAAATGTGGTGTCAGCGCCGCCATTGTTCTTTTTCTTCCATCTTGGTAAAATCTAACCCTAACATGACACACTTGTTGCCATAGAAAACAACTGGAAGTATAAATGCTGTGACGCCAACGCTTGGAACAGACAGATCTATTTACATACAAACTGGGAGAATAAATGAGCCTTTAGCCTTTACGTGGTACCGCAAATCCAGTATAGCCAATTTCAGACTAATTCAAAATAAAAAATTCTGAGTGGTTGAATTTTTTAAATATGACACTAAATTCATAAAAAAGCATGCATATTATTAATAGACCCCCTGCCATGTGATATATAGTTATCCATATTATTCTCCTCTCAAGCCTGACAGCACGACTGGTGCTCCTCTGAGGGGGAAGTCTAATTGACTGATCATCAATGTTGAGAGGAGCACATTAACTAAACTGACTTGTTCGAGATGAGCCCTTTTAGTAATCACACAACAAGATGTGGGACAGGCAACAGGCAAACAGGCTGCTGCTAAATCCGTCTAATGCAGATGGATTATTTGTGGAGACACCCAGAGAGCACTCTTTGCACTGCGGGGGTGCTCACTCATGATTGGAATCGATTGCCGACCCAACGAGCCGGCCCTTCGCTCCCCACATTCTAATAATGATCTTTCCTAATTAAGCTGTTACTGCCTCCATTTTCCTCTGCTCCGTGTCACTATGGCGACAGGGCCCAAAGAGGAGGGCTGTGATTGGTGGATGCACGTTCCCGCTTGATGTCTTCTTTGCTCTCCTTTTCTCCTCTGAACTGTCTTGTATTTTTTATCCCAGTGTCTGCCACCTCCCGGGCCCAGTGTGTCCGTCTTCACTCTTCCATTCTGTGTTTAATGTTCCCTCAGTGCATCCATATCGCTCTCATCCCTCTTCCTCTCTCTCTCTGAACCTTGTAGCCATCCATCAAAGCCACCGTTTGCCTGAAAGCATTTTTTTTTTCTGCTTCTTCTTCTCCTCCTGTGTCTCAGATGGGAGTCTGTACTCGGCTCTGTCATCAGTGGGAGGTCACGCTGGATCCATACGCCGCACATTTGGCACTCAGAAACTCCTGAAGACCGAGAACATTTGGCTGATGAGTGAGTAGGAGGGAGTCGCACAAACACTGTCCAGCTTTAGGCTCATGAATATGCAGATCGTGGGCTTCTGTCTGGAAGTCAGGTTTCACTGAAGCATGGACTATGACTGAGTCTTCAAATGTATGGAAATCTTCTTTATAATTCCAATTTAACCAAAGTGCGTTGTGATAGATTGCACCATTTTGTACAAAAATTAAATCCTGTCCTAAATTATAGTGACAATTGAGAATGTAGTGAAGCAGTAGGAGTAAATAGGCAAAAAAAAAGATTCAAAAGACCCTTATACCCCAATTTTAAAAAGTTGTCAGTCAACTTGTGCCCTGATCATAACCCTATTACAGCCTTGGGTATGCCAAAGATTACCAATAACATTTATTTGTAGGGACCATTGTTTCCTGTGCTATGTAGAATCTAAAGATCAGCTCCCATTAAAACTGGTTGTAACTTTTTTTGTCATGTGTGGTGGTGAGGCAAAGGGAAAAAAGGACCCAAACCAGGACTGTGAGATGAATGTTTAATCAAAAACCCAAAATCTGAGGCAAAAAAATCCAAGAAGCAAAACTAAATGAGCAATCCCAAAATACACAATCCAAACGTAGCAACAGAAAACCAAAAGCAGAGCTAATACTAAAATACAAAATCAAACTTAAAAAGAACATGGGGAACTCAGGGAATGCAGAAGACACAGACGTTGATAAGACAATGACCCAACCCAGAACTGGCGAAAACACAGGGACTAAATAAACTAGGAATACACATGTGAAACACATTAGGGCGGGGCAGGCAATCAAACAAGCAGGAAACACAGGTGGCAGGAAGTAAACCAGAAAAACACAAGGACTAACTACAACATAAAACACAAAGGAAACAAAACACAGAAAACAGGACACAGACACGGATCATGATATTTTTGTTACTACAAAAAAATCCCAAATCCATCTAAATCAGTGTTGTTGGTTTGACATACCTAAGGCTGTAACAACCCCCCTTTCATTTTTTTGTGTTTTTTAATTCAGTTCAGTTCATTTTTATTTTTATTTTTATATTTAGTTTTATTTGTATAGCCCAGTATCACAACAAAAGTCACCTCAAAGGACTTCACAACAGTTGGTCAAACATAAACACACAATCAGACTTAACACACAATCAACACAAACAATAACTACACTAAACAGACCCAGGACACTCCTGTCCTTAGACCCTCCTACTCGGTAAGGAAAAACTCCTAAAAAAAACAGCTGTGGGAAAAAAAAAGAAACCTTATGGAGCCCAACTGAAGGACAGATCCTCTCCCAGGACGGACAGGCAATGCGTCTAGAACTGTTAGTTCATCAGCTCATCTATAGGATCATAGATCAGCTCTGTAAGGACTCATCCAGGGAGTGGGGTGAGGTAGGTTGAAGAAGTCCATAGGATGCAGCAGGGCCTCATCCAGACAGGTGAGTGGGGCGAGATAGGTCCGGGAAATCCTTAGAGGTGAGGTTGAGGGCCCACAGGTTGGGACAGGAGCACAGATGGGGTCAGCTAAGATCCAATCATCACTGGGACATCTGCCAGCAGCCAGGCATCTGAGATATAGAATATTTGATAATATTAATGACAGTGATAGAAGAGGAGCAGCAGATGAAACCAGAGGACAGAGGCTCAGTGCACCATACTTCCCCCAGCTTCTAGCTCCTAGAGCAACCTAGCTTCAGCTGTGGAGTTAACCCTGTTCCTAGCTGACCATAAGCTTTCTTATGGTCAGGCCAGCTAGGAACAGGGTTAAGCGTTTCATTTTACTAAAGAAATGGAGATGCTATTATATACACTGTCATAAAAAGGGTTAATATTCTGAAAATAATTAAATATTTGGTATTTATAGTGAGGTCACAGGTTGATTGAAACAATTTATGCAAAAAAAAGTATAAAAAATATTAATGGATACTATTTCTATGATGTTTTGTGACAGGGACACTTTTGTCACTGAACAAGAGCAATGTAAAAAAAAATGTCAGAGTATAAAAATGAAGCAATGTTAGATTTGTGTTTAGAATATCAAAATTAGTGATAAAATACACACCTGAGCCAAATTTCCTTGAAAAGGTAAGAACCACTTCAAAGTAAAAAAAAAAAAAAAAAAAAAACTTTTGAAAAGGACACTTTTATCCTCATTGGGGCACAAGGGTTAAAGAAATAAAAATAAATGCCACTTTCAAGCTGCCATGCAATCTGACTCACTTGTTTGGCGCTAGACATCACAGAGTGCACACAGGGTGCTGCCACTTCTGAGGGAGCCCTTGGGGGTCCGTGTCTTCACTGCTGCTGCCCAACCCTCTGAAATTCACTTAGTTCACAGACACCAATTCTCTTTTATGTGTCTTTGAGTGTCCTGAAAAGTGATATTTAAGCTTGATGTATTATTATTATTATTATTATTGTTATTAATGAGCCCAGTGCGGATGGCAGCAAAAGCTCACAGCTGAAGGTATTATTGAGGCTACACATACCTGGCATAAGGTTTATGTGAGTTTCCATTTCCCTGGAGCTCCTTGTGTCTTTACTATAGATGTGACCTTTTTTCACAGATATTTTCACAACATTTATATTAGGCCCAGTATAAGGTATATTACTGTGGTGTGGATTTATGATAAGCGATCTGTTTTTAGAAAATGGTAGGACTTAATAAGTAGTAGTAATAATAGCATCAGTAAGTAACACATCATTATAGATATGTTTTGATGTGTCATTGTTTTAATATCTAACTTTTATTTAATTTCTGTTGATATAAGATTAAGAAACAATATAAGTCTGACAAGAAGACACAAAATCTTTTAATAAAAAAACATGCAAAAAAGGTACAGTAACAGTATAACGTGCATTATTTACACACCACGTTTGTCAAAGTATTTGCTCAATTAAATGAAAGAAAATATTCAAGCTTCTAAACTTATTCCCACTTGTTATAATGAACTTGTTGATACTGTGATAACCATATAATATATTTTAGTAGCCCATACACTTACAGTCTTTAGTCTGACGTGATCACCTGCACATACCACTAAAAAGCTATCATTGAAAAACAATCCAGGTCTTCAAAATTCAGTTACAGTTCATAGCAGCAATAATACGATATTGCTATTGAGCACTAAAAATACATATATTTTAAACTGTAAGTAAAATCTTCAGGAGAAAGCTGATCTTCCTTAAGAAAAAGCTTTATTTTCAGTGCTTATGTTTATTACCCTTTGAACGCAGGGCTGCCAGGGCTGTAATATACTACTGCCATCTAAACAGCAACCACCTAACAATTTGTGACACTTTAAAATCTGAATTCTTTCCAACACATTGATAAATCCACCCATGACAGGAGAATGCTCTATCTTCAGATAATAGTATAGTGATTGATACGATAATAGATAAAGACACAGAAAACAAACACTCACATTTGGACTCCTTTTCTCTCAGATCCACAGTTTGCCGGTGCAGCCATGATCCCCACATCATTCAGAGACAAGGAGGAGATCTATTTCTTCTTTAGCGAATTCAACAAGACAGCCAGAGTGGATGAAGAGCCATACCGGGCCCGCATCGGTCGGATCTGCATGGTAAATATCACACTTCACATCAGACTGGGATTAGATTTAGATATAGCTTTCTTTGTTGGACAGACCTAATGTAAATGTGTTTCTGTGTGTGATTGTTAGGTGGATGAGGGCGGTATCAAAGCCCTCCTGCCGGACTCCTGGACCACCTTCCTGAAGGCTCGGGTCATGTGTGGAGCGGGCAACACCCAGCAGCAGTACAACAATCTCAAACAGGCCGTGGTGCTGACGGCCCAGGACAAGAGGGCTGGGGTCCTCTACGGCCTCTTCTCCAATGCATGGTGAGTGCAAGGACATTGGCATAATGCTTTACTCATCCTGGTAAACATACTCTTGCTACAGATACAGAAAAGTGGACTACACCAGGACAGAATGATAGACTACCCCAGGGCTAAATCATGGTTACAACTGGACTAGGGACTACACCAGGACTAAACCAGGACTAAAACTGGACTAAAGAAGGACTAAACATGGACTAAACAAGAACTAAAACTGGACCAAACCAAGACTAAACCCGGACTAAAACTGGAATCAACAAGGATTAAAAACTAAACAAAGGAATAGACCAGGACTAAACATGGACTAAACAAGGCCTAAAGCTGGAACAAATCTTGAAGTTAGGATTTATGGCTTCATGACTGGCTTCTTTTTTCTTTAATTTACTTAAATTATTTTGTTCTACATGGTTACCACTGTTTAAAAGGAAAATTTAATGAAGGACAGTCTTTGAGTTCCTCCTTCACCTCTGCCAATAAGGTTGACACAACACAAAGCCTCTGTTTTGAATCCCACAAGTCTTGAGTATATGCCGTGACAAAAACACCTCCCGCCTACAGACATGCACAAATCCATTCTTTTTACTTTAAAAATGTCAACACTGATCTGGAACAAATGATCTCGTATGCAGTACAAGCAGAGGAATAGCTCAGTAATTGACACTTGTTCCATCATCACCTCATGCATGCAGACAGATTTACATGCAGATCCCCCTTCGCTCTGTGTCTCATTCCATCAGACTGTAAAAAGTGTCTCGTCAGTAATGGTTTCAGTTTCATTTCTCCATAACAGCAGTTTTCTCTGGGAATGAGAATCTGCCAAAGAATTGTTCTCAAAGTTGGCAAATCCTGTCACGCTGATTGCCGCTATCAGACATATGACATCTGATAATATGAGCGCATCACAATGTGGTGTCAATTACTGCAGAAGGGTGCCATGAAATTATGTGCAGCGGTTCTAATTTGCAATGGGTTTTCTCAAGTGCTTGTAAAGTAGCAGCAAAAGTTCAGAAACCCCTCAGAAAAAAACTTGTGATTCCTGTTAATAAGGTGCACAATGGCAGAGTGGTTAGCACTTGTGGGTTCAATCCGAGGGTGGGCTCACAATCTGTCTGTGTGGAGTATGCATGTCCTCCCATGGTGCCGTTGGTTCTCTCTGTGAACTCCAACTTTTTCCAGCTCCAAAGACATAAATGTATTGGTGAAAATAAAATGCCCAAAGTGAATAAATGTGAGAGTGAGTAGTTCTGTGTCAGTGTGAGCACCTAGCCTCACATGTAGTTGACTATGTTGAAAGAAGATTAGATGATAAGTTGTTCAAGAAATTAAAGTTAAGTAGGGAGGGACAGTTTTTAGCCCCTGATCTAATACCAATCATTTAATGTTTAGTTTTGGCCAGTTTGAGTCCCGATACTGATCTTATTTATCATAGTTTTGGGGTTTTTGCACTAACACCTAACAATGTGTCCATTACTTTTACGGTGACATCAGTGAAGACATAAATGGGTAGTTGATGTTTGGAGGTGTAACACTGCAGTGTGATACAGCTTTGAGGATGAACGCAAAGAATATTAAATCATAATTTCAAATGTAAATCAGCTGTATAAAAAGTGTCAGCGTTTTTCATAAGCAATGCATAATTTTAAGTGTAACGCTACACCTAGGACAATGTCAACTGGTCATTTGAGTTCTTGTTATAAATTATTCAACATGTCCACTGTGTTAACTTGATACACATATCCCTGCCTCATCCTAAAAAAATATTTTTAACAATCTGAATTTGATTTTGTGAAAAATATAGCTGCACTGCAGGACACCAGACAGGCACATGTTCACTTTTTTTTTTTTTTTTTGAGAAAATGAGAATTTTACTAAAATTTAAAAATAACAGTACCTTTTGATTCACAGCTTTAACCCCAGAGGTCTGTCTGTCTATAAATGACACATGGGGTTTTGTCGCAGCTGCCTATTTAAAACCTGATTGTTCATGTCACACCACAGGACACCATTTTGATTACAAGATTAAATTTATTTTAACTTTATTGTAGGATTCAGGTGCAGTTAAAAGTGTTGTTTTAGTAAAGTACAAATATTTGCCAAACACTTTATGAACTGTCCCAGACACTGGTGACTTATTTTGGAAATGTTTGTATTTTGTATTTTGAAAAAAGACACAACTTAAAATGTTTTGCTGTAGGCCCTATGTTGAACTGCTGACAGAATTTTGGAGGAGGAAACATTATTTAGCAAAAATGTTCAATTGATTATGAAAAAGTGGGCGTCACATTAACCATCCAATTACCTTTTAGCATTAACCTTCTCTGCTTTTAAATGCCAGGTCTATTTATACTGAATTTATACAAAAAACAAAGTTTTGTTAAAAGATGCTAAAGTCCAGAGCATGTAGTTATTTTTTCATTAATAAATACACTAGTGTTGCAGAGGTTTATTTACAGGCAGCCATTATCTGTACAGTATAGTGACTAGCACCGCATGCTGTTGTTAATAAATAGGTGTTGCATGTGCACAGATAGTACACGCTGCTTGGTAGTGAGTCTGACTTGCTTCGGGTGTCTGTAGTCACTTTTTAAGCTGACTGGGGGGACGTGAGGTGACTGAGCAGTCCACCACATTTAAATGATAAAACACAATTTCATGTTAGAAGTCTCGTTGTGAGTTGGAATGCACAAACTACTGGCAGCTAATTTGCAGAAATCTCTGTGTAATCTATGTCCTGCTGTCCTGTTGAATGTGGGTTTTGAGGTCAATTAAGTCTAGACAGAAACAGATTGCCCTCCCCCATTAGATGACGTAACTGACTCACACCACCTCCAGCACCAACGCCGTACACCTACTACAAATCTATGACCAAAATTATGGTTTTGTAAGGTGACAATTCACAATGCTTTTCTATGATTCTATGGTACGAAACAAATCTTTCACAAAACACTTTTAATTAGAAACAATTCTTATTTTGACCAATTACAATATGGTTCCAAAAAGTCATAAATTATATTATAACTTTGTCCAGAAGTCATTGCTGAATGAATTAACTCCTCCTCATGTCTGTTCTCATTCAGGGGCAAAACTGTGATTTGTGCCTACTCCATTGAAGATATTGACCATGCCTTCGGAACGTCCAAGCTCAAAGGCTACAGCAGTCCATTAACCGGCGTACGCCCTGGCATGGTAATCCTCCTCTCCCCTCTTCTCTCTATTCTCAGAGGACACAAGTGCAAGCGTATGAGTCAGCCCTGCTCTCAGATGCCAAAAGACTGAAGCGATAATACAAGCAAAGCAGTTTTGAGATCTCATTCCAAGGGTTTGTTTCCTGCTCTGAGACTGTGACTGCAATATTTCTTTTCTCTTCTCAGTGTGTGCGTAAGAATTCCAGCGCAGGAGGTCATAACGATATTAAAAACCTGGGGATAATGCGATACCACCCAGAGATCGAAGACGTGATCCGGCCCGTCGGGATCGCCCCCCTGGACCTGCCTACGGACGACCAGATTACTCGCACCGTGGCAGACATTGTACTGGCCGTCAATGATGAGCACTACAGCGTCCTATACCTGGGAACAGGTGAGTGGTCCTCTTTCTGAAATCAGTGCTTTTTCTATTGAACATGATTATCATTATTCAGCCTGCGTTCCAAAGACACTCCAGTCAGAATTACAATTTAGGTTCAGATTTTAGTGGGAACTTTGGTTCAAGGACAACTGAAGTTTTAAAAGCATGTCTTTCTGAAACATTGTGCTGCTGGCTGTGCCCTAATAGCGCAGTTACATTTATATGACATTAAGGCTCATTTATACTTCCATTTTGTACGTAAATAGATGTTTGTTCCAAGCGTTTTTGTGACAGCATTTATTCTTCTGAAGATTTTCTATGTCAACATCTGTTATGTTAATTAACCAGTAGTAGTAGTAGATTGGTAACAGTCAATGATTTTATCGTGAATGAACCAACATGGCAGCAGCACTTGCAGCGGTTTTACACTACATTTACTGAGAAAGAGCCAAGAAAATTAGACAAAAATAGCAGTACCGTATTTTCCTGACTATAAGTCGCTCCGGATTATAAGTCACACTAGCCAAAAAATGCATAATGAAGAAGAAAAAACGTATATAAGTCGCACTGGACTATAAGTCGCATTTTTTGGGGGAAATTTATTTTTACAAAATCCTACACCAAGAACAGACAATTCATCTTGAAAGACAAGTTATAGTAATAATAGAATAGAGAACAGGCTGAATAGATGTGTGCTTTGCTAACATAACACATTGATGGTTATTCAGCTACATGAAGCATAAACAACGAAGTGAATAGGTGTCTCGTATGTTAACATAATATATTAACAGTTATTCACATAACTATAGCATAAAGAACATAATATAACAAGTTCACCAAACTCACCATCTCACTCCTAATCGCTAAATCCTTTAAATTCTTCATCCTCGGTGTTGCTTCTGAACAACTCCGCCAACTCCAGAGGTAGACGAAGCATCGCTTCCTCCTCTGCGTGGCTGTCGTCAGACTCAGCATCAGTTCCATTTCCAATTATTCCGCTCTTTCTCAGTTGTCTTTATAGCCTAAGTTGTTAGTGGTAATGTTTACATTTTAAATTGTCAGTGGTACAGGTGCAGCAGATGCTGGTACACAAGCCTAGAGTGCCCTTTCGCGGCTGTCAGTGTGAAAATAACGAACACATGAAAGTATACGTCGCACCCCTAGCCAGCCTATGAAAAAAAGTGCGACTTATAGTCCGGAAAATATGGTAGTCTGTTTGGCAGTCAATATACCATGAGCTGTTGAGCTGTGTTTACTATGGCGCCCCCAATGGTCAACGTATGTACTGCTTTGTTCATCCATATCCGCAAGCTCTGGGAAACTGGACCAATGTACAGACAGAAAGAGCACTGAAAATTAATAGAAAGCTCTGTCTGTATATCAAGTATAAATGAGCTTTTAGGGTTCATGTTGTTATATTCACATTGCAATTGTCTATTCTCTTTTAGTGTTTGGTTATAACTTCACACTCATTTTATATAACTTCTCTCAATTTTAAAGTGGGCTACAATTTTGATCAATATTTTTGCTATGAGTAAGAAGTTGTACTTGCTTTACATAGAAACAAACTAAAAAAACTGGACACAAGCAGAGATATACGGGATCTGCACCAAATATTCGTGAATGTGCAAAATAACTAGAATTTGTTGAATACATCTTCTTCTTCTTCTAACTTAACTTCTTCCAACTCTGAAGACACAGATTAGTTTTACCATGTACCATGCTCCTTGAATCACTTTTTGCCGGTGTTGTAAACAAAAGCTTGTTGTTTGTGAGTGGCAGCCATGGCTTAACAGCTTAATGTGTTTGTGTCAGTGCAGCAGGTCTTTAGATGGCACCTGTCAAGGTACACAATGCTGCTTGGATTTACACCAAAAGGGTATTGCATTCTGTGAGCCATAAGACGTGCACAAGACTTTTTTTTTATTTTTTATTACCAGAGCTTTCTTTTTTTATAAGATCAGTAAGGTGTTGATATGTTTTGATTACTTCCTCTGACAAGATATTACAGTGACATGTCTTGCCAGGTGATTTTCAAAGGTTTTGGGGCTGTTTGCCATAGTGTCAAAATGAAGAATCTAAAATTTCATAATCCCAATAACAAAAGGAATGTCAACTGAGAATAATATTATGTGTAAATTGAGGCAGAAAAGAGAATATGTCCTGAGAAATTGCAGAAGTCAGGAGTTCAGGAGGATCTGCACAGCTTCACATTCATGTTTTTCATTGGGGTAGAAGTTTTGACAGATGCCGCTGAGTCGCTGACACAATGCTGACATGATATGCCAGTCTAGTGTTTGGGGTGAATCTGAGGTCAGAAGTTCAGTAGATACTTTGGCCTAGACATATTGTAATACAGTACTTCATTAACCTAAATGCATTGCGGTTTAATTTGCTGTGAAACTGTCCTTGGTTGAATTGGACATCACAATTAATAGCTTGTGCAACAGAATTACAGCAGCTCCAAGATGTAAAGTGCTGCAGATATTTAATAGTGCAAGGTCTGTATTTTAAGACCAGGATTATCATCGCTCATTTATTTTTTGGGGTAATGCTGACCAGGGGTGGATCTAGAGGGGTTACCGCAGCTGCCAGCCTAGCTGAATAGGTAGAATACAAATTTTATCAGCCGAACATTTAGAGAACTCTGATTTCCGTGTGTCAACGAACTCATCACAAGAAGATAGTAGCCGAGCTGCGGCAGTCGCTGTGCGCGACTCTACCTGCAAAGTTGGACAGTTGTCAGCTGAGTTTTTGCTTCTTTAAAACAGATGATTGCAGGCTAAAGTCTAGGGGTTGTGGTTTTTCCCTCATCTGCTGCTACAGACCGCCCCCTGTTCTGAGCTGCTCCTTTCTCTCAGGAGCGCACTGCACCCTTCATATAGGCCATGCCAGTCATGCACGCAGGTGAGCTACAAATAGGAGGTGCGGCGCACTCACAGTGGGCCCAGAGGTGCGGCCCAGTGCGGAGGTGCGCTCACTCACGGTGGCATGGGGGTCAAGGCTTTCCAGCACCAGTGGTGCATGTGGGAATGAGAGTTAAGTGGAGGAGACAATGCGGTATGGGCCTGTTTCTTCTGTTTTTTTCTGATGTGACACTGAAAAGCCATAGGTCTGCATTGGTGGTGACACACGTTGATAGTTTTGAGACCAAAATTTAGATAATTTGGTAGGCTAATAGCCCATCTGAAAACAGAAAAAAAAATAGGTATAGCACAGCATCCTTCTGCCTGTTTTGTAAAGACTGGATACAGCACACATCAGAGAGACAGTGGCAGTGGTAGCCTTATAACATTTACAATATGGCATAGGCCACATTAACTGCCTCCCATCTCACATGTTAAAACAATGTTTTGTTTGCTGTTGTCCAAGCCAATATATATAAAAATAGATCTAGCATAATAAAATAACAAGGTATAGGCTAATTTTTATCACCTATGCTAGGCCTTCTTTTTACCTGTAAATTACAGTGATAGCAATCACAACTTTTAAGACATTTTAGCCCAAACAAAAAATCCTGGAGGGACTGGAGAGCATCTCACTACTATGACATGCAAAGTTGCAGCATGGCAGTATTTTCACTCAGAAGTCAAGCTCTTGCTGTATTTCAGGTTCACGCTCTGCACACTGGACAACAAGTTGTCTTGTCATTTTCTGTGATTGCACCAACAACAAGAAATTATGAACTTTAGGAGCAGTTTTGAGCCCATAAAGTTCTGCTACATTTCTCAATCTTCAAATCAGTTTTGTTTGATGACAATCAAACAAAATAATATTATCATAGATAGCTGTTTGAAATAAGATATGGAGATATATATGACGCGATCCAAAGCACCTCCTCTAAAATTATTCATTACCCTTTTTTTTTCTCATAAATTTTTTTCTAGATCCACCCCTGATGCTGACTGAAAACTGAGTTATTTTTTCAGTTAAATTATTAGAATTGGTTCCAACAATAAGTAAATTTCTGGTATTGGTTTGTTTGTTGTTTGCTTTGTTAGTGTTTTAACAAGATAAATAAAATACTAATGACAGCATTTACCCCTGAACTAGAAGATTTCTGGTATGTAACCAGGTCATTGTGTTTTATTTTATTACCAATGCATTATTAAACACATTTTCTTTCATTTTCTTTTTTTCAGTGTGTAGAAAGTCTTGGCAGAAGTTAGAGTAGGTTGGTCAACTAAATAGAAGGTCGGCACTTGAGATGCCTGTGATTGATTGTGGAGTGTTTGAAGAGCGAACAGATGAATGGGAAGCTCGATGTAAAGCACTTCAAGTACCATTCAGACAAAAAAGCTCTATGTAAATCTAACATTCACCATTCTACACAGATTGCACTTTAGGAGAATACAGACAAAATTATTCATCCTAGAGATGAAATCATTGAAACCAAGTGGGATGACTGATAAGAATGTAGGCGAAAAGAAATGTACAGACTGACTGACTCATCACACTTAAGACTACATTGTGTGTCATGGCTATAGATCAAAAGCAGACATTTCTCATTAACTTATTGTGTGCATGTTAAAAACACTAGGCTAGACATGTTCAATGGCTTTGTCAGGGCTGGCTTCATCAGTGAAACTGTACAAAAATGTGAAATGCACACAATCATAACAGCTGGGAATTAATTTGCGCAGCATTTAAGAAAGTGGAGATAACTATATGATTGCGTTGGTGTAGACTGTAGACATTATATATATATATATATATATATATATATATATATATATATATATATATATATATATATATATATATATATATAATGCAGCTAAAAATTAAGCTTATGCTCTCTACCCACTCACCAACAGCATATTCATTCATCCTTTCTTCTATTGTAATCCACCTACAATCAGTTCTTGCTTGCAAACTGTCAAAGTATCAATAAAAAGTAATTAAATTCCAGCAGTACAAGGAGCAGTATGTAAAATCTATTGCATCAAACATTTCACTCTAAAGAGGAACACGCTGTGAATATATTATTTTATTTTACTGTTGAGACAGAAAAATTTGACATAAGGTCTTTTTGTGGTAAAATCCATTCAAACGTATCCTGGCCTTCACACCACACACTTTCTGGTGCGATATGAGAAGCGATGCCGAAGCGCTGCTGTTGCCCGTGGCTCTATCTCCTAAAATTGCTTTGTGCCGAGGGGAGATCACTATGGCAACCATCACACAGTCGTACGCTCGTGTGTGCCTATGAAGTTCACCACAGAGGAATGACATCTTAGGCAGAAATTGTGGATGCTGCTGCTGTGAGCGCTTGTCATTAATCAAGCATCTCTAGGTTGTTTTTAAAAATAGCGTGAGGGAACAAGGCGGTATTAAAAGACGAGCGGCCGGCCCCTCGCTGTGGGCAGCGCTAAGTGTGTCAGAAACTGGATGAACACATGGGCAGCCTGAACATCCACAGGTCCCAGAGGAGACTAAAAGGAAACTAGAGCAAGCTCTAAAATCACACCAGGACAGGATGTGTTGGAGAGGGTAATCTTTTGTGTAGTTCATTTGGGTAAACGGGGAAAGTATCTGTTTCTTTGTTACCAATTTCCAATTTGAATTGAGGAAATAAAAATCCAGATGTAAGTTTTAACAAATTTCTGTGGATGTCCTTTCTTGTGATCCAAAACATGTTCTTGCTCCAAAATGCCACCATGCTGCAAGTCAACCGGTGGTTCTCAACTTTTTTTTATTATTATTTATTTTAATAGATGACAATGTTCAGCACAAGACATCGGACTATTTGCATGTTCACATAGAAGGGGTTCTGAATTAGGGAAACACCTGCCAATGCATCAAATATATAGGCAAAACATATAGCGTAGTAGCAAGCAGTGTAAAAGGTGGTCTTATTGTTCCAAGGATTGGGGGCCATGGCTGTCACAGAAGCAATTTTGCGTAAGGTGCTGTACCATTAATTTCCAACAAAACCATGCAAAGTTAGATCTTTTTTTGTGAATAATCTTTTATTGATATTTCATATATACTGTATATTTCCAGTGAAAACACCCCAAACATTTATATGATTCCTCTGCATAAAGTAGTTGAACAGCTTAAGGAAGCCACAGTGCTGAGCTGCACTTTTCAAATAAACTGGTTTTATGTGATTGAAAATCCTGTTTCTGAATTGTCTGGTCAATCAATGTCAAAATCTCCACTTGAGTTACAATTTCCAACTTGGACAAAATTGGGTTACATGTGTCAATCTACAAAAAAACTTGAATGATTGTGAATTGGTTTCTAGCTAAGATGTCAAGTAGATTTAGCAAAGTTCTCAAATTGAAAAAAAATCTCAGTTCAGGTTTATTTTTGTTTTTCTAAACCCTGTTATTTCTTCTTTCCTATTTCCTTGTTTCTGACTGCTAACGGAAAATATTTCAGACTTTATATATTCATTTACCAAAAGGTAAATCTAATGGCCTCTCAGAGCATGTACCATCAGAACAGGCTGTTCCCAATTTTCCTGTTTTCCCCACCTCTCTCTGATCAGGTATTGGCTCTTGTAAATATTTCACAGCTGGTGACTGAACAGAGCCCTACACGACTCAGACTGCACTGATCCTGTTCCTTTGAGCTTTGTGTCTTTTATCATCTTCACCTTCATCATAAATATTCACATTCGGCTCATCAGTCTGCATAATTAATGTCAAACTTGCTGCCATCTTTCGCGAGCAGAGTATGTAAAAGGGCCACAGCTCCTCCTGATGAATAGGGCCATTACAGTGATCGGCCAATCACATGAGAGGCACTCATCTTACTACACACATGTATTCTGGGCAGGAATACATTGGCCTCCGGAGACAAGAGTACAATAAATATTATATACAAAGTCAGGCATACACGGCAGAAGCTATTACTAATCTCTCTGTGTGAGAAAAATGCCTGGACTGGACTACCACACCAGGTTTAAATGAAACGTATACTTTATTTTTATTGTTGACCAATATTATACAGCTACAGGTTTAGTTGTTGTATGGCTGCTGTTTCTGGGTCTCAGTGATACCTCTGATAGTAACAGTTGAAGCTCAAATTCTCTGATGCAACGTGCCTCGAATGTCTGAGGTTTGTGGGGGTAGATGCTTTGGGTGGCTTTCATCCAATAAGTTATTAAGTAAAGAAACGCCAAACTGGAGGCATTTTCTGTGGAAACGTAACACTTTGCATAATTTGATCGACCCTTCTGAACGACCTTTTTCACCAAGATAAAATAGCAGTATTTGGGGCAATGATTGTCCGGTTTTGGATGGTGGCCAATCAGTCGGAAGCACCCTTTGCCATTTTTACATGCTGATATATTATAAAAAAGGTTAGCTGAATTCTGATAATGGACCCTCTTGAAAGACTGAAGAAAAAACTGCCAGACCATAGTGAATGCCAATATTTGCACTGCCATTAACTTTTTAACAATCAGCCCTGCATTTCAGAGATTAAAGCCTAAACCAAGTGTAACCTTCACTGTATTTGCTAATATTTGATGATTAAAGGTTTAGACTTAGGCATTGGAAAACAGTTCATATTGGTTTAAAGAACATTATGAAGGAGGTAGGTCTCTTGACTGATGTCTTGATTAGCACACTGCCACACGCTCACGCTCCTGTCTGCTGCCTGGTGAGTGCTGGAGGCCCAAGGACACCTCGACAGTGACTCATGTGTGCGGCGCCGGAATTACTCATCTCATTTACACCCATCTGATCTGCCCACCCACCGAGCCACGCTTGTTTATTCTCGTCGCACTCGTCTGGCAAAGCGGCACATTTGCAACCTTAAAGAACGCACTTTGAAACCAACCCGCCTAAAAGGGGTTCCATGCCGTTTGCTGATCCTAATTATCGAAATAACCCGTCCTACACTGTGAGCCAGTCTAGACTCGGCGGGGCTCCTCTGGTGGACAGAAGGCTGCTGGATTTGACAAAGTGAATTTTTCTCCGCTTTTATCTCCTGCCAGCGCACAATAGCATTATCAGCCTCAATATCTGTCATCCATGAGGAGTGGCTGTAATCATAGCCGCAGGTGCTTCAAATGCTACCGCCGAACTCACAGAATGCTCCTACCTTGTTACATGTAAGGCATTCTAGTGCGAGTTACAGCACTGTTGCAAGTTCTGGTTTAATCAACACTCATTAGCTGACTACAGCTTGCATCATTAGTTTAAAGGTAAATTAACTGCATGGGTTTTACAAAGTGTAACCTTAGCCAAAAAATAATGATACTCTTCCGGTGAAATAGACAAGACTGGAATGGTGTGAAAATCCATTCCCAACCACATTCCAAACATCAACTCACTAATAGAACTGGTTTGGAAGCTGCTAAGTAAGCACTCCAGCAGCAACAACACCATTATAACATATTTACACCAACGCGTAACAACACCATCATGTCACCCAGATATGACCTGGTTTATAAATTACTTAGTCTGACAATCCACTGTCAAAATGAACCTCCACTACACTCACATATCAAAATAAAGGCTCACTAAAAACATAGTGGTAAGGTAATCATTGAGCATTGCACACAGGACTTTAGTCAATGTTGCACCGAGGACCATGAGAAGCAAATTCTTGAAAAGGGCTGGGTACTGTTATAGGATACCATTGTGGTATTGAAAGAAAAGTTACGATATTACAGGTACTTGGTATTTTTCTTTTCTTGTTTTTTTTTTTCAATAGGTAGTGGGACCTTTAATGTTCCTTTGCATGTATGAATCAAATAAATAACAGAATAAATCATACAACCTATTGGTTTTAACTTGCATCTAAGAATTTTGCTCCAGAAATTGTTTTTTTATTCAATATTATTGTGTTTTATCATTGTAGAAGATGAATTGGCACATCATAGGTTGCAGAAAAAGTATTGCTCAGGTTAAGAAAAAAGAAAAACATTGGTCATATAAAACATGTGTTTTTAGTAACAAGACATTTTATACTTTATTGTAAATAGTAATTCTCAGGCATTTTTTCATTAAAATCTCAACTTCAAGATAAAAAATAAAATTAAAAATTTCCCTGCCTTTAAAATAAAAATATAACAATACAAAATATTACAGTTACTCATTTTACTATATATTTTATGTTCAAAATAAATCTGAAAAAAAAATCATAATCTTAAACTCACAAGAAATACTACAAAAAATATAACCTAAAAAAAGTTATATAATATTAAAATAATATTCTTTAGCTGTTGCACCTCCTTTTCCTCAGTCAATGTGACACTTGAGCTTGTCTTTCATAAGTTTCAATTGTTCATTATGGAAAGATGGCAAATATTTTCTTCATATTTCCAAGTACCCCCTACAAACTGCCCACATACCCCTAGGGTCACCGTACCCATGGTTGGGAAACACTGCTAGTGTAGAGAAAGGCTAGTTATTGTTGTAACACAGAAAATGCAAGATTCTGCTTAGATTTTCAGTTTAGCGAGCAATGAATGGTGGATAAAAGCTGAAAGACAGAAGAAGGGGAGCACAGTCAATGGATTAGCAAAACATTAGCAAGCTGCAAAAATCTTCCACCAGTCTAGTCAGTTAATAGTTAGTGGTAGTGTGTGGTGATTACTTTAAAGTAGGTCATTGGTTTATCTACCCTTTTTTGTTTTTTTCCAGGCAAAGACCTTAGCAACTTTATTACAAATAGTAGTCTTGTTTGTTGCCACGTGCTTTTTGGTTTAGATTTCACTAAGACAAATTTTAATCCTTTTTGCAATGCTGTGTAACAACCCTGTGGCAGGCATATTACACATTGAAATCACTCTCTGTTTATTTCAGTAAACAGATTTTTTTCCATTAGTCACCAATCAGCTTGTACTCCTGCTGGTGGTCAGTAGATGAAAGCCCACATTGTCTGTCCTTTTTGTAATCTATCTCCTTCTGTGAAAGTGGGACAAAAACAAGAAGAGCCGTTTTAAAACATGTAACTGGAAATCACCTGGGCTTATTTTTATTAATTTATTTTTTTCAATCATTTTCAATAGTACAAATGCTTTTACAGATGCAGAGCTTGCCTGGCAAATGTTCAAAATGGTTGAATTTAAGGTTGGCTGACACCGTGTCCCAGGGGTTCTATGGCCCTTGTCCTTTTACTGATGTGTTTGTTTGACTGGCTCCAATATGACTCAGAACCACTTTCTAGCATTTGATAACAGTTTTCAGTATGCCAGTAAAAGGCCAGGGAAGAAATTGTGACTTTTAAGAGTGGGTTTGGATTCGCCTGATGGCCACAACACAGAAAACTGTGCAAGCTGATCTTTATGAAAATTATGACGAATGGGGAAAGGAAAAAAATACGAGTTTTTGGTGCAATTCATTAATTTATCGAGGGGTCATTTTGCTTGGCATAGTGTGCTTCTCATTTGACAGAACTGACTGCTAGCCTCATTTGGGCGGTAGGTCCACAGAAAGCCAGGAAGGAGTGTAAAGATCATCCAGTGACTAGGTTGTAACACAAACCTTTCTGCAACAAAACCACCACATATTTAAATGTTTTGGGCTTTGATAGACAGGAAATCAAAGATGAGAGCACAGAGAGATATTCAACAAATCTTCAGAGCCCGAACTTGAGCAAACAACTCAGAGGCGAGCTGTAATCACTCAATATACACTATGTGCATGCTCTACCAACTGAGCTATACCACAGCACAAACCAAAGAATTTTCCCCAAACTACAATCTTTTTGGTTGATTCAGGATTTTTTCTAAACTAACTTCATACAGTTTGGCACAACTGTAATAAAAATCGGTGCTTCTCCGCACTTGAGTAAATCTCCTGCAGCCCCCGCAATAATCTCCTTCCACTGTCTGCTGTGTACCGACACATTTTTCACCCCCAGACGCACACTTCATGCATCTTGTCAAGTGACTGAGGCTTGACAAGGAAGGTTACATTAATTTCACCCCGGCCAAGTGTTTTTGTGCAGCAGAATTTAGTGTGCTCCAGGTGCTCCAAAGTACAAAAGCTCTTCACAACTTTTCAAACTTAATTGTGTCTAACGTAAAGTTATTTTACATTTAACAAGGGTAAAATAGAGGCATCAATTATGAGAGGATAGAGAAAGATTGCCTCTCGCAGATGTCCAAGTGCCTGGGTAATAAGCTGTATGTAACAGGAGTTTTTAGAGCAGACAAGAGGTCATTCAGAAGCAATTTTATTATAACAAGAAGCACCAGCGCAGGTTACTGTTAGCGTATAGCGTGTTCATCAGCGAGTTCTGACAGGTCTCCAACACATCCATCTTTCTCTACTGCAGCTGATTGACAGGCTGCACTGGATCGAAGCACTGCGCTGACACAGGTCAAATTCTCATTTACACACCGGATTTACAGCAGCAAGTATTTGCACAGTTACTCATAGTAAATCACACACAAAATGCACACAAAGAGCAGACTGTATCTTTTTAACCGCACACGCAATTTAGCACCATTCTTAGTAGATCTGGCCCTATGTGTTGCATTTGCCTTCATGTAGTGTATGTACAGTGTGGGAGTAAGAGGAATTGGCACGAGGGATGGGCAGCTAAGGCATTTTTGAGCGTTACTTAGAATGTGTATCACGAGTATGCACAAAAATGTTCACAGTATAACTAGTCTCTTTCTTGTTTGCCTGGATTGTAGGCAAGTTGACCACGATAAGAGTAAATCCCACGTGTTGATTTGAAGGCAGTGGCAACAAAGACAGACTATACCTGCAACCTTTTTTTTTTTTTTTTGCCTTTTTCATCTGCTGTCTCTCTAACTGAGCTTTCATGAGTCAATTAATCTTCAATAAATTAAAGTTAACAGAGCACTGATAAGCCAATTTCAACTTTCAAAACTGCAGCTGTTGAGGAAAAAATAATGAGCAGCAGGCCTCAGTGGACTGTTGTAAATACAATGGAAGAACAGGTACAGCGGTAGCATTCCATTTCCTTCAGTAACTCTGACAGAATGATCAGAAGAGAAGTAAAGCTACTGGAACCCTTTCAATCACAGAAGCCCCTCAGCTGTGGAGAAATGTCAGACCATTCACTTGTTTCCAATCCAGTGTACTTTTTAACACTGCGATACAAGCGACTGAAGTTTAAAGGTTAGCCAAGCCCAGAAGTGTCTATTTGGGAATATACTGAGCTGCGTGGGTAATAGGTGGAACAATGGCACGACTTCTACTACTTATCACAACCAATGCATAATATTGTCTTGATATTTTGGCATTATATTTAAAATTAAGCTGATGTTAAAGGGGAACAGTGCACATTTTTTTTACTTTAAATAATGTTCCAGACTCCATGGAACGACTAAATGAGTTGTTGCAGGGTGAATAAAGACCCCTGCACCTCCCCCTGGCGTATCATAGCAAAAAAAAAAAAAAAAAAACAGCCTTGCAAGAATGGGGAAACACACCTTGTGTCCCTGAGGTCTTGGGTCTTGCAAGAAAGTGGCATGTCCTGGTTAGTTATGACAAAAAAACATTTATACAGATATAAGGAGGAGAAAATGTGAGTCAAGCCAAGTGAGGGGTCACACAGGAGTCAACCGGACTCAACGTCTTTAATTGGGTTGAGGTCCGAACTGTGACTGGTCTTTTACTACTTTTTTTTTTTTTTTTTTTTTTTTTTTTCTGTTGCCCAATTGGAACCAAACATTACTGTGGGACAGATGAACTTACTTTTCATTACAAAGTTCTGCAGTATTAAGAGGAATTCAAGGTTGACTGCGAGGTGGTCAGGGTCTTTCAAAACTTTCTAAATTGCACCACTTTTCCCACCACACACATTGTGGACAAAAATAAAATTGTTACATTTTTTTTTTTTTTTTTTGATGGTCTATATACTCATAAGTGTGTGGTGACAGTAGCAAAAGTAATTCAGAGATATCTTGTTTAGTCAGCAGTCCTTCTCCGCCACACTGTCACCCTTTCCCTTGGGCATTGTCTGGCTGCCATCTTAGTGCTGAAGCATTGTTTTGATCAAAGTGCTCAAAATAGGAGCAAGAAAATAGAGTTAAGAATA
This sequence comes from Bostrychus sinensis, assembly GCA_020698575.1. Taxonomy (NCBI): domain Eukaryota; kingdom Metazoa; phylum Chordata; class Actinopteri; order Gobiiformes; family Eleotridae; genus Bostrychus; species Bostrychus sinensis. Next base: position 39,758,651 of record CM036247.1, read on the forward strand.
GAAATATAGTTTGGAGTTTAAAAGTGCAAAAAAAAGTGTAAAAAGACAGATGACAAGCACATTTGAGGTTAATTAAAAAAAAAAAATCTCAGTAAATTTTACAGTGAAAGAGACAAATAGTGACCTGTGCTGTCTCATACCACAGAGGACAACTACACAAGTCCCCACTGTGTGATGGTAAATGATACAGAAGCGCCTGATAAAATCTCTATTAACCTGAGTGAAAGGTTAACTTACAACATTAAGTGATTAAGTTGGACCACAGCACCAAGGACAATACATCTTTGCCAGTGTCAGTTTGGCTCAGTAGTGCAGTAGCTCAGTCAGTAGAGATGCTTGTCCACTAACCCAAAGGTTGGTGGTTCAAGCTCCGTTACAGGCATAGTGTTGTCTTGGGCAAGACTCTTCACCAGGATAGGGGCTTAAACTTCAAAAGGGCACACAGATAAATACTTGTTTCCCAGTGTATCATACAGACAATAACATGGGGCTGAGCAAATAAATTGGTCAATTCTCCAGGTTAGATGGGATTATATCAGACTAGTGCAGCTCAGATAATACATCTGTACTGTTTACCTTTATAGAGGGATTTAAACAGTAGAGGTAGAAATATAGGCACAATTTATGGTTTTACTGCAACCAAGATTCAGGACATAAACTTGAATAACTTAAGTCGTAACTACATTTTTAACTGCCTAAGCTGCCTAAAAATAGGGACTGGTAGACTGCATTGTTAAATAGGCCATTGCACTTTCTAAATAAAATTTTAAAAAATCTACAGCACAGACTAATGACTGCACTAATGAATAAATCCTGGCTTATTTAATGGGCTATATGCCTATAAGCTTTACATTATCTAGCATAAGCTTCTCTATTTGAGCATTATCATTCGCTTTTTGAGTGAATGTCTGATTACATATTTATTTGTGGTGTCTACACTGTGCCCTGACCCTCTGCTGCTCAGCTCCGCCCCTTCTCCAGTACAGATCTCATTTCACAGTCTATGAGCCACAGCAGACCAAAGATTTTTAACTGAATGTCTGAACTTATGTTTTATGTTATGATAATCCAGTTCAGATATTGTGAGATATGCCTGGAGGTGTCCACAGTAGACAGCGAGCTTCAGATTGCATTGGGTAAATGGACCATAATATGTCAGTGAGCTGTTTGTGATCATATCTCCTCCAATACCAAGCAGATTTTCATCAAACCAAAACTGATTTGAAGCTTGAGAAGAGAGTAGTACGTCTTTGTGGACTGAAAATAGTCCCCAGTGTCCATGATTTCATGAAATTCACTGGGCTTGACCAGGCTCATAATGCCAGTTTATATTACACACGGGGCAGCCGCTGACGTGCCCCCATCATTCAGCGCACAGTGTTTTTCTTTTACCTATTACATGGACGGGCCCTGGACCACGGGGCTGTGGGGACCATAGACAGTAGCCTTAGTACAGTAAGGAAAGTTGGGAGAGGGTCAGGGGGTGTTTAAATTTCAATTTAAAGGTCACAAGGTGACATCGCCTGATGAACTGACGGGTGTAGCGTCACATAGGCTGTTATAAATTATTTGTAAATTATTATTTATTAGTAGTACTGTACCTGTGTTTTTAATGGGCAAAAGGAGCAGGTGCTCCAGCCCCACCCCATCCCCACCCCCTCTGCACATGCCTGCACCTTGCCCATGTACGAATGTGTCAGTGTGACTGTGTTTGGTGGTCGGAGGGGCCGTAGGCGCAAAATGGCAGCCATGCTTCTGTCAAGGCCAAGACTTGTGTCAAAAATAGTAAAGCAAAAAATCACTAATAATATTTTTATTGCAATATTAAACATGGTTATTGGATGTTGTTCTCATATCCTGCAGCCCTAATCTAATGTCTTTGTGTATAGGCAATTTACTAGAAGATCCTGGGTTCAGGTGCAGCTGTCTACCTTTTACTGTCTAGCTCAGATTTTCAACTAGCGCATCCTTTACAAACAGCCTGCGGCAAAAATGGACAGTTGGACACTTTAGAGAAATGGAACTCGCATTTCAGTATAACTGCCAATACTACTGTATAAGTGCAAAGTGGAGACCTCATTATTTTTATTATGGCAGGGCCCACAGCAGATGCCAACATTTTATTCACATAACTGAATGACGTCATATGATGAAGGTTAAAATTGTGTTTTTTCTGTTAATCAAAACCCACCCACATGTGTTGCCACAGATGTTGGGAGGATACAAAACACAGTAAACAAAACATTTGTTGTTCTTGGCATATTGCATTTTGTCATAAAACAAGACTGTCTTTTTGTGAGAACGAACAAACATCAACAAACCTCCTGTGTCTCTACTCTGTTTGATATTGTTTCGTATTGTCTTTGATGCCTTTAAAATTTCAAACTGCACTATGCTAGACCAGAACAAGACTGATGTTTAAAGTTATGTGCAGACTTTAGCAAAAATCTCATCTTTTTATGTATTGTTAACAGAACAAGGCAAAGTACTGAAGGTTCTTCACACCAGCGATGGGGTCTTCATCATCTCTCAGTACTCTCTGTTCCACAATGAGAGTCCTGTTCTCAACATGGCCATCGACTCCCAAAAGGTACAGAAAATCTTTTAAAGCACTATCAATCATCATAAATTATTCACTAATCGTTAGATCAGTGTGTGGCTGGATTTATTATTCACAAAGAGACCACATGACACAAAAAAGGCAAAGAAATAGTAAAGAATAATGCAGAGCTTCCATTCATTATTTATGTGTGTTGTGATTTCCTCCCTAAGGGACACCTGTATGTAGGGACAGCCATGGAGGTGCAGAGGCTGCCGCTGGCCGACTGCGGTCGCTATGGAGACACGTGCAGAGAGTGCATTCTTTCCCGGGATCCGTACTGCGGCTGGGACAGGGTCCAGCGGAAGTGCATCCCCATGCCGCCTGGATACAACGTCACTACTGGGTATTATTGGATGTGATGCCACACTGCACACAGCACAAGAAAAAACAAAGAGCTTTGTGAATCATGGTTCTAGGAAGATAAAACCTGTTTGAGAAAGACAACAACAAAAATTCCACATTATCTTCTACAGTTGGATAAATACTTCTCTGTGATATTAACTAGATGCTAGATAGCTGTGTGGCGTTTTATAGTGCATGCTGGCATTTTGTCAAAAGGTTGTTGTTGATCATGTCAAAACTCAGCTGGAGGTGGTCTCTGACACTCTTTTTAAAAGAAATAGCCCAACAGAGGATCCACATATATTGAACCTCATTATTTCACTATAATAATCATATGGCTGAAGCTACATTTAGGAGCTCAGGGGCCAAGTGCAGCTCAGTTGTAAAATAGAAGCAGCCACACTCATAGACACAGACACAGTGGAGACTAGAGGTCTACTGTTTTTAATTTCTTCGTAGTGACTGTAAACCACACGACCACAAGTCATCTGAATACTGACACTTCAGCAGTGGAATCTTCCACAGTATTTTTGCCTGCCCTCCATTTCAATCACACACACTATAGACCCTTCTTATGTTTGTAAACAGAACATGTGCATTCAAAAGACTGGTACCTGAAGTAAAAAATAGAAAAACATAATACATTTGTTAGTGCTAGCCACCAAACATCGCAAATTATGAATAATCGAGACAGGTTTGGGAACTGACAACCACTCGACCTCATGTGAGTAATATCAGTTACTTTCACCAAGTTTAATAACATTAGCGAGTGTGTGAACGTTTAGCTGTTTAATGTAATGTAACACAATTAGCGTCTATAATATAATATTAGCATATAAGCTAAAGACTACCTAATTTACATGTCGTAATTTCAATGTTAAGCAGGACCAATAGAAACAGAAATGTGTCAGACCACTATAATAAGAATACCTTTATTAATCCCACAGTGGGAACAGTGTTTGCTTAGATTTAATTCATGAATCACCACAAATCCCACTTTTATCAGTTAACTTTAGCAACTGGCACTGATTCATATCAATTCAGAGTAAATTTTAATAAATATATATAACAACCATTTTTTCCTTCTGCCCAAAAACATCTAAGTTAATATTTTTATTTGCCCCCTGGTAGAAATTAATGGGATAGAATGTTAATCTTCTTACCAGGCTAGACATTGTAGAATGTTAAGACATCATATGAATACAAACTATTCAAACAGGGTTTAATGTGTTAAGACACTTAAAATAAGCTATATGGCTGTTCACCTGAAAAGAGCACTGGGTAAACGGCTGAGAGTGGAGTGACAAGATTATGTTGAAAACAATTTTTTTATCTACTTCAGAAGCTTGCAACCAGTCACGACCTGCACATAACATCTTGCCCTCTCGCTGCACACCAAGACACAAACAGCTGCTTTTGGAAATTTAAAACAAAATGTCTCTCTCTCTGGAAAGTAGGCCCAATTTAAACTGCATTACAAACCCCCTGCAGTGGAGACAAAGGGCTGTCGGCAGCAGTTTTGTGTTGGCAGCAGTTAAATGTTATAATACACTTTAATACAATTATGTCAATGGTTAAAATTTAACCAAACACAAGTAAAGAATATTTTTCTTTTGATTCTCTCTGTCATATACAACATAATTATGCTGTTGGTAAAGCTAGCATGCTCTAATAGATATGCACATTGAATTAAACTCTTGGTGAAAAATAGGAAAATGGTCTTAGTGCTGTTTGTAGAAGTAATTGGTGGTTACGGTGGCTGTGCAAAGTTGGTTTCAAACAAACCATGTTTAAAAGAGACAACATGTACCATGTTTCTGATTTGTATTGGTCATTAGGAACCCAAGTCACTGCTGTGAACTCCTCTGTGCTCATGCTTTACTACTCGCTGTCACTCACTGTTGCGCCAAGCAGATAATGGGCATCTGTTTACCACAGAAAAAAAGACAGAAAGAAGTTTTTTTTGTAGGCACAAGGCTTTAAAATTGCATTGTCATTGTGCGGTACCACAGAACAGGGCAGCCGGTGTGAATTGGCCTTTCATGTTGTATCTGTTTTTTATTCACTGCTGAGATCAGACTATGGGAAAACCACTTAACATTACAGAATGTCCTTACACCATTTTTTCATCTCTAACAAGAATCCTTTTTGTGTAGAGTTCTATATATAATTTGTCTGTGTATGTTTAACTTGGAGATTAGGGAGACCATAAAACCACTGGTGTAACATTTTAATGTGGCTCATTTGTCGTCTTTATGATTTTCCAACAGGACCCTCATTCAGAACCTTGACCATTCTAACTCGTCGGTTTGCGGGGAAGCTGCTGGTAAGTCTTATCTGCTCTCTCCACTCTCTGTGTCTTCATTGGAGCACAATCACAGCCTTTCTGAGCAGCTACTGTAAGAAGATGATTATCACATAATTGAGCAAGGTCCAAAAACCTGCAGGGAGTAGGTTTTCTATGCCATGGCCCCACTTCAAAGGGCCATTCCACTTACTACCAGCTAATCAGCACATAATTCCCTTGACACCCGAGCCTCTCCTTTAGCTTCTATTGTATATAATTTCACTGATGTTAGAGGGTCACATGTGCTGCTGTAGCGCATGTCTTTTTATCTTTTCACTTACATCTTTTTAATATGCAATCTGTTGTTAAATGCACATATGCTTTTGTTCAAGCTTTTTGAAATACACTGCTCAAAAAATAAAGGAAACACTAAAATAACACATTCTAGATCTGAATGAATGAAATATTGTTATTAAATACTTTGTTCGTTACATAGTTGAATGTGCTGACAACAAAATCACCCAAAAATTATCAATGGAAATCAAATTTATTAACCCATGGAGGTCTGGATTTGGAGTCACACTCAAAATTAAAATGGAAAAACACACTACAGGCTGATCCAACTTTGATGTAATGTCCTTAAAACAAGTCAAAATGAGGCTCAGTAGTGGGTGTGGCCTCCTCGTGCCTGTATGACCTCCCTACAATGCCTGGGCATGCTCCTGATGAGGTGGTGGATGGTCTCCTGAGGGATCTCCTCCCAGACTTGGACTAAAGCATCCACCAACTCCTGGACAGTCTGTGGTGCAACGTGGCGTTGGTGGATGGAGCGAGACATGATGTCCCAGATGTGCTCAGTTGGATTCAGGTCTGGGGAACGGGTTGGCCAGTCCATAGCATCAATGCCTTGGTCTTGCAGGAACTGCTGACACACTCCAGCCACATGAGGTCTAGCATCGTCTTGCATTAGGAGGAACCCAGGGCGAACTGCACCAGCATATGGTCTCACAAGGGTCTGAGGATCTCATCTCGGTACCTAATGGCAGTCAGGCTACCTCTGGCGAGCCCATGGAGAGCTGTGCAGCCCCCAAAGAAATGCCACCCCACACCATTACTGACCCACTGCCAAACCGGTCATGCTGGAGGATGTTGCAGCAGCAGAACGTTCTCCACAGCGTCTCCAGACTCTGTCACATCTGTCACATGTGCTCAGTGAGAACCTGCTTTCATCTGTGAAGAGCACGGGGCGCCAGTGGCGAAGTTGCCAATCTTGGTGTTCTCTGGCAAATGCCAAACGTCCTGCATGGTGTTGGGCTGTAAGCACAACCCCCACCTGTGGACGTCGGGCCCCCATACCACCCTCATGGAGTCTGTTTCTGACCGTTTGAACAGACACATGCACATTTGTGGCCTGCTGGAGGTCATTTTGCAGGGCTCTGGCAGTGCTCCTCCTGTTCCTCCTTGCACAAAGGAGGAGGTAGCGGTCCTGCTGCTGGGTTGTTCCCCTCCTACAGCCTCCTCCACATCTCCTGATGTACTGGCCTGTCTCCTGGTAGCGCCTCCATGCTCTGGACGCTACGCTGACAGACACAGCAAACCTTCTTGCCACAGCTCGCATTGATGTGCCATCCTGGATGAGCTGCACTACCTGAGCCACTTGTGTGGGTTGTAGACTCCGTCTCATGCTACCACTAGAGTGAAAGCACCGCCAGCATTCAAAAGTGACCAAAACATCAGCCAGAAAGCATAGGAACTGAGCAGTGGTCTGTGGTCACCTCCTGCAGAACCACTCCTTTATTGGAGGTGTCTTGCTAATTGCCTATAATTTCCACCTGTTGTCTGTTCCATTTGCACAACAGCAGTGAAACTGATGTCAATCAGTGTTGCTTCCTAAGTGGACACAGTTTGATTTTACAGAAGTGTGATTGACTTGGAGTTACATTGTGTTGTTTAAGTGTTCCCTTTATTTTTTTGAGCAGTGTCTATGTGGACAGCTTTGTATTAGCATTTCATGTTTAATACATTAAAATAATTCATATTAATTGAAAATGTCTTATTTTGAGGTAACTTTCACTTTGCTAAAAATGCTTGAATTAGGTCCCTATCCCTTTAAGCCTCCTCTGGCCCCGCCCACTTTGCTCCGGCAGCTCAGGCCAGTCTTTACTATGCACTGCAAACACTGGAAAGTAGCTGACTGCTTTGTATTGATGGCAATTGAAGTGCTAAATTATAAGACTCCAGTGACAGTGCATGACTTTAGAAAGCGCTTCCTGGAGAAGGTCAGGTTTCACATCTGTCTACATGGAGAGGTGACACCAGCTCTTGAGAAACCTCAGCATACAGGATTACTCAAACATGCATGAATGAAACAAAATACTACTTTGGGTATGTTTTTGAGGAGGAAACAACATTACAGCGTGGTAAAAACCTCAGCATAATGGGTTCCGTTCTTTAAGTATAAAGTACACATATGATCATTTAAACAGTTAAATGTAAGAACATTCAGGGCAATTATTATTTACTCTGGACTCAAAAAGATATGACCCACAAACCTTTGAGAATGCAACCCTTGAGACCTTAGTGTGTACACATACTTTGTATTAACAACAAACTTTGCAACAATGATTTTTCATATTTGGGTCACAGAGGCAACAGCCTAAGCAAAGTTTCCCAGACACTGCTCCTGACAAGATGACATGCCATAGAGGTGTATGGCAAGTGTTCAAACAGAGAGCCAAGCCACCAGAGCTTCTTGTACCTCCAAAGTCACTGATTGTTTAGACTGTTGCTCCTGTGACCCAGCCCTGTCCTTCTTGAGTTGTTTGTGTTGATGGTAAATACATGTGGTATTTGTCTTTTCTCAGCGCTGAAGCTGCGTAAAACCTCTCCTAAAGAAGTGTTGGTTCCTAGAAACACTACGGTGTTCCTGCCTTGCCCAGTGCGCTCGTTCCATGCCACCTACCGCTGGGAGAGGGACAACTGTATGCTCAACTACCCATGCCTGTTCTCAGGGGACTTTTGTGTGCTGGGCCCGGCAGTGGACACCCCACTGAAAGAGGGCGTCTTCCGCTGCATGGCGACCGAGGATGGCTTCAAGGTGGAGGTCATCTCCTTCAGGCTGGTCAACCACGGCCGGCTGCTAGCTGCCTCTGTGGCCTACACCCTGGGCCTGTCACTGCTGCTGGCCGCTGCTACTCTATGGCTTCATTAACTGCAGCTAGTGCTAATGCTAATCCTTTCCTATGGCTCCCAATGAAGAGCAAACAGGGAGCCACTGTACGGCTAGGTTTACAGAGCATTTATTACATGGTCAGTACACTAGGCCACACTACACTATCCTCCTAGTTAGCTGTGAAATCTTTTAGAATATTTTAGCAAAACACAAATGTCAATTTAGACCAAAACTAATAAACATTCATAGAAATATACAAATGTGCTCCTCTGAAGCCATAGTTAAATGCTTTGGAAACCTCTCCTCTAACTCAAAAGATGCATATCCTATGAGTTGGGCAAAAATACGCCAATACCAGGCCGTTCTTTTTACCATTTCTACTTGTTTTCAAATTGATTGTGCTTATTTGTGAATATGTAAACCTTTAAAAGCGCTATACATCTCCTCATTCATCTTGTTAAACTTTAGGTATGGTTCATCTGTATTATAATGTCTGGTATTGAGATTTCAAAGCCTTAAACTGGGGATGTAAACTCCTAAGCACAATTTAGCAGCGGAGGCAGATCCTGCCGACTCGGCGGACTTGGTGCTATCTTTAGTGCGGCTGAGTCCACCAACATGGCTGGGAGGAAGTGTCAGCTTTCTGACAGGAAGTAGGGAGATGAGCATCATCACTGTGTCTCTGCACCTCCTCCTCAGACAGGCAGTTTCTTGCATCTTTTTATCAGACGCTATCAGACATCTTCTTACGCCTTGTTCACAGCTTTGTTTGTTGTGTTTTTCCTTTTACATGCCATTGTCTTGCTCCCTCCCCAGAGCAGTATGACAAAACGCTTGCTCTTACACAAACTCAAAGTTGCCTAGAGCTCTAAGTGAAAACACTTGAATATGTAATACTGCATGATTAGACTCCTCTAACATCCTGGATTACATCAGAGGTAAAATAGGACAGGTAGTGGTGGAATAACAATAAAAATGTTTGCCATTTTAAAAAACAAAGTATTTGCATAGGGTTAAAACTGGAATTTTAAAATTTGAAGTTCTAAATTGTGACCTACAGAGGCTGATATAAAAGCAGATACTAAACTGATAGTGGACAGATGCAGGGATATGGATTATCACATGTGTGGTTCCAGCTGGATTTGTAGTGCTACAAGACATAATCATCAATCACAGTGCAGTGCCAATATCTGTGCTGTCTCAGTCCAGCACTAAAGGACTTGTGTGACAAATTAGAGCCATATGGTAATGTGATTAATGGATGTAGCTTCATGCGTTCATTCATTTTCGTTATAAATCCAGCTTAGAAAAACAAACATGATGGTTGTAGAAAACTCATGCGTCCATGTGTTGTAGACATTTGTTCAATACTAAATTAGCATTAGAGCATACTCTTGGTAGAATTTAATGAGGCATTTGCACTAAGCACTAAATTAATAAAGAGATGGACCTTAAAGTGGCATTCTTTCTGTAAACATACAAAAAGTGTGAGGGTGGGTAGAGAAAAGGGTATAGGGAGGTGTTTCCTATAGGTACAATATTTCCCACATATTGAAGAGACCTTGAAGGCCCACCATAGTTTAAGTTTTGCCTGCCCAGTCCCAGAATAAATCAAAAAAAGATTAGAATGTAAGAACAATGTATTTTTATTCATTTTAGATGGTAAATACATATGTTATAGTAATTTTAGTATATACAATAGGGTTTCAAACTCTAGCTAACTAGCTTTTTAGCAGTTATTCTCTTGAGAAAGGCTGTACTGCCGAAGTTTGTACATTTTGAAGTAAATGCTCCCACTTGTTTAACTTTTCTGCATCTGTGTAAGCAGAAGTGGTGGATACATCCACAAAGAGAGGACTGTAGCAATGCTCATCTGACGGGTTAGTAATACAAATGACCAAATAAGTAGTTACTTTTTTCAGAGCATTCTGGACCTAGTAGTTCATTATGTATGTGAAGATGTCTCACCACTAAATGATCCAGGCCTTTTTTCACAGGGAGTTAGCAGTTGTTTTCCTCAATAATCTAGAGTTAAACCTAAGGTACGACTGCTTGCATGTTTGCATCCATCAAAATGACTTGATGATTTGCATAAAAATATTAACACATTTTCATTAAACTATACATGTATCTACATAAGTAACGCCCAACACGGCAAATCACAAATTAGACAGAATAAGCTTTGTATGAAATTTTAAGCTCAATGCAGGTCAGACCCTCCAACATCTGTGGAAAACATTCCATATTTTTATTCAGTGATATTCCAGTAGTTGATCAGTAGACAATGGCACAGACAAGATGTGAACAAGGTGTTTCTCTCTGGCAGTTTTAAAACACATTTCCATAAAGAGGAAAAACTATCAGGCTAGTAGAGGTATAAGGCTTGTGTTGTGTATGTCAAGTATGAATTTAGTTTTATTGCTTTGCTAATGCTAAGTTCTACCATTGCTGCCTATGTGAGGGTCGTTTGATGGTCTGGATTTTTTTAGCCATAGTTAGAACATGATGTGTATGGGTATTTTTCATACATGCATCTTTATGCTGTGATTACAAAAGCTCGACAAATCACAGAAAGCAGCAACTACAACCAAGAATTTAACCATTAACTCTTCCATTGTTGAAAAAACAATACGTTGAATGTTTCTGAAGTGAATGTATTGTAAATGCAGTGAATTGGCAAAACTAAGTCAAACCCAATGAATACTGATGGGCTGTGGAAATACGATTGTGCCGTGATGAATTATGCAGCGGATTAGTGTGTTCTCCGGGGCTTTGCAAATTATCATTCAGCGACGTTACATAAAACTAGCCGCGCCGATCCATTCGCGCTGGAAGAGGTGTCATTAATAGCTAATTAGACAATGGAGCCGTCTCATTATGCGCCATATTAGCGAGTGTATTTTACAAGTCACGGACGCTAGCCCTGAGAGCCTTGAGGCTAAAGAGGTTGCTGGTTGCTGTTTCGGGGATCTGCGAGCTTACTGCACTGCACTGACGCGGACTACAGACTGTGCCAAAAGAAAAAAAAAAAACAACGCTTTGTTGAGCCATTTCATCTGCAATGCTTAAAGCCTCAAATATGTTTTTTATTCAGACAAAACTGAGCATGTGTTTAACAACTTGAGCTGCAGCTAAGAGAATCGCCTCAAAGGGCATTGTGCCAAGAATAAACAGCAGAAAGAAGCTGCGTGCTAACGTTAGCTGAACATGCACCAACATGCCCGGAGGCCTTTTCCTTTTATTTAAACTATTGTCTTTGTGCTGTACTGGTGTGGTCTAGATTCATTAACCGCTGCTTTCTGGAGCTAATTAGTCAAGCGGCATTATTAACTGTTTCTATAGGGAGGTTACATTTATACTATACTGGACAAATGCAAATTCATTTTAAAGAATACTGTACAACAGGGCTAGATCATATGGCTATAATAATAATAATAAACAATTGTTATTATTATTATTATTATTATTATTATTACTGAACAGCAATTTATAATCAAATGCATCTCTGTCAATTTGCAGCTTCCATTTTAGAAAATCATTGCAGATATAGCAGATATGACAAACTTTCTCTGGTGGTTTTAGTTCAGCTTTAGCGTCTGAAGGGCCCTTAAAGATATTCATGCTATGGACACTAGCAGCAACCGAACCTTTACAGTGGATGGCATACTGACTATTTGTGTTATTTTGCATTATAGCTATATTTTACATCATTCATTGAATCATAAATAAATTTTCAATTGAGATATTACAGCCAAAACCAAGAATACAGAAATATCATCCCTGTTTTTTTTTTTTATTGTAGGTGCACAGTGTAAAATAATGCACATACAAAACGCAAAATAGACCAGTCAAAACAATCTTAAATAGTTCACAATATCCTCTAAAAAGAGAGCAAGAGAATGTTGAATAGCAATCTGCTCCTTTGCCACTAGATGTCACCAAAAACCAACACAACCTATCCACCCTGCTTTCAGTAAACAATCACATTGTCATAGGACAAAACAATCTTTGTGTCATCTTGCTGCTGTTTGTTGTCAGATGTTTGACAGATTCCATGGAATGTTGCTCTGTGGCTTTAGGCACAAATAAACTACACACATTTCTACCATAAGTAGATAAGTGGACAGTTTGTTCTGCCAACTAAAACATTTTATTTCCTGGTAAACTGGCCCAGCTTACTGAGCTTGGGTGGAGTTACAATAATATGTCATACAATATACAACTAATACAATTTCCTTAAAGTCAGAAATTTGCTTCTCCTTTTTCTTTTGTCAATGTGAGCCCTACACAAACACAGTTTTGTTTTGTTGTTGTTTTTTGTGATTGTGATTCTACAAAACAATATAACCTTGTGTCACAGAGCATTTCATTATCAGTAAGGCTGCTGCAGTGTTCAGCTGTTCTTTTTGAAACAACACTGTTGTCCTGTTGATGTACAGTTTTTATAGTAATGCTAAGTTAGGCTGGGCGGTAGAAAAAACTAACTTTTTTTTTTATATGTAAAACTCCAGCATGCTGCAACCTAGCATGCAGCAAAGGCAAGGTAAAAGATCTGGATGTACATAAAAACAGACTGGCATCTATGTCAAGGGTTCTCAGTTGGTAAGACTGTGGGTCCCAGTTTTAATAAAGATGATGTTATTGTTGCACACTTTACAAAGCCAACGATTTTAAAGTGTATTGCTAAGCCCTTTATAGGCCTACTTTAAAACATAATTAAAACAACCTCCCTCCAACCCACTTTTGAATTTTACAACTTAAGGATTCATTGGATCTCCTCAAAGGAGTGAGAATGAAGGCTTTCTATTGACTAAACATAACAAAGTTGTCAATTTAGGATGCAAGAAGCTCTTTGTTAAATCGAAACACATGACATAATTTGCATAAATAAAACATCTGGGGCTTGTTACCAGACACTACACTTATCATATTTACATCCATATCCTGGCCTGCGAAGCAAGCTTTCACAGAGGTAATCATCATTTTAACTTCTCTAATTATTACTCATCTTTGGAATCTTCAAAGTAATTTTTCAAACTTAACACAGCATCACTAAAAAAGAGTTATGGTCATTTTGATTCCGCAATATGGCTACTTTTGGCCCCTTTTTAGAAATAAAAATCAACTGACTTGGGATTGAGTTTTTCATTGCCCAGCCCTACCTGTAGCAGTGAGTCAACAGACAGGTCTCTTGTATTTAGTTTATATAGTGACAAAGAATAAGGTCCTAGCTTTGCCATAGGTTATTACTCCCTCTTGTCCATCACAGATAGCTTGACTGAAGCTAATCTCCATCAAAAAAAGCTTTTTTTTTTTTTTTTTTTGGGAGGAAACCACATTATTGGATGGCTCTATCTATCTGCTGCAATCTCCGCTGAGTGAAGATGCGTGCTGTTTTTTTTGCTCTGGGGTGTTCTGTGTTGAGTACTGTAAACGATGTGTTCCCACTGTGTCTTGATATATCCGATTTTAACATGCCAAACTATAATTAAAAAAAGAGATTTATATTGGTGCCATCTCTTTCCATCCCATGACAAGTATTTTTAAATAACAGATTATCTATAGTGCAATAGATATTCATGTAACAACCCCATTTATGACATGTGTTTCCCTGAACATGTGCGGTGAAAATTAATAAAATATACAATAGAAAAGAATGTCATGATGTATGTCTTTTGTTATGTGTTGTAAACATTATATTTTTACTCTGTCTAGTACGGATGTAAAGATACATTTTTGCAACGATATGAAATGTATCAATTGGAATTGTTTTGATATGATTCAAGAACAATAATGGCTAATTTGGGAATGATTCGATACAATTCAACACCTTCATATTGATAATCGGTACAACTTTTTACCAAAAATCACAAAAGTTTACTCTCAAATGTTGCGTTGCAGCCAGGGTTTGGTTTTTTTTTTTTTTTTTTTGAATGGGACAGCGTGTATTAATGAACAGCAGCTAGTGCCGTAAATACACCAGATTATAGCTCAGAGCTAATTTCCATCCGTAGTCCCCACTCACTCACTCACATTTACACCGGCTTCCTGGTGTTCCCCAGCGGTCTCCCATCCAGGTACTGACCAGGCCCTGCCCTGCTTAGCTTCCGAGGTCTGACGGGATCGGGCATCCACAAGGCAGTATGGCTGGTATTATGTCCAGCAGACAGAGAGCAAAGAAAAGCTAAATATTTTATTTCATTAAAAACACAAAAATTGCATCCCAAAAGCAGTATCTGGTTTTATTTTAACATGCAAATTTCTAATATCGATATTTCCGAAATTATCTTTTGCTTATATATCGATATACACTTACTAGAGAACGATACAATTTGATACAAGGTAATGTGTATCGATATAATTGTATCGTAGGGAAAAAAAATCAATACATGGATATGTTTCTGTATCGTTACACGCCTACTGTTTAGTACTGTAAATTGGTAATTACTCAAATGGAGGCAATAATAGAAGTAATAGTAGCAGTAGTAGTAGTTGCACATAGTTATTGTCAGAGGAGCATTAAGCTGAAGTATCAGTAATAGTAGTAGTTAATGGTAGTAGTAGTAGTATTATCCACAGTATTACTAGTAGTATAGATATTTGTTGTAGCGGTGGTTGAAGCATTATTACATTTTGTTTAACTTCTTCCAATAAATAGTAGTAGACCATTAGTAGTGTCTGCAATAGTTAAAATAATAATAGTACTATTAGCCGCAACAGTAGTAGTAGTAGTAGTAGTAGTAGTAGTAGTGAGGCGTATGGAGCTAAACAGTATCACTTTTTTTTTTTTTTTCCCCAGAAAAGCAGAAAGCTGTTTGCAGTTGCTGACTTGCAAAACTTCTCACATGAAAGAGCCTGGGTAACCACAGATGTTACCTCAGCGGTGATATAATTATATAAACATGTGTTTATTGTAAACCAAAGCTTTGAAGGCATGTCTTGGAAGTTGGTGTGATATGACTATTTACAGTTTACCTTTGATGTAATTTGAAAGTAATATTGGTCCTATTATGTAGCTTATGCGGTTCTTACCACTGTCCAAATAGTGAACACCTGTGCAGTGATCCATGTAAAAACATGAGGCTCAGTAGTCCTTTTTCACACACACACACAAAAAAACAGTAGTTACTCGTCACATTATCCAATTAACAGTTAGTGCTTGTCTAAGGCAAAATGGAGTGTTTACAACAAGCTTTCTAAATTTCACGTTTGCAGATGTAGTGACAATTACAGAGGCACAGACGCCCACAACTAAGCTGGACAAAGGCTACACATTTTTTTCATAAATAATTTTTTTCACGATTATCCAGGAACGTAAAGAAACCTGAAATGCTATCAACCATTAGTATTAGCTAACTATCGATGACAGCAGACAGTGTAGTATTCAAGTCTGTTAGTCTGAAAATGTCTACAATGAAATCTAACTCAGCACAGACTTGTAGTTTATATTTTTACTGCTGATTTTGACTCACAGTGAGATTGATAGTGATGTTTTATTTATGAAATCATGCTAATTTGTATAAATGTAGATAACCTATTTTAAGAAATATTATGTAACAAACTGTACATTTTGTCTCTGTAACTGTTTAGTATGAAATGTAGTCAAGGGATTGGTAGTTGTCAGAGCAAAAACTTTTTTATTTTTGGCCTCAGCTATTTTACACCACTTACAACCACAACATTGAGACACAACTTCCAGTTGAAAACACAAAAGTATGAAAAAGGTCTATTTTTAAATGTCAATTTCAAGGTACTAACAAGTGTACTCTACAGCAATGATTCCCAAACCTTTCACACTAAGTACCACCAGAAAAATATCTGGCTTTCCCAGTACATTCTTTAATGGACTGAAATCAGTTTTAAGGACAAAGCAGGGGCCATCAAGGACTAAACCAGGACTAAATTGGATCTTAAACAGGACTTAGCAATGGTCTAAGCCTCTCCCACCTAAAGCAATGTCTAAAACAGGAACAAACCTGGCTTTAATTCAACAAAATTCATAGTCAATCATAGTTTGAGACCCACTGCTCTACCATACTGTATATGCTAATGTTTCCTTTCTTTTTCTCTTTTCTGTTACTATATACTAATTTCAACTATTGTCACTGAAACTACTTTTTTTTTTTTTTTTTTTGCAATTATAATTTCTCTCCCTTACAACAAAGAAAGCAATGCACTCTTTTATCATGAAATGGAATAATAGTTCATCTTCTGGTACACTGTGTATGTATGAATATATAACAGTACATTCAAATCAAGGTTTCCAGATATTAGAGCCTGTCTGCCTCTGATCTGAGTCTCAATGGACTCATTAGAGAGGCTTGCCGTATTTGTCATATCTAAAATTCCTTCTGAACTCTGTCTGACTTTCACTTTCAGCATTCAGCTCCAGCCCCAACCGATCGATCACACGTCTGAGTGAAGAGCATGAAACGACCTCAAACCTGGGCTTCTAACCAACATAAAATACTGATACAAACTTGGGGAGACCAAAAATAGAAACATCATTCACTAAGAACAGATGATTGCCCTTTATGCAAAAATGTGTTTTGTCATTAAGTCTAGGAGCAGAAGGAGCATGAGCTGTTGTCATAAATATTTGTAGTAGTAGTTCCAGCTCTAGCAGCAGTAGCAGAAGCCTGAGGAGAGGGGGTCAAAACAGTAGTTATTAGTAGCAGTAGTTTTAGTGTAGCATGGATAATATCATTAGTAGGAAAAAGCAGTAGTAATCTTGACAGTTGTGTTTGTAGAATTAGCCAATGTAGCCTAGTTGCAGATAGTAGTAGTACTAGCAATAGTGTGTTAGTACAGTAGTGGAACTGCTAAACAAATTGTAAGAAATGAGCTCCTATGTAGATTTTTTATTTATTTATTTTTGTAACAATAACAATTTTGTTACTCAAGTCATAATTTTGTTGACTATTTATACTTACTATATATACTTACTACTGTGGGACTCGGTTACTTTTTAGATTTTTGGTGTCTCAGGGCCAAATGTCTCAAATGAATCATTAAGCTACATGATACTCACCGCAGGTGGAATGTGAAACAGTACAGCTGTGATAAACAAAACTGTTATAGGTTACTGCTTAACCACCCACAGTTGCCTCCACAGTGACTGACTGCTTACAGCTCACTGCTTTAATTCTATTCAAAAGGTTTTATTGTCAGGCATTCACAATTAGCAATGCATTGTATTATGAAAAAAACAAAACAATGGTGTTTTAGAATCCATGACAATACACTGTCATCTAAAATTTAGATTTGGGATATCATTTTTAAAATCAAAAGTAGTAGTTTGGACTAGGGCTGTTTGTGGTTAATCGGTTAATTTATTAATCTGCATTATGGCCATAATTGATGGAAAGAAATACTAACATTTAATTGTTATGCTGCACAGTAGATTAAAGGTACAGTACCATTAGAGAGTTAGGGCAAATGAAACCAGCCATATTTTTTATTATGTTCATGACTTAGAATTTAATAAAGAGTTGTTGTTTTTTTTCATAAAACGTAATGATAGGTGATACCAAGCCAGTGGTTTACAGTTAATCAATAAACATTTGTTAAGACTACCAATCAATTGAATAAAGAAAATAAACCGAATGTGCATCCCTAGTTTGGACACCGCCAGTACGCTAACTGCGATGAGCTGTGTATTCTATTTCCAAAAAACAAAAGGGCTATAGCCACAAAATCATCATTGTTTAGACCAGCCTTTCCCAAAAGTCAAGAGTGTCACGGCCCCTTTAAAAATCAGACGATCCCACGCAGACCCCAACAATGAAACTATACTATATTCAAAGTCTGTCATTTTTTCCGCATAGATTTCTGTTAAAAAACTTTACAAAAACACAGACTGTTGGCTAAAAATGGCTACAAAGTGATATTTTTTAAACAAGTACTTAACTGTAATCCATTTCAAACCCCATTTCTTTTTATGTACTTGATGTAGACAACCTGTGGCGGCCTCCCTGCAGTACCTTTGCAGCACACCAGGGGGCCCCGGACCCCATTTTGGGAACCACAACCAACTTAATAGATGTGTGCTGTCAGTGAGTGGGGAGATAACATTAGCAGATGATAACATTCAACTGGCCCTTATACAGTTAAATACAACAAGCTATAAGAATTATTCCAGGACCAGCCAATGTATATAAAGTGAAGTAACACATAAAAATGGCATAATGGATATTTAAAAAAGACTTTAAGCATTCTTCTTGCGCCATCTGCTATTACAAAACAAAACACTGTCGCCATTATACCAGGGAAGTGTAGAATAATCACTCTGCTAAATAGAGACACTGACATCAAAGTTTTTCACTGCCTCCAAACTCTGTAATTTGGTGTCCTCAACTTGCACACTCATAAATAAACAGGAATTACTGCTTCTTGTGTGTGGGCTATACAGTGGGCGAGTATGTTTTTGATGACGTCTCCTGTAAAATGGTCTATAGAGTACTCCTGGTTTGCTTTATAATTAGTTGTATGAAACAGTGAAACAGCACAAGTGACGTCCAAATGCCAATGAGTAATCAACCGGAGCAAAGGAAAGCTGTGACTAATACAAGGAAGCACTGTGAACTTTACTGAGGGGCCAATGAATCATGTCTGCTTTTCCCAAAAAACAACTTAATAGTGGTGTTCAGGTCCACTAGGTTTACTGGGATGATAGGGATGAATCATGCTGTTTTTTTCTCTCTCTTGTCAGACAGTACAATTATAAACTATTTTGCAGGCAACATCATCAAATGAGCATTTTGTTTAGCCCCACCACCAACCCACAGCATCAGAATAGCTAACCTCCCTCCTTTTTATTTTTTATTTTATGTTATTATTTAATGACATTTATTTAGCTTAAGACACAATTATGACAGCCTTGTTAACCATCACATCTTGCATTGTCAGTAACAATATTTATTTATATTTTATTCACTTTGCTTCCCTTTTGTTCTTGAATAAACAGCCAAATCCAAAATTAAAATGTGCAATCAAGTTTATTGAGTAGCCATGCCTTTTCCAAAGTCAGAACTCCAACGATGGAACTTCCTTCTAGTCAAAAGAATGTCATGTTTTTCTCCATACATTTTTATAAAAACCTTACAAAAAACACTGGCTGTTGCCTAAAATTAGTTTTTAAGTCATATTTTTAAACATGTATATAACTAATAAAGCAAGTAATTCATTTCAAACTCAATTTATTTTTATGTACTTAACATAGACCTCCTCTGGGGGGCCCCCCTGCAGTACCTTCGTGGACCCCCAGGGGGCCCTGGACCCCACTATGGGCACTACTGCACTAGAGTGTTTCTGAAATCATTAATTTAATTCAGAATAAGGCCTGCTTAACGACCTCAGTTACGTGATTTTGTGCTTTACTCTGAAATGTAGGGAGAGCTCCATAATAAAAAATGTGACCAAAACAGCAAAGAAAGAAGCAAAATTACAGTGTTCTCTAGGAGTGTAACAATACAGTAACTATATTGATGTATTGATTTTTTTTATTACTACGATACAGTTATATTGATACACACAAACTTATATCGAATTGTTTTCTAGGTAGTGTATCTCAATATGCATTTAAAAAAATCATATCGTAAATATAAATATTAGAAATTTACAAGAATAAAACTAGATATGTCTTTTTGGATGTAATTTTTGTATTTTTAATAAAACTAAATGTTATATTAAACTGCTCTCTATCTGCTTGACATAATCAGCCCTGGGCCGTGATGCTAGATTGCGAGTACTTTTAGGAGTTTTGGCAAAAACTTGCTGTATCAACTGTATCAATATTAAAGTGTTGAATCGCATTAAATCATATCTTTCTAAATCAGCCGATATCAAGTTGTTAAATCTAGAATCGTGGCGCTGAAAATTTAAAGCATGACAAAAAGCAGGGGTAAACAGGAAGTGTACTGTTCATCATAGCATTATATTTAACCTTTAAATTCACACCACTATGCATTATTTTGTTTTTTTATTAAATATCAGCATTGAATAACCACAAATACAAATTTGATCCCATATATTAACACAATACATATTTTAAAGAGACCTTAATTAGAATATGCCTTAACATGTAAAGTGAAATATTCCAGTCATATTCCATAATTGCGTTACCTCGTTTGAAAAGCGCAAAAAAGTTGCTAAATCAGCCTATATCGTTGTTGGATTGGATTGACACCATTCTAATTGATGCATATGGTATTGTTGCAAAAACATATCATTACGCCTCTATTATATCTGCTACTCATTTTGTAACACAACACTTTTTTTTTTTTTTTTTTACATTTGTTCAATCAGAATTTGCCATCTTTGGAGTCCACTGCCCTTTCACAGGGAGGTCACCACTGGCAGAGTGATTAGCGCCTCATGCCTCACAGCAAGAAGGACAATTAACTGGCCATTATCCAGGGAGTAGTTTGCCTCAAGCCCAAAGCAGCTGGGATAAAATGACTGCCCTTTCACATACTCCGAATTTTAGGCATGTGGGGACATCAACATATTAAGTGGTTCCACAAATAACAGACTGTAATGAAACAAACAAAAAAGGCTTCCTAATTTCTTGGACCATTAAAGCCAAACGTGTATTTGCTGTTGCTCCAGGCTAAGTGAAGACAGAGGGCTATGTTGTTTGTAGACAGTGTGCCTTGCTAAAAAAGCTTTATATTAAACTAGCAATAGTGAGTGGCACTTGGATTAGCTGACCAAATATGTTAATGTCTCCTGGCACTAGAACAGTTTATTGGTTAATATGGTTAATAAATAAAGTCCCATTGATTGTGACAAACACCGCAGTCATTGTAGAGAATGATGCGATCTTAGTTGATAATTCTTCAAAGTGAGAAATGACTATATCTGTGGATGTCAAGTTTAAGATGGCTGTGATATGTTTTTATAGAAAAGTGGACCTTTTAGCCATTTTAGGGCAGCAATGTAAATGCCATCTACAGAGTTGAAGGAAGAGTCACAGAGTGAAAGTTCTGATGTGGACAGCCAATTACAGTCCTTGTTATTTTACTTTTTCTTGATTGTGCGTTCCACTGTATATGAAATAGAAGTCAATTTTAGTATTTTTTTAGACAATCAACCACATTTATGCTGATTTTTGATCAGGCACATGTCCAGTTAACCATGTGACTGAAGGACCCTAGCTTCCCCAACCATCTTTTAGCAATGTGGAAAGTCACTACGGGATTTGTTCCGCACATGCGCAAGCCAAAAAGTTCTTGGAAAATACATTTTATGGCTGAAAAACTCCTAAAAACTATGTGGCTAGAATTACTTTCTGTATTATCTAACGCAAATTGTAATTTTACAATATAAATGTATTATATGTTTATAGGAACCCACATTTAAATGAACTTTAATTTACTTCATAAAACATGAATTAACGATGCTTCTGTGGTAAATCTACCACAAAAGCACTGGCCTAACATTGTTTTTATGGTTTACACATAATAAATCTAGAATACAATATTAATTTAATCAAAATAAAGGTTCTAACGGTGACTAAATCACACTTTAACATCTCAGAGTTACAATTATTGTATTATTAATACATGGCAGTGTGATATTTTATTTTATTTGCAGTATTTTCGTGGCCACAGCATGGAAAATATACAAATGCAAACATGGTCTCAAGTTTTAACACTTAACAGAAAGTTAAAATAAAGTTACCAAAGTTGGAAGCAGCGACTGAGAAAAACAAGTTAGCGTTTATCCGCAACAGGTGTTTCCAGTTTTAGACGCCGTTGTACGGCTTTCTCTTCGTGAATCTACACATTGGCATTATTATTATTAACAATACATTAAACTCATGTTAATACAGAGAGTTGTTAAATCTAGAATCGTGGCGCTGAAAATTTAATTCATGACAAAAAGCAGGAGGTAAACAGTAAGAGTACTGTTCATGGTAGCATTACCTTTACCTCTAGCTTCACACCGCTATTTTTTAAAAATCGGCATTGCATAGCCACTTTAAATACATTTTGATCCCATTTTGATCTAACACAATACATATTTTAAAACAAAACATTAATTAGAATATGCTTTAACATATAAAGAGAAATATTCCAGTCACAAGCTGCCTTTCTGGTTAGTACATGCCCAGAACAAATCCCGTTTCCATAAAAATCCCATAGTGACATAAACACCTTACACTGCAGTTCCAAAATAATATCCAAGATCACTTAATCTCAGCATAAAAAGCTCAAAACTTTCTCAAAAAAAAATCTTTAACTGTTCTCACTGTCCAATTCTAACACATTTGTCTTTGTTTAAATAAGCGTTACTAAAACAAATAGCTATAATAAATTATTTTCTTTAAGAAAGTTAAGAAAATTGGCCCTGCATATCGGCCATCGGCTGCTCTGAATTTTAAAAATCAGTATCGGCATTGACCATAGAAAAACCCATATCGGTCTACCTCTAATATGAAATCAGCAAGGACTCAAAGTACTACCTTGCGTTTTGATTCACACTTCCCAGTGACCAATAAATAATCACATAGAATTGAAGACACAGAAGAAGAAAAAAGGTTGTGTGGAGAGTAAAGAAAAAGGCCTGGCACAGCTTGGTACCTGCTTGTTGATACAGCTACCCAGGCTACAATATAACTGTTTTGTCTAATCAGTCAGGACAGATATATCCTGAAAGGTTCTTGCTGTTGAGCCGTAACATTGCCAAAGTCTGACTTGGCAGTTTCGAGAAACAGTTCTTGTTATTTTTATTTTTTTTAGTATTGCTTCATCACTTTGCTGTTGTAATCTAACTTTCGTTTTTTGAGAATAACCTTTACCAGCACTTCCTGTTTTGCAAAATAAGCAAAGTCAGCAAAAACATGACAGCCTCTTCCAAGAAACACTTTTAAGGTCATGCTAAGTAAAAATAACTCAAAACCATTACAACACTTGAAAACAATTGTAAGCATAAGCCTACATGATTTCCAGTGCTTATATTTGAACATAAATTCTAACAATATATACAACACCTAATCATTTTTAACATCTAAAAACATCTTTATAGTATTTTTGTTGGCTCCCTGAGAAATAGATTAAAAAAAAGAGTTTATAAGAACATTACTTTGGTGGTAAAAGAAAAAAAAAAAAAAAAAAGATCATTGTTTTTTGCAAAAATAGTGTTTGTAAGCAACGTAGGTGGCACCTGCATTTAGGTGCCTGATGGTAAGCATAACCAACATTTTTATTTCACAAAGTAGCATTAGCCACCAAAAAACTAAATCTGTGTATAAACAAAATGGTTTTGACAAATCGCAAAAATAATCCAACTTTTGAGTTTAATGTCAGTGAGTGGGTAAAGAACATTGGCAAGTGGCTTTACATTTAGAAGTAGCCTTTTTAAGAAAGACATTAGCAACCCACGCATGCTAAAAGCTACACGCTAAAAGTCACTGAATTCTTGTGCTGGACAGACCTTAGCAGTCAATTTGCGCAGACTTTATCATCCTCCAAATCCTGCTTTAATAAGTTTACTTAATGGAGCGGACCACCACATCTGTGTGCTATTATTTCAAAGTCAATCAATACACCCACGCCACAACTATTTTGTCATCCAAGTAATCAACGGACTAAAACTGTCTTTGCCTTTACTATGGGGAAACTAACCAACCCCATACCAGCTTTTTGTGTGGGAACTCTGACTGTATTTTCTTGTGTCCATATGCACAAATTAAGATATTGTAAAAGCCAATATTACATTCTGCAATTGCCTAGTGGCGTCCATTGTTCTCAAGAGAAACAGAGCTTATCAGGAAAACGCACAGCCAAACAAGAACAGACTCGGCTGTGCACACATTCAACTGCAATTCAGAGAAACGCTGCATACAGCACGTCACTCATCTCAGCACAAACAGGATGCTTTAACTGCTATATTCCCAGGAAATAAAAAGAAACATATTTATTGTTAGCGTATGTTGTGTCATTGCATTACATTTATTTATATATTTATTAATAGCATTGACAGCAGGAATAAATTAAACATAGGCAGAATATTAACTAATTAATTCTCATTTATTGGAAGTCGTTTATTACTTATTATTAAATGGTGTATGACTTATGGACCATCTTGTCCAATTTCAGTGGTTCTACAACAACTGTGATAAATATTAGAGCTGGGGCAATACACTTGCCACAATATAATACAATCACAATACTTGCTAATTTGATAGGCCCTGTGATTTTAATATACTGCAATACAAAAAGTATTGTGATTCGATAGTATCAATTATTGCGATAGTTACAAAAGTTAATTTATAGACCACAATAAACATGTTTTCAAAAGTAATAAATCTACTGTAAGTCAGCCTGACATTGTTTATTGTATAAATAATAAAGAATATTATAAAAGTATTTGAAAATATTTTTATTTGTGCTACAATATGTGACATAAGTGCTTAGAATTACAATTACAGTCCTGGAAGAATTCTTGGCCAACTGACTGCTAAACCAGTGCAGTACTGTAACAGTATTATTACGCATAGTGGTATTGAAGTATTAATACTTGGCGGAAGTACTGATACTTAGTATCGTGGTATAAAGGTATATATCTATTTTTTTTGCCGAGCCCTAATAAATGTTAAGACCAGCCATTCCCAAAGTCCAGAGTGCCGTGGCCCTCTTAAAAATCAGAAAATCAGGGTGTGTCATGTGATGTGTACTGTCCTCACTGGACCTGCCCAGAGCTGCCATCATGGCTGATGATTTTAAAAGATACTTGTACAAAAGTGTTGAAGGTTGCCACTGTAGTGACAGACAGAGATGATGTCCCGGTTATTAAAGTTGCACATGACAATGCTCCAGTTCATGCTTTGAGATGTTGTTTCCTGTCCTCCTTTGTTCTGGCCACAGACCAGATAGCGCAGTTCAATGGACTGTCGCTGGTCATCAGCTTCACTGTGAGCAGTCAACAACACTGGCCTGATCATTAGCCTGAAGAATGAACTTGCCCTGATAATAGACAATCTGAGGCAGGTGTTGGAGGTCACATGATCTGGCTGCATCCAGTTGGATGGCTCCTTCTGACTGTTCAGCAGTGAGGAGTGGTGTGAAGATCTCTGGTCCAACACGATCACAAAATGTATGTCTTGAATGACCCTATCCACACGTCTTTGGTGAAATTGTGTTTTGACAATGATTTTGATTTTTGTTTTTATTACTAAAACAAATTAAAAGTAAAAGTAATCTATGGTTGATGTGATTATATGCTTGTGCAAAGGTGTTTTATTTCATTCATATGCTGTGAATAATCTGTGTGATGCAAAACGCAATGTAAGTTACAACTGAAGTGTTACCTCTGAACAGGAACTTGGGCAAAGCTGTGTTGTGCAATATAGTCTAATGTTGTTTGTACAGCCAATGACCCTTACTAGGGACTTTCTAAAAAAAAGAGAGAAAATTGGCCCACATAATCATAAATATTTACTAAAATCAAAATAAAAGGCAGGTAGCTAGTTCAAGATATTGTAGCCTAAGTTTGTGTCGAGTTCAGGACTTGAGTACTCTCTGGTTTAGAGAGTCTAAGGCCAGTGGATCTGCATTTATTGAGAATTGTGGTACAATAACAATAATAATAAAATAGTAATAATTGCCACATATCAATGCCAGAGAAACCCCATCATCACATGATAAAATGATATATTGTGAGAAAGGTTATTAAACAACACTGCAATCCTAGCAACCGTTCACACCCAATGCAATCTACAGAGATAAATGGACAAATTCAAACTGCTTTTTTATTATTATTATTTTATTAATTTCTAGTAAAAGTTTGAAATGCTCAGGTGAAAAAAACATCGTCATCATAAAAAAAAAATTAAACAAACTTGGAGAGAACTGCTGCCTCTGGCTGCCAGCCAAACCAGCAGCATTCTAGAAAAATCAGCCTGACTTCCTGGCACACCATTGTGTTTTTCTTTTAAAGGATGTGCCGCTTTCCGTGAAAATCAAAATGCACAGTAATATGCACAGTTAGCACTTCATGTTTAAAAAAGTTATGTTATTTGAACTTGTGCCCGTTGCATTAACACAAAAAAGGCCATAATCAGCATTTTGACTGACATTGCAGTCCAAAAATAATATAAAATATA
This sequence comes from Bostrychus sinensis, assembly GCA_020698575.1. Lineage (NCBI taxonomy): Eukaryota > Metazoa > Chordata > Actinopteri > Gobiiformes > Eleotridae > Bostrychus > Bostrychus sinensis. The sequence continues at coordinate 39,785,163 of CM036247.1, forward strand.
ATGAGATTATGATCATAAAATGGCAGTCAAATGGTTCATTTTTTTAATGATTGAGTTTTTGATGTCTGTTTAGGGCTGACCTTGACCTAGAAGAATAAATTTTAAATAGATTAAAAATATATAATTAATATATAATATGTAATAGCTAAACTTATAGCTGTAAACTTATAGGTGTGCATTTTGTGCACACATGGTGACAGGTGTAAGTTTCTGAGCTAGCACAAACAATAATAATGCATAGTCACCAATGTTGGTGTCAATCATTGACAAATACCAGCCTGCAAAAATCAAACCATAAGTGATTAAATTTCATCTGGAAAACTGGGGGGGTAATTTTTTGTATTTTTTGCATTTAAAAAAATGTTGTTTTTACATTATAAACAAAGCAATAAATGGGTAAAAACATATGACAATTATTAGGTATTTGGTATTTTTTATTTATGAATGAAGTTGATGAAATGCAAAAAATAAAAAAGTGGGTGAAAAACTTACTTTTACTTTTTTTTTGTACAATATTGGCCCAGACTGCAAAAAAATGCACTTTTGGTGGTTAGGAAGGACCTTTTTTGAAAGGATACTGGAGGGTTAAATAAAAAAGAAAAAAAAAAAAAAAACTCTGATTGAAAGGTTTTAATCTCAGAAGTCAGTTCTTGTGTTTTTATAACTAAAATAAAATAAAGTGAATGACCTTGCACTGAAGAAACGTTTGTTCAAAAATGTTTCAAACATTCCAAGTTGGAAACAGTATTAGTTTTGTAGAATGACTCAGAAACTTGGACTGACCACCTCCAAATTCCTGAGTAATGCACACACAGCACTGAAAGGAAAGCAGAGACTGAGGAGAGAGGGAGGGAGAGAAGACACATGCTGCAAAACCATCCACAGCTACTCACTCACAGAGGAGCACAACAAACAGAAGCCTAAACCATTTTTCAGCACAACAAACTACTTTTATAAAGTAAGTTGTAACCTTTTCCATTACTATTGTACTAGTACTATCTAAATGTTGAAAGATATGCTCAAACTTTGACCCATAGTTTTCCTGATGGGTTTGTGTGGTTTTATGACGCTGCTACTCTACTAGTGTAAACGGAGACTTTGGCTTGGTGCATGCCTAAGCAGACAGCCTGGAGGTAGACATACTTTTCCCATAACTGCTTTGGAGCAATCTCTCAAAGGCAGCAATAAAAGCAACAGTGAGGGGGAGAATCAGATATCCAAACTGTAAAAGCTACTGTTTTGGCTGATAAGAGGGTGAGTCTCTGAAAAGAGTTTGCAGAATATTCTTCTAAAAGTTTGAAATCAATAAATGTCTAAACTAAATTATGTAACAAAGTAGAGGTTATGATTTAGAGGAAGTGTGTGCATTTATTTTTACTGTAACTGTATTGTGTCATACAGCCATAGCATCCACAAGCTTTAATTGTAAGGCTTTGTGCACCTCGGTGATGTGAACGTGTAAGCACCCCAGGAATGTCACAAACCTGCTCTGTTACTCTTAGAACAATGAGTAACTAGTAGTCTAATTTAGGCGTGCCTGCACTAAGCAGGGTTTATTGAATCCTAGATTAATGCCAATCCAAGTTGAAGCAAACTTTAAAGTGGTGGAGTTATTAACAAACGGAGGTATAAGCTATAAGTATGCTACTTGAGAACGTTTGGAAAGAGCTAATACACAAACATAATTTTAATCAAAAACACAAAATGTACATTGTTTTTAACTGTGTCTGTGGCTCAACTGCTCTGTCTTGGTAAATAAACCCTCTTTTATCAGCACATGGTATGTTTCAGTCTATGAATACTCCAGTTTGCGATTAATCAATGACTACATTAATTGATGATTAGTTCAATAATCATTTGTAATTGATTAATCCGATTAGTTGTTGTTGCCCTAATCTGATAACATCAATATTAAAAAATAATTACTTGCGCAGTTTTTTCACAGAAGAGTTTACTCTTACTTGAGTATTTATTTTGATTATGACATGTTTATCTCTAAGTAGAAGACTCAATTATCTAGGTGAGTACTTCCATCCATCCCTCTTCTTCCGCTTATCCGGGACCGGGTCGCGGTGGCAGCAGTCTAAGCACAGATGCCCAGACTTCCCTCTCTACAGACACTTCCTCCAGTCCCACAAGCCAACCAGGCTCGATAGGACTCCTTCAGCCTGACGGCATCCCTTACTTCCGGTGTCCACCACCGGGTTCGGGGATTGCCGCCACGACAAGCACCAGAGACCTTACGGCCACAGCTCCGAACGGCAGCATCAACAATAGAGGTGGAGAACATGGTCCACTCAGGCCGAAGGTCAGATGACACGACTACAAAGTCGATCATTGACCCCCGGCCTAGGGTGTCCTGATGCCACGTGCACTGTTGGACACCCCTGTGCTCGAACATGGTGTTTGTTATGGACAAACTGTGACTAGCACAGAAGTCCCACAACAAGACACCACTCGGGTTCAGATCGGAGAGGCCATTCTTCCCAATCACACCCCTCCAGGTATCACTGTCGCTGCCCACGTGGGCATTGAAGTCTCCCAGTAGTACAACGGAGTCCCCAGTCGGTGCACCTTCCAGTACACCTCCCAGGGACTCCAAGAAGGCCGGGTACTCTGTACTGCTATTTGGCCCATAGGCACAAACAACAGTAAGAGACCTGTCCCCAACCCAAAGGCGCAGAGATGCGACCCTCTCGTTTACTGGGGTAAACTCCAACACATGGCGGCTGAGCTGGGGGGCTATAAGCATGCCCACACCAGCCCGCCGCCTCTCACTGCAGGCAACTCCAGAGTGGTGGAGAGTCCAACCTCTCTCAAGGAGCTGGGTTTCAGAGCCCAAGCTGTGCGTGGAGGTGAGCCTGACAATATCTAGCCGGTATCTCTCAACCTCCCGCACAAGCTCAGGCTCCTTCCCCCCCAGTGAGGTGACATTCCATGTCCCTACAGCTAGAAGCTGTGTCCGGGGACCAGGTCGTCGAGGCACCCGCCTTCGACTGCTGCCCAATCCACATAACACCGGTCCCCTACGGTTACCTCTGCAGGTGGTGAGCCCACAGGAGGTCGGGCCCACGTCGCTCTTTCGGGTTGTACCCAGCCGGGCCCCATGGGCAAAGGCCCAGCCACCAGGTGCTCGCATTCGAGCCCCAACCCCAGGCCTGGCTCCAGGGTGGGGCCACGGCTGCGCCATACTGGGCGACGTCACGGTCCTTGATTTATAACTATTCATAGGGGTTTTATGACTAGGTGAGTACTATTATTGTAAAAGCAACAACACTATTACTTGAGCACACGTTTTGGCTTCTCTACACACCAATGGTTAGCAATACCTGCTAGCAGTAAGGCCAAACTATGATGCTTCAGATTACTCCCTTTGTGCAAAAACATGTGCTGTGGATTTTTATCTCAAGCGGCAGGCAGTCAATCTTACACACAGAGAAGTAGACATACACATGTTTTTGCATATCAGCAGTTAGGCATTGGCCTTGCACGGCTTTTAGCTCAGACACTTAGAATAACTCAGACTGCATAAGATCACATCACATGTATGAATGTACATTAAATGCATAAACTGGACAGTTCAATTTGCCCCTAGTGAATAAATTTGGGGATCTTCTAGTGGCATTTTAGTGTGTGTGTGTGTGTGTGTGTGTGTGTGTGTGTGTGTGTGTGTGTGTGTGTGTGTGTATGTGTGTGTGTGTGTAACTGCTATTTACTATTGCGAGATATACAGTCTTATGTAAAAGTTTGGGCACCCCTTTGAGGTTGCATAATAGATTAGTCTGTCTTCGCGGGAAAAAAAATCAGAGGTATGTCATTCATTTTTTTAATGACATCTGAGTTCTAGTGTGTTTTCCTAACAAAAATATTTAGTGTAGCAGAGAAAAGGTATTTAAGGTAGTAATCAGGAAATGGAAGGACACAGGCAAAGTTGATGTTAAGACATAGGCAAGGAATGGTGAGAATGGTTAAAGACAACTCCAAAGACCTGCAAGATCATCCTGTTGCAGATGGTGTTTCTGTTCATCATTCAACAATTCAGAGCACTTTGCACAAAGAACAGCTGTATGGGAGAGTAATGTCACACAACAGAGTCGCTTGAGGTATGCAAAAGCTCATTTAGAGAAGCCAGATTAATTTTGGAATAACATGGTGTGGACTGATGAGACAAAAATTGAGTTATTTGGTCATAACAAGAAGCGCTATGAATGGTGACAGATGAACACAGCATTCCAGGAAAAACACTTGCTATCTACTGTCAAATTTGGTGTAGGGTCCATCATGCTGTGGGGCCCTTGTTAAAGTTGAGAGTTGGATGGATTCAACCCAATATTAAACTCTTGAAGACAATGTTAAAGCATCAGTCACAAAGTTGAAGTAATGCCAGAGTTGCGTGTTTCAACAAGAAAATGACCCCAAAACACAGCTCAAAATCCACAAAGGCATTCATGCAGATAAGTGAGTATAATGTTATGGAGTGGCCATCATAGTCTCCAGACCTGAATGTCATTGAAAATCTATGGGTTGATTTAAAGAGGGCCGTCCATGCTCGGAAGCCATTAAATCTAACTGAACTGGAGATGCTTTGTAAGGAAAAATGGTCAACAATACCTCCATCCAGAATTCAGGCACTTATCAGAGCCTATAGGAGCCATCTAGAGGCTGTTATTTTTGCAAAAGGAGGCTCAACTAAATATTCATTTCATTTTTTTAGTTGGGGTGCCCAAACTTTTGCACCGGTCTAATTTTATTATTATGCATTTTTAATATTTTCTGCTATTACAATAATCCTAATTTCACTAATGAATTATTGCTTTATCCATGAGGTATTATTTTTATCAAAATGAAGTTGCTGATCCAAATGCCCAATAACCTTTTTTTTTATCTGGGGTGCCCAAACTTTTACATATGACTGTACATGTTTTGTATCCTAATGTATACATTAGAGATATAATATGCTTTGTAGCCTAATGTATGCACTGGAAGACCGCTTTACCACTTCATTATCTTGTCCAGCACATTTCTCTATTATTACAAAAATTTTGCTAAATTTCTAAAAACACTTCTGCTCAACTTACCAAGTGTAAGATGTTGTAATGCACTTGCGAGAGCATCTTTTAACATGCAGGTATTTTTAGTTTGACAGAGAAAAAAGTTCAGTCATCTAATAATATACTGCACATCCGCAGGACCAACATTTTTCCTTATCTTATTTTTGAGACCCATTTTCCACACATACTTTTTTCATATTTACATGAACACCATCTTCTCTACAATCTCAATCTCATCATTACTAATCAAAGGCTGACAATAACATAATATACAATGTATTTCAGTGATTATTCATGTAGAAATAAGACATAGTATAGTATTTGTATATCACTAATCATTCAGGACAAGTAGCTTTCCTGATGATAGCAAAGTAGAAACGCAGGCCTCGGGGGTTTACCTTTCCTAAAATAACTTCAACTGACAGACCTGCCCTGTGCAATACCACTCAGAGGAAACAGCTTTTGTTGCAGAGCAGGGGAACTGGGACAGACAAGTTACTGAGTCAGCATTCTATAACTGTGGAATCTGCATACCATTTTTATTGCTGTGCGACAGACCAAAACAACTTCAGCAGCAACTTCACATATATTGCTGTATATCATCATACCTGAACTAAATGTGTAACTGATTTTAAGGTCAAACTTAATTGCTGCCATTAAACATACTATGTATTCTATAGGCACAGATGGTGTAAATGACCTGAGTCTGAACTGTGTAAACAAAATTTTGGAACATAGTAGTGGTAATGTGTAAAATTTTGTTCTACAGTTGTTTTACTAGTCCATCAGGGTGCATCATTGTCAAAAGTGATCAAGAAGATAGTTTGTCTGCAAACAAATCCTTGTTTTTATATCAGATTATAAATCTAGTATGTCATAGCATCAATAAGCTTCCATTTCATGGTTTTGTGCACATCAGTAATCAGAAAATGTTAATGCGACAGGAATGTCACAAACCCACTCTGTTACACTTTCAACAATGAGTGACTAGTCTAATTTAGGCGTGCCTGACCTAAGAAGGTTTAATTCAACAGTAGATTATCGCTAATCTGAGTTGAGCACAATTTTTAAATCCTAAAAAACAACATTGTGTGGTGCAGACATGTAAAGTAGTTAGCAACAGGTGTGTAGTGTATAACTTCTACTGGAATAATGATTTTTGTAGTAACAAGACTCTTTTAGGCAACTCTACCCACATCTGTATGGCAACTATGTATTGCTTTCAAAAGTTTTATGTTGTGAAAAAGTGAGAAGATTTGGAAAATTGTTTCATTGTGCCATATTTTTTCTTTTTTTTTTACATTTTTTTAGTTTATTGTTCAAACATACCAGAATGTTCACATTATTTTTGTCTGTCTGATTACATCAATATTAATAAATAATTAACACTTAGCACTTAACTGCCACCATTTAACATATAGATTCTATAGGCACTGATGGTAACAGGCGTAAATTATCTTCTGCTGATGAGAGAATCTGAACTGCTCAGTCATTGATTACACTCTGGTATCTCTCTCATAAGCCATCATGCAGTGGTCTATTAAAGCATTTCATATTTACCCAGCAGTCGATAATCAGTGGCAAACAGCACCTGAATTGACATTTGCCTTCTGCCCCAGTCCCACAGAAGCATGTTATCGAGGCCAGCCCTGGGCTTTTTGCTCTGGTGTTTACATGCTGCGCACAAAAACAGCTGCACTTCACTAGAGATGCTCACTGGTTGCTCCCACTGCATCCACTAAACCCTTAGGAGATGGCAAGTATTCCTATTTACGCTATGCTAAAGCCTTAATCTTACAAAGACATTGAAATAATAGATAGGGCTGCAACTATTTTTTATGTACTTTCTTGAACCTGTAATTACACTGCTAAAGAGAACAGCTGCTTGAAGTGGTTTACAAGTTAACTTGGCATTTTTACAAATTCCACCAATCAATTTTTATTTTCTTACACACCATTGATCCTTCATTTGCTCTAATTGCATGGTAAATTAATAATCAGTAGCTCAAACATCCATCGTTACAGTATGGGCCAGATTTATAAAAGGTTAGTGTGCATGCAAAATGAATAAGACGTGCTAAAAGTGAAGAAAATCAAGGCGCACCAGAGTTTAGCGTCTCTCACAGGTGCTGAATGAAATTTTGTACCGGTGTATGTCTAAATACATGTTTTACATGTATTTGTGGAGGAAAGACTGTATTGAAAATAAGATACAATGCTTTAAAAGGGGTTAATTACAAAGATACAATAATGTGAGAATTTAAAAGGTGGAGGCAAAAAAAAAGACAAACTTCACCTGCAAGCCTTCTCACTGCATTCTCACTCATATTCCCCTGAACTGTAGTCTTTAAAGCCTTCAAATAAAGTCCTTACAGCAGATACCAAGCAGTCTTTAAACACGGCATATACCTGATGACAGCGTCACAGAATTAAGACCACTCGTATTGATCCATTTGCCTCTCCAATGCACACTGAGATGCTCGTTCTGGCCCGCTTGAACTCACGCTATCCTCCTTCAAACAACATCGCTTCTATAGAAAACAGAAGACAATCTCTTCCCAGTAGGTCACTTTTAAAAGTGTAGCACTGAAGCAGTAATAGCGTTTATCACAGAGTTCTCTAACAGGGTCACATTCATCTATCCATCTGCTGCATTGATTGACAGGCTGCACTCAATAGAGGGATTATGCTGGCACTCTGAAATTCTCTCTCTATATATATATATACCAGATTTGCAGCAGATATTATTTGCGCAGTTACTCATAATAAATCACACACAACACACACACAAATAGCAGATGGTATTTTATTAGTAGATCTGGCCCCAAGTATACATTTACAAAGTAAAGACTACAGCTGACTGAAGTCCTGCCTGGTCTGTGTTCTTTTGCTCGTGTTTGCTCACAGCTCTGGTCCCATAAATCACACTGCTCTCGCACTGCTTCTCTGCTGCTTATGAATACTTTTGTGAATCAAAATGAAGACTGAATATGTTGCAATGGGCTGGAGTGAGCTTAAGAAATCCTGATGCACAAAATTCTCATTCCAGTCTAAGCACCAATCATTATTGCTGCCCCACCTTGAGTCACACAGCCCCATTCTAGTCTAGTCTTGTCTCGCGCCTGTTATTAAAGGGCCCATATTATGCAGATTTTTGTGTCTTTTAAATTAATTTAGGACACCTTACCAGCATCTTACATTTTGTTGGTCAGAAAACGCAATATTTATTGAAAAAAACCTATATGAAGCAACTCATCATTTGACTCTGTGAGAAACGCTCAGATTGGGTCCCTGTCACTTTAAGAGCCCTCGGCCCAGCGTGGTCAGGTGGAAATGGCAGACATCGGTGAAACAAGACGTTTCTGTCCTTTCAGGAAGTCAGCGTAAATAAATGGAGGATTATTCAAACGTGAATGAAACAAAAACACAACTCCAGGTATGGTTTTGATGCAGGAACAACATTAAAACATGGTAGAACGCTCAGAAAAGTTGATTTTGCATAATAGGGCCCCTTTAACTAATATTTAAAACCACAGGGGCAAAAATCATCAAAGTGTGCCTCAGCATAAAGGCCTTAGGGGAGAGTGAGAAGCAGCCAGATCTACAGGCCATGGGACAAACCTGTTCATTGCTCTGTGGCTGAGATGGAATTAGCTGTTCCTGCACTGCTATCAATTTTTATTTAACAGAGTAAAACTTACTGTTGTTTTTTTTTTTTCAGATCCATCAGGATGATCAGGATGATTTGGACACTCCTTCCTCTCTGTGCTCTTTTTTCTAGAGTACTCACATCTCCTGCTCTGACTCCATCATCCTCGCCAATTGCAAACACTGCTGCTGCACCCTGCCACATCTCAAACTCAGGCCGCAATGCCAACTGCTTCGGAAGGCAACTCAACTATGTTCCGTGGCAGCATCTTCCCACTACACTGGAGCAAATAGACCTTTCTTACAACAAACTCAGTGCCATCTATTTCAATGACTTTTCTCATTTCCCGTTCCTCCGCGTCCTTCGCTTGACATACAACAACATTTCACACATTGATGAAAATGCCTTCCAGCATAATCCACTGCTTGAGAATCTTGACATTTTTAATAACTCCCTTCAAGAAATCCCTGCCTTAGCACTGCAGCCACTTTCAAACTTGAGAATTCTCTCCATGTCTAACAATCTTTACAAACATGCAACGCTAGCAGCAAGCTTTGCCCGATTTGTCAAACTCCAGCATCTATCATTAGGTGGCCCTTTGGTGATGGGTCTGAGAAAAGGAGACTTTGAACCTCTTAAAAACATTAAGTTGCAAAGTTTCGCCATAAAATGCTCTTCCAATCTAAGCTATTATGAACGTGGCAGTTTACAAGTCATCCAAACAATGCAGATGGGTTTCGACATGGCTCTAGATGAACAGCCAAAAGCTCTCTTCGATATGCTCGGTGATCTTGCAAACAAGACATTCACCGATCTCCAGTTCCGCAACCTGTTTGAGTTTACCTACTACACGCGAAAAGAAGATATTTTCAGAAGCTTAGAAAACATTACTGCATACAGACTTATCTTCCACAGAGGGAAATTTAATGAGAATCTCCTGAGGATGTTGCTGATAAATCTCCAAAAAACTCCAATCAAAAGACTAAGACTGCAGTACATAGACTTTGCCCGATCACCTTCATTTGTCGACAGTGGGGCAGAGTCGAGCATCACAGACCTGAAACTGGACAACCTGGATCTTTGGTAAGTGATGATTATGATGATTGCTGTCAGTAATATATAATTTTCATAGCATAATCTGAATTGCGTTTAATGTTTTCTTTAACGTCTTACATCCATGTTCTACCAGTCAGTCCATTAGAATTAGGGACTTGCACAAATACACCCTCTCCCTGGACATTTCCTCCGGTCAATCTGGTGGAATACATAGATGCACCCAAGTCGGCATAGACACTTAGTTCCTTCACTGTGTGTTGGATCAGTCCCAGGGATTCTGCCAGACTTTTTTGGCTTTATTAGATAGTGCAGTCGCGAAATGACAGGAAATCATGGGGGAGAGAACAGGGAAAGACATTTGGCAAAGTGTTAAAGTCCGGACTTACCCACAACTCCAAGGCAGGCTGTAGTTGCCCTGTTTAAGCACCGCAGCTTTACCAACTGAGCTATACTAAGGCATGGGCAAGTTGTTTTTTTTTTTTTTGTCTTGCAGCAGGGAGCAGCTTGGGGTTCGCTGCACTTGTGTGTACTGGAAAATGCTGAAATCCTGAAAAACTATGACCAGAGAGTATACAGTGATTTTACGCTTCATAGATTAATATTTTGACAACTTTCTGTTAGTAATACATGTAAAAATCCTTACATAGTGTCAATTACGGACCAATTATGGACACACTAATCATAGTGTAACAGAACTAGAGAGCCAGCTCAAAACTGAATCTCTTACTCAATTTTGTATTTAAATATGGCATACACATACAATGACTTCATTTTGTCTGTAATGTCTTTCCAGGTATATAAGTAATCCAGACATTCTGCGTTTTGACTGGCGTTTTACTTGGTTGAACAAAATCAAAGAACTGTCTATCCAGTATGTGTATCTAAACTCTGCTCCCTGCGATGCCTGGCTCGAGATGCAAGGTGTGCACCTGCTTGACGTCTCCAATAACCGACTGAAGGACAACTACATCTACAACCGACGCTGTGTTTACATGGGAACCATGCTAAACCTTCACACTTTCAATCTGAGCACAAATGAGCTGACCAGCCTAAGTGACCTATCATCATTAACAAGATATTTTGACCGAATGGAAGTGTTGGACGTCAGCAACAACAAGCTGGGCTCTGCTGACTACAGTACCGGATGTATTTGGCACCAGAAAATTACTCGGTTCATAGCTCACCACAATCAGTTTGTCAGTGAGGCCCTACTTTGTCTGCCTACGACTGTGGAGTACTTAGACCTCTCCTACTGCAATCTAGACGAGCTAGACATGACGTTCTTTGACAAAGCTACAAACCTCAAAGAACTTCTCCTAAGTGGGAATAAAATCAAGTTCATCCCATCAAAGTGGAAAAGCCCATCACTACAATCTCTAGAACTAGATGGGAATTCTTTTGGTGTTATAAGCATTGACTCCTTCCAAGATATGCCCCTGCTGTCTTCACTCAAAGCAGGGAACAATCCTTACCAGTGCACTTGTGAGCTACATGCATTTGTTGAAGATACAACGTCAAACAAAAAAGTCAACCTGACAGACTGGCCATGGAACTACCGCTGTTACCACCCAGAGCCTTTACTTAAGACACTCATCTCCAAGTATCTCCCAGGTCGGGTGGCATGTGACATCAGACTAGTCATCCTCATTTGTGTGACCACGACTGCAGTGGTCATCATTGTGTTAATGGTGATTTGTTATATATTTGACCTCCCGTGGTACACAAAAGCTACGTACCAGGTCGTCAGAGCCAAATACAGGGCATACCAGGAAAAGGCAGCAGGAGAATTGCCGACATTCACCTACCATGCCTTCATATCCTACAGCCACCAAGACGCAGTCTGGGTACGAGACCAGCTGCTGCCCTGCCTGGAGAACAGCAGGAACCCTTATCGCTTGTGCATCCATGAGAGGGACTTCATGCCCGGGAAGTGGATCATCGATAACATTATTGAAAACATTGAAAACAGTCGCAAGGTAACAGCAACATTATCTTAACACTAATGTCCATTTTTGTTGTAGTGCTGTGTAGGGCTTAAGAAAAATAGAAAGACAAGCAGTAGCTATTTTTAATATTGTGGTAACAAGATGGCCCATACGGATTACATAGATGAAATAAATATTTTATTGATCTTAAAGGAAATTCAGGGAATAAAGTAACAAGATAGTTTTACTTTTACTCTAGTTACATAAGAAAATCTTATCTGTTCCTGTTTTCTAACAAGCATACTTTTACTTCATAGTCAATTCGAAAGAAAGAAAAAAACATATTTTTCTTAGATTTGGCAAAGTGGGTAGTAAGCAGTAAGCAGCACTCAAAAAAGCAACTAGTTGCAGAATACTCATATACACATAATACACATAAAAGTAACTTAGCTACTTGCAAAACATATTTTAAGAGTACAGTAATTGTAGAAGACTAAATGTTATTGCCTAGTAGCTCTTTGCAAAATAGGTGTAGAGGATGGTGATTTTGCAGGATATATTTATGATATATTGTGCAGCCTTTTTGAAAAAAAATCTTGCAAATATTAAAATGATAAAATGTTTTGGACATTTTTTAATCTAAAAATAATATAAAAGCTAGAAAGAATTAGATTTGATCATGTTAAAAGAGAATTGTTTTAATTGACTTGGCAAAATTATTTCAAAAACATGCTGCGTGCAAAAAACGGTTGAATGTTGAACTCTTGATATAAAATAAAGTGAACTGTTGTCCCTGCAGTGCTATAATACTACAGGCTCTAGAAAAAAGGTGCACAATATACAGTGGTGAAATGTAACAAAGTAAAAATACTTAGTTACTTTACTTAAGTACATTTTTCATGTGTCTGTACTTTACTTGAGTAAATTTTACAAGGAGTACTTTTACTTTTACTTCAATACATTTTAGAGCAAATATCTGTACTTTTTACTCCACTACTTTCATTAGTTGGTTTCCAGTACAAAGTATTCCTCCTTTAGAAACATCAAAATAATAAAGACAGAAGATCTTACCCAAAAGGTTTGTTAATTTCATCAATAATCAGCACAATCCCTCACATTTAACACATTCATGAGCTGTCAAGTCTGTGAGAAATACAAAAATTAGAACTTTTATACTGTTACTTAAATTTTATGGTGTTAATTTTACTTTTACTTCCTTTATCTGTACTTTTCTTAAGAAATTCAGTACTTCTTCCACCACTGATAATAGATTATGCTGCAATTTTTAATATCGCCACCAGATGGTGGCAAAACCTAAACTTTGTACCTTTAGTAATAAGTGAAAATACTACACACACACAATAGTGAAGATAAAATAAGATTTATATTTAAAATACTGGCAGTCTGAACAGCATTTCTCAACTGGTGTGATTGTGGGACCCAATTTTTGTCTGTGATAATTGTAACCCACCTTTTACAGTTTTTTTTTTTTTTTTTTAGTTTTTTTTTTTTTTTTATCATTTTATATATTTTATCTGTTTCTATTGGACTCAAACAATAACTGTCCCTGATCTGAATGGGACAGTCTTTGTTCTGAGCGTGCGATTGGTCAAAAATTTGTGTCCATGATCTAGTTTCCCCTCTGTCAAAAAAAGCTTTATAATAAAACTCAGGGGCCACATTTATAAAGCTTGTGTGCGCCCAAAACGCGGGCTGAAACTTGCATACGCCACTCTCTGCTCCAACATTGGTATTTGTATCTGTATCCTTGCCTGCATGCTCTCTGCTTGTCCCAGTCTGCTTTCCTGCAGCCGCCGTTTGTTTTGTTTGTGCACTCTCTAGTTTGTTTTATTTTAGTTTCTACATCAAACACTTACACACACTACTGATGCTACAGATTACTCATATAGGTTTTACATTCATTTGGTCACTTTATTTCAATAAATTATAATTTTTAATTGGCATCTATCCTGTTCGTGTTTTCCTTGTCAAGTCGTCCGAGCCAGGCTTGAAGCATTATACTTTCACGTTGACGGCACTAACTTCTATCCTCTCCACATTTAGGTCATCTTTGTCCTTTCGCGGCACTTTGTCAACAGCGAGTGGTGCAACTATGAGCTGTACTTCGCTCAGCAGAGGGCTATGGGCAAGACCTTCAGTGATGTCATCCTGGTGGTGAAGGAGCCCATCGACCCTAGCTCTCTGCCGAACAAGTACTGCAAGCTCAAGAAGATGTTGAGCACCAAGACATACCTGGAATGGCCACAGCAGGCCAGCCAGCAGGCCTTCTTCTGGGCGCAGCTCCGGAGTGTCCTGGGCAAGCCTTCGCCGATGAGATCCAGGAGCTTCAGTGTGCGGAGCAGGAAGCACTCTGAGGAAACTCAGCCGCTGGACAATAGCGGGAAACTGAGTGTAGCTGTCGTAAGTGAACCTGAAAGTGCAATACAGGAAAATAGTGAAGAAGAGGCCTATCAGAGACAACTTCCTGTGGCTAGATGTTGAAGTTTAAATGAACTACTCAATACTTGCTAGGGTTAGGGTTAGGAGAGGCCATGGCTCTAGTTACTAAGGCTAATGTCAATGCTAACAATATATGCTGAACTGTTGGACTGGATTATATGCGACATCGGTTCTGTTTATTGGACTGTAATTGTAGCCTTTATATAATCCTCCATGTGGCAAAGTCTGTGTTCCACCTTTATATGTTGCTTTAAAATCTTAAATGTTAGGGTTTAGAAAGATATTTAAATTTGTATCAAATCAAGCATTCAATTCTTGGTTGCTTTTTTTGCAACTTGATTTTTTTAAAGGTAGAAATGCGCTTGTCAACACTGATGACAAAAATGCAATACAGTGGCTTTTCTATTGGCAACAGGGTGGGTATTGCAATATGTTACACAATCACTGAATGTGCACTTGGATATAGTGAAAGTTGGAATTCTATCACAGTTTGAGTTAAGGCTCTGTATGGCCAAAGATGATGAATGCTGGCTTCATAGAAAACTGTAACATATTTTAAAGAAGCTGTTAATTTTGTAAGTTTGTGAATGTTGATATTCCAATAAAATATGTATTTCACTGCCCAGTGTAAGAAATGTTGTATTTTATGATTTAATATTGTTTTTTTATGATTTCTTGTTTTTAAATGCCCTGAATATGTGTAACTTTTTGTGTGAATACCAAGCTCCAGTTACAGAGCTCTACTGTATTTATTTCCTGTGTATCAGGAGCTCATACCCTCTTCTTTCCTGCCAGCACCTATCAGGTCACATGACCCAGCGCTGAGAGATGACAGTGAAAGGCAACAAACCCAAGCACCATGTTGCACTGTGGAGAACGAGCGCAGGACCAGGAGATGTAATGACAGCTCCCCCACTGTTACAACAAAAGCATAATATTTCACAGAAGACGTGCCCAGTTAAATGAGCATTAGGAGTATTCCGTAAACCAGTGGTTCTCAAATAGTGGATTAGGACCCAAAAGTGGGTTGTAAAAAGGTTGAATATAGTTTAATTCATTCATCTTTGTATTACCATTATGTGGAGTCTGTTTGGAACAACTATAGGCCTTAGGCGAGTTGCAACCTAGACCATGGTTAGTTTGTTGCAGGACACTTGTACTTATCAAAAACCTATAGCATAAGCATATGGTGAATGCAAACATTTCATGTTTAGCTGTGCTTAGCTATTGTGCTAATTCTGACATAGTTACACTGATGCTCACTGCTGATTTGTTGATGAATGTGCGCTGTCCTCATTCAAATAAAAATAAAATGAAATGTTTAATTTTAAAAATATCATATTTAACATTGATTGATTGATTGGCAGTAGTTTGAAAAGTTTATACATTTATAATGTATTTTTAAAATGTATTTTCTTCAATACTGTAACTTTTTAAAAACCTACATACTATAATACTAATAATATGACATTTACTGTTCTAACTGGGCTGTTCATACAAATATTAATTACTGTTATTACATTTTAAATATTCACAAGTAAAATTTTGAATAGCTATTTTGATTATTTTGACAAACTACCCATTCAATACAAGTAATTATTTATAATAATTCAAGTAGAATATGATCATGCTATGAAGCAGTTTGAAATGTTTACATTTATATATTGCATTTTCTTAATTATTTTGTAACATAGGTCACAACTACATGCAATTCATAATATAAACCCCTTCAGTGTCTGGGTGTGCGCACTTTGCACATGGCAGTTAAAGGCTCAAAAAATATGACAATTATTGTATTATGGTATTTTTGTTTATGACTAAAGTTAATGAAATACAAAAAGATAAAAACAATTAATGGGGGGTGGGGGGGTTGTATACATTTTTTCAAATGACAATACTGAACCTGAGCGCAAATTCTGAGCTTTCAGTGGTTGCTCTAACATCATCATATCCAGTACTACTGTTAAATATAAAATATTCATGAGCATTATTTAATTACTATTTACCCCAGGTATTTCATTATATTAATTGCTAAAAGAATACAATGCTATAAAGCCAGAGAGGAATGACGAACAAAATATTGAAGGAAACTGCAATCACATATTTTGCCAGTAGACAGTGACATTAGCCTCTTTAGACAAAACAAACATACTGTATTACATTTAGGTATGGAAATTTAAGAAGTGTAATAATTTTATATTTCTTTTTATAATTTTAGCATTATGTATTAAAAGGTAAATGAGGTTAAGAGTGGCTTGCTTTTGCATTATTATCAATCACGAAACAACATCACCTCAGCTAGTGTTTTTGGCTTAAGCTTCATACTTTTATAGTCAACATATATGATTTTAAGAAATGAGAACTCCAGTTATGGGAGCAGAGAAGCAACACAAAGCGCTGTGTGTAGGTGAGCTGATATAGATGTAAATTAGTTCTAATGGACCTATGTTTGATAGATCTGTGGGGCAGCGCTGACAGTCAGGTGACGTTATTGCTCCACTTGCCTTTTATTGCCTTCTATGCAAATGTCACAGCAGCCATTAATCACATTAGATACACATTCAGTAGGTTAAGTATGTGACAAATGTGAGAACTAATTTATAAGTTCACAGTGCATTTTGTAAAACTTGGTGCTTTGTAATCCTTATAACTCCAGAAAATAGGCTATAGGCCAGGGTTGGCCAACTCGATACTCAAATAACTCAATACTCAAGTTATTTGCCTAGAGCACTTTTTTGAGTTTCTGGAACATACACTTTAACTCAAGTACGTTGTCAAAATCTTCAAGTGAGTTTTAGGCAACAAGGTAGAACACTCACCTTGCAAATAGAAGTCCCTGGGTTCTGGGGTTGGGGGTAGTGGTGTGGTGCAAAGGCCAATCTGAAAAACATATTTCAAAAAAATTTGCAAAAAAAAAAAAAAGTCAACTTTACTGTAACTCTTACTTCTACCACAATATCAAGTTGTTGAATACATTTCTAGCTTTTAGCTATTTAGCTTTAACCACTTCAACTGGTTCAAATCATGATCAAATGAAGTCAAACAAGACCCTATTTGGGAAAATGGAGCTCCACAAGTGTCAGTACTAGGACCCATTTACCTTATACATGTCCCTGAGCTCCAACAAGAGAGACCGCAAACGCAATGCCTGGCAGAAAAATATATATGGCAGTAAATTATTTTCTCTTTTTAAAAAAAAAAAAAAATTATAAGTGGGTTTATATTGAAGTTTAATGAAAACTATTGATCTGGTACTTATCTTTTAGTTCTGCAGAAAGGAAAATTATTGCCAGGATATGTTTTTAGAGCACCTACCTACCAAGCCAGCAAAACAACATTCTTTCATCTGTGGAACAAGGAAGCGTTACAAGTTGAAAAAAAAGTAATCCGGACAAGGTTTGTAGAGTTGAGGATTTGTTGTCTTTTTGCATTTCTGGAACATAACTGAAGGAACATTGCTAAGGAGGTTTTCTTTCACATTGGTAAAATCTCAGAGTAGAAATATTATTGGACAATGAGATAGCACCTTACGCAGAGAAGGTCCTGAATTCCAAGGTTAGGGTTAGTAGTAGCAGTACTTTGAGTACAAAAGTAAACTTTTCTTATTCATGTTTGAGTAATATTATTTTTCAGGAAAAAAAAATTCCACTTTTCACATTTAAACATAACATTTGGTCAATCTGCATTAGAGGGGCTCTCTTCCACTGGTTCAAATCATATACAAATAAAATCAGACAAGGCCCAACTTGTTACCATGGAGTTCCATAGGGGCCCGGTAACCTATATATGTTCCTGATCTCCAGCAAGAATTTCCATATAGACAAACACAATGTCTTTCAGATAGACATACTGTAGACTCATTATTGCCAAGATGTTTCTAGGAAGCAAAACAACATTCTTTCATCTGCACTATAATGCAAAGGCATGTTTAACCTTGTTTTTTACAATGACAATTTGGATGAATATTCACAGACACTGCTAGTAAAAAACCTTTGCATTTGTTAAGTGTAGTTTAAATGCCAGTAATGGTAAGACACTGTCATATTTACTTTGACTTGCAAACTAGTCTGTCAGCTCCATAACTGTGCCATGGGAGTGAACCATGTACATTAAAACTAAAAGGAATAGCTTAGTACAGCGATTTTCAAACTTTTCACACCAGGTACACCTACAGAAAATATATTGGCTTTTCAAGTAACATCTTTAAGAGATGAAAACCAGCTTAATACATACTTCTGACAATTCATTTCAACTAATTATTAGGAAAACAAAAAGATAACCTTAAGTCCAGGGATGGACTGGGACCAAAAAAACGGGCCGGGCATTTTTGGCTTAGACAGGCCACTCATAAGTACTGGAGCACAACCGACTACTAATTTATGTATGTCTTCCCTGGCTGCTTACCTGCTGTGCTACACTTCCCCGCTCACTCTGTCCCTCAAGTTCCCTTTAAAAAATCCTTGGCTGCTCCTCTCCCTGTCTTCATCTTCAACCTACAACGTCACAGAGGACGTGGGGGCTACAGCAGCCCCTCCAGTGAATAGGTCTGTGATTTTGGCACATTTTGCAGCATCTGCTGTGAGATTCTTTAAATTCTTTTCTCGCAACCTCTCCGCACCCCCTTTCCGCTTTGATTTCTCCATTTTCCATGCTCAACACTATGGAAACTGGCGGGAGTCCAGAACGCCCCTAAAGCACGCTTCAGGACTTTGGCACGGTTGGAGGAGGTGGGCCACGGCATGGCGCGGTTGCTCATGCACGCATGTCATGTACGCATGCTGGTCTCACGTTTTCCACTACACCGGTTTTAAAAGTGTTAGCGGCTCGCTCGACTTGTAAACAAACCGCGCACCACGATGACGTAGCAGTCGGTCGCCCTCAGAGCTGATGACGTAACCGGGCCGCGGCACGGATCGTTTGTCCAGGTGAGAGTGCGGGCCGGCGGGGGACTCATACCCCTCCCCAATCGTACCTGGGCACAGCACGGTTCGAATGGCCCTAGTGTCAGTGTGCCCTAACTTAAAATAAGAAAATGAAAAAAAAAAAAAAAAAAAAAAAAGGTGGACCGTCAAGTCACAGGGATTTTGCCCTGTATGCCAGATTATCAGTCCACCCCTGCTTAAGTCTATCGGACTGCTGTTCCTTAATCATTTGTAATCTGAATGCAAAGGGGGAATTAACTGGAGACCTTTACTAACTTCAGTGCATAGTTTGAAGAAAAATTTTAAAATATACTTTTTGAGAACTTGTAGCCTACTTTAACTCAAGTGAACCTTAAGTTTAGAATCTAAAAGCAATTTCTTAGTAGTAGTAATGGTAATCAGAGATGCATAGTGCAGGCTGACCAGATTTCTAGACCCAAAACTGGGACTAGGGTTGCAAAGGGGTAGAAAATTTCCTGGAAATTTTCTGGAAACCATATACAAATAAATAAAAAAAACATTATAATCCAACACAGATATAAGCTATATTGCTAATAAGCAAATTAAACTTTTGGTACAAAGTTCAATACAATTCTGCAATTATATTTCAATTCAAACTACAACAGAGTTGTCCTCAGTACACAGCAAACACCCACCTGTTTTATAGAGGCACAGTCAAACAGAATGTAAATTGTTCAAAAGAGAGAACATGTGCTGAGCTGACACAGTTTAATCAGTGGAAAAACACCACATTACATTAATCTGCTCAAAAAACGGCACCACCCCCAGTGGCCTAGCCTGGGAACTGCAGCCAAACTAGTGTTGATAGGCCTGCCATCAGAACAGATGTAGCTCATTAATGATGCATGATGTCACAAATGTATTGATACCTATAAAGAATTATGATGCTTAATATTGTGCCCCCAAAATATCACAATATACCACAAAACACATTTTTACAACCCTAATAGTTGAGCTAACCAGAAATATGGAGTCTGCAGTCTTGAGTTTGATAGTGTTGTGGAGATCAGCTGTGCATGTAATAGGGGGATGCAGAGTGTATAGAAGTGTATGCAGAGCAGTTTACTACATGTACCACATGTACATGTGACTGAGGAATAACACAGATATTGAAGTGTGTTTGTGTTTTTTATGCTATAGTCATGGGACAGCTTTGAATTGTGTAAGTTCCCAATTTATTCCCATAAATTCCAATAAATTCCCATAAATTCCTGTTTATTTCCATGGAAAATTTCCAACTTTGAAAATTCCCAGAATTTTGCAACTCTAACTGGAACACATTTTTTTCACAAATCAAGGTACATTTAAACTCACCAAGTGACAATACAGTTTCCATACATCCATACAATTTATTAATAAAAACAATGACATGGTAAATAAATTTAGTGACAAAAGTCTTTAGACCCTTGTGCCCCAATTTAAAAAAATTACGTTGTTACTGTTATAGGGTTGGGTATTGTTAAGAACCTCACGATTGATAATGACTGATAATTAAATAAACTGTAGAGTTCCAAGAGACACATATCAAACCAATGCTAAAAAAGAATTTGTATTTAAAACTTATCTCAATAGTTAAATTTACAATGCAAGTTTGTCATTAAGAAAGAGGGACGAATGGAAATTTAGGGGGTACTTGAAATGTTAATGTTTTTAAACCACATTTTTCTACAACCTTATTTACATTTTTGGTCAGAACAAGTACCATTTCAAGGACTTGGAGGCAAAGGGGTGTAAGTGACATCTTGGGTGAATATGAGTATTATATGTCAAATGAAAGCTCTCAGTGAGATATTTTCAATGGCAAAAGCACAGAACTTAAATGTTGACCCAAAAGAAGTAATTTAAGAAAAACTAAAGAGGCGTAACGGTAAAAGTGGGGTTTTGTTTAGTGGCAAAAAGGCGTAAGATTAGTAGATAAGGAGACTGCAGAAGTTGCAGAGTTGATGTTTATAATGTACTGAAAATATAATTAGTTAGTTTAGGGGTAGTTCATACCTTTTAATGTTTTTAAATGAAAAAAATAGCATCAGTTTATTTGATACTTTACTTTTTTGCACAGAATATAAAGAGCCTTGTGAAAGCTGCTGTGTATTCAAAGATTAAATTCTTCATTCTGTCTCCATTTTTTTCTTACTTATGCCCAAGTTCTAAATCAAATTTATTTATAAAGCACATTTACAAACAGCAAGGCTGACCAAGTAAAGTAAAGCCAAGTTAACCCTGTCTACCTAGTGTTAAATGCCAAAGAAAAAAGGTGTGTTTTAAGTGAAGATTTAAAATGCTGTAGTGACTGTGCAGTTCTAATGTACAAAGGCAAACTGTTCCATAAGTTAGGGCCAACTACAGAAAAGGCTCTGTCTCCTCTAGTCCTCAGTCTGGTCCTGGGCACAGCCAGCAGGGACTGATCTGCAGACCTCAAAGCTGGAGCTGGAGCATAAGGCTGCAAAAGCTCAGATAAATAAATTGGTGCCATGCCACTGAGACTTTTATAAACAAACAATCATTAAAATTTTAAAATGAATTCTAAAAAGGTACAGGGAGCCAGTGCAAGGACTGGAGAACAGATGTGATGTGGTGTCTGCCCTTTTTTCCGGTTCAAAAGTTGGGCTGCTACATTTTGTACTCCTTGTAGGCGGCTAAGTTGTGACTGTTCAATGCCAGCGTACAGAGAGTTACAGTAGTCGAGCGCGAGGTCACAAAAACATGGATAGTTTTTTCAAAATCAAGATAAGGAAGGTAGGGTTTTACTTTACCCAAAATTTTCAGGTGATAAAAACTTAATTTAAGAACAGCACTTATTTGTTTGTCAAATTTAAAATTACAGTCAAAAATAAAACCAAGATTGCTTGAATAGGATTTCTGTACCTTTAATGCCCATGGCCATGGTATTCTAGCCGTGGTTAGATCTAAAAGCACTAAGGCAGCAGGGTGGCCAAAATCAGAAATTAAAAGCAGATCATTAATAACTTTTAAAAGGGCAGTTTCAGTGCTATGCCTTAATTTAAAACCTGACTGGAATTTCTCTGTGATGCCATGCTCCTCAAGGTAAGACAGTAACTGGTTAAAAACTACCTTCTCTAGTACCTTTGAGAGAAAGGGAAGCTTTGAAATGGGCCTAAAGTTAGACAGGAGTGTGGGGTTGAGGTTACTCCTCTTCAAAATTGGTTGAACCACAGCATGCTTAAAGGCAGCCGGGACACAGCCAGACATTAAAGAAGAGTTAACCAGATCAACCACACAACGCCCAAGAGTGTTAAGAATCTCTTTAAAAAAGCGAAGTGGCAGGGAGTCAAGGGGGCAGTGAGAAGGTTGCAAGTGTTTTACAATTTCATACAAGACAGTGAAACATATTCAAAACACTCAAATACAACTTGACAATTATAAGAGACAATTGGGTCCAGCCCAGAAACAGGATACTGTCTAACAGAGTTGATTTTGTCAGTAAAGAATGTTAAAAAATCATCACACTGTTTAGATGAAGCCACAATAGTAGTGGAATCAAAGGGATTAATAAGAGAATTAAGTGTATTAAACAGAACCTGTGGTTTGTGGCTGTTGCTGGAGACAAAATCAGACAAAAACTGTGATTTGGCAGCTTTAACTGCTCTCTGATATATCTGACTATCTTTAAGTATATCCAAAGAAACTTGGAGTTGGTCCTTTTTCCAAGGTCTCTCAGCGCGTCTGCATGCACGCGTGAAGGCACGAGTTGTTTCATTAAGCCATGGCTCTCCCTTTAGCTTGGCTCGTTAAACTCTGAATGGAGCCACCAAATCCATAATGTTCATGCAAGTAAAGTTAAGCAAAGACAACAGTTCATCAGTCCTAAAATCACTGTAGTGGTCCCGAGACTAAAGCACAGAGTCAGTGAAAGCAGCGGAGAACTCAACGTCAGTTTTAGTGTTAATTGTGCGCTAAGGCGCCTGGTTTGACATCAGACTTTGGCAGCGTTAGAGTGAATAATACAGCAAAATGATCTGATATATGCATGTCATATATTTCAGTGATATTCAAAGTCACACCAAAAGACAACACAAGGTCCAACTTATGCCCTTTCTCATGTGTAGGACCAGACACAGACTGGGTCAGGTTAAAAGTATCAATCAGATTTAAGAAGTCCAGTGGTCTCGACTCACAACATACATGGAAATTGAAATCACCAACAATGATAAAACGATCATATTTCAGCACCAACTCCGTAACAAAGTCAGTAAACTCCTGTATAATGTGGGTGGATTTTAGGAGGGCGATAGATCAATGCGCACAAGATGGGTGAGTGGCAGTTTATCAAAAACGTTTGCAGCTCAAAACTGGAAAAAGATTCTGAAGGTACCTGGGGACACTGAAACATGGTATTGAACACAGATGCTAGCCCACCTCCTCTGCCTTTGATCCATGGGGAGGTGATGAATGAACAGCGCGGTGGTAAAAGTTCGGAGAATACAGTAGAATCATCGACTTGGAGCCAGGTCTCTGTTAAAAACATAACATCCAAATTACGTGAGGTGAAAAAGTCATTTAGGATGAATGTCTTATTCGCTAGCGACCTAACATTCATGAGGCGAGGCGAAGAGTGGGATCCTTGTGGCACAGTGCGGCGGAGCGGCAAAGCGGCCGAAGTGACCTGAAATCCACGCCGTGGCAGCTGGCTCCCCCGCGGCCACCCCAGAGGGGAAAATGGGCTGAATTCACCGTTGACCCACTTGTTGCCGGGATGCAGGACCTCCACACAGATGGGAATTTGATGTAACGGCGTGAGAGGACCTACAAAGTGCTTTTACTGTCACCAAAACTCCTGCGCGTTTACCACGCCGCTTAGGCCGCTTCTTTCGTGGAGATACAGGTAAGCGCCACAGGTAGGCCGGAATAGAGGCCAGGTGAGAGGGGACATCCCAGAATTGGTGTTCAAGATCATGTTTTAACAGAGATTTATGAGATTCACCTATATCAAGTAGTCTCTGGCGGTCATATACCAGCAGAGCAGAGAAAACTTGGCAGTGAAAACATAGTAATATAACATCATATATTAAAACAACCAGAGGTGAGAGGCGGCTGGCCACACACGCTGGCGCCATCTTCCTTCCAACTCCACCAAGTTCTATGTTTATTCCATATGTTCATTGGGAAAATGTTTGTGTCAAAAAGGCATATCTCACTTTTTTGCCATTTAAAAAAAGGTTAATTAATAATTTCCAACTAAAACTGTAGCAGCTTAAATTTCAAAGAGATTCTCAGTGAAAATTAGTTTTGGCTGTCCTGTAAAATCTATAAAATCACACTTATGCTCCTTTGCTTCCAAGCCCTCGATTTGCAAAATAAGTGCATGTTTAAGTGTTCTGGAATGACCCTTATATTATATTACTGAGATATATATGTATGTATGTATGTATGTATGTATGTATGTATGTATGTATGTATGTATGTATGTATGTATGTATGTATGTACACACACACACACACATTCATACATACATACATACATACATACAGCCAAAAGAGCGAGCCAAATGCCCCAGCTCACAGAAATGAGCCAAAATTCTCAACACTAACTTAAAAGTAGTAGCTGTAGTAGCAGTAGGAAGACCCACTTTCTTCTACTAAAGTAAACTTTACACTTTTACTAGAATATTGTAGCCTACTTTTACTTGGGTACAGATGCTCTGTAGTTCGAAGTTCTTTTTTGGCTGTCCATCTGTGTACCTTACCTTACATGAGCAGGTGCTGCAGCAGGTCAAGCTATGGAGGCGGTACATCTGAGGAACACCTCACGTGTCCACGCCCACGAGCTCCTCCATATATAAGCCCACACACAGGGCCCGGGGGCTCCACTCCATCACTGGCACGTCCACAACCTCTGGTAACCGCTAGCGCACGTTCTCAGGTAAGTCTCCACGCCGTAGCGTGCTTTTTTTCGTTGCTAAAACAAATTAAAATGGTCGTGGGTTTGCCTTGTTATTTTGTGGTTTGAGCCAGAGCAGACCATGCTAATGCTCTACTGGCTACTGCTAAACTTGCGTATGTTAAAATTAAGCTAATTGGCGTCAGGGTCGTCTTCTGTAAGGTCCTCTCTCATTGGATAATTTGGCGCTCGTGGATTGCGTGACGTCATGGTGCTGGCAGACGTACGTTGCGGGGGGCATAACTTCTCATTAATTGTAAAAAAAATATATATAGATATAATACTCACTGATTTTTAAAATGCATAAATTAGTTCAGGAAATGTTGTAACCAACATTTAGAAATTCGGTCACTTTACAGGAGATGAGAGATGAAATGTTCTAATAGCTTGAATATTCACAGACGCAGGTGACAAAATACTTATACAGCTGTTTACCCATTAATAAAATATTTTATTATTTATACTTTTTTTACAAATGGGTCACATACGCATTTGTGGCTCTAATTTTCCATGCCATTTCTTAATAGAAATCTGTAGCAGTTCTAGGCACTTAAGCCCATCTCACAGTGGCTAAATCCTATGTTAAGATATAGGCGTTTGTGTTTGAATAACTCGAATATGTTTGTAATATTTTTTGCATAATAAGCATACATATGTGTATCTCAATATCGCTTCGTATTATCAACCCTCATAACTAATCATGAAGATAAGACATAATTACCTGACTGTTAATGTAGTATATATACTTTGGCTATCGTTTAGGTGCTAATGGTAGTCCTGCATAACCAGTTCTATATAGTTGCTACGTTTATAGTAACATGACTAAAACAACCATTTTATTGACTTTAATACCCAATATGTGCCTAAAATATAAAATAACTTGGGTCAGTGCCTAACTCGGGCTCACTCAAAGTGCATTGTTGGGGCAACGGCATCTTTTGTTGGTCCTGACGGTTGCCAGGTGAAGCAACTCTCCCTCCTGTGGCGCAGCTTCTCAGGTATCTTCTATCCAGGGCTCGCGTTGTATGCATTTGGCAGCCAGTTCTATTCATTTGAATTTAAACTGATTATGTGATATTTTATTTTGCTCAGTATTCAAAACTATAATACAAATGATATGAATGTGGAGCTACTGTATTATGACTTATGTTTGTTTTTAAGAGGGTCCAAAACACAACACAGTTTGACAAGATCCTTTTCCAAATGACTAATTAGTTGTAGTCGGCCTGTTTCATGATGCAGAACAAGAGTACTGATGCTGAAACTCACTCTAATGTACTACTATATAAATCTAGCAAGTGAAGATAGATTTTGGCTGACCCCCTTCCACACAGGGATTTTCCACTTTTTTTTTTTTTTTGGTCCAATAGTAACCATTACATAAAACTGCACCTCCTGTCTGCTCCCCCAAAGTTGAATTGTGACGACAGTTGGGCTACTGTAAGACATGATTTAACAATCCTTAAGTACCTTATTGACCCCATTTTACAAAATGTGCTGTGCCTTTTTAAAGACAGAACTTTCAAGTATGTGCCCACGCCTTCATCAGTCAGAGATCCCTGGGTTTGAGTTAGGCTTGGGACACTAATGGTAGTACTAGTTTTTGCCAAAAAATTCAGACAATTAATTTGTACTTTTACAATAGGAACTTTTTACTTACTCGTGATTTCCTTTTCTAGAGTAGTAATGTTTTTGAAGTAAAAATCTATGTACTTCTCTGATAGTTAGTCACTTTCTTGAAAAACCACTACTGAGAAAACACTGAAGCAAATTCTGAACTCTCCAGACAATGGCAATATACTGGTATCTGATCTTAAAGATCCACTCCTGTATTTGAGAAAAATGACGTACTTTTTTAAACCAATTATGTGCTCAGAACAAAAGGGGGGTGGTCTCACTTGGCTCATTTCATTGGCTGAGAACAACCTTGTGCATGTAGTTGCACAGTGGAGTATGGCAGCAAGTCCAACTGCAAAGATTCCATATCTAGCACTAGCGCCAACTTTTTGCACCACACATAACAAAAACCGATACAGGAAGAAGAGAAGCAAATTGCAAATCTGACAATGAATATACATAAAACAAATGGATGTTTGTTTTTTTTCTTTTTCGTCATTCTTGGGTAGTAGGCCTTTAAGTGGTATTGGGATGTCCCTAAATCAACCAATAACCTGACCTGTCCTAATACTAGGTATCTTGCCTTTGGTTTACCCAACCAATCATGTTTAGGGAAACAGTGCAACTTTCTTATCAACTTCTTTAACATGACTGGATTTTATTCTTGTAGAACCAAAATGGAAGATCTATCCAGGCTCGCGGGGGCAATCGAAACCCTTGTGTGCATCTTCCACGAGTATGCTGCCAAGGACTCTAATCAGGCTGGAAAAGGTCATGGTAATGGGGATTGTAAGAAGGCTTCCATGGATCAGTTCAACCTGAACAAAGGTGAACTGAAAGAGCTGCTGCAAAAAGAACTCAATATGGAGGTGAGTACGCCTTTCTGACTTTGCATTTTATCTAAAGAAAAATTTGTAGTCAACATGACAAATCTATTTATTTTTTTGTCAGAACGTGAGTGACCCCCAACAGCTTGACGCCATTATGATGGATTTGGATGACAATAAAGATGGGCAGGTGGACTTCAAAGAGTTTGTCGTTTTGGTGGCTGCCATGTCTTGTGCCTGCAATGACTACTTTCAGAAGCTACAGGCAAAGAACACAAATGAGTGAAATTCTGAGTTTTGTAATCCTCAAATTCCATGCTGAGTACAGTCTAATAAAGTCATTGTTTGCACCTCCTTGATGTTGGATTTTTTTTTTTTTTTAAGATTTCCAGGTTCTCACCAAAGTAATAAGAATTACATTTGATGGTGTTAAAATCAAGACATTAAAAGTCGTATGATTTATGAGCAAGTAACAGTCTTAAATGTGCAAGTTGCATGATCATCTTTTGCCTAGCCTTTTAAATGATGTACAGTGTATGTAGAATAATGAAAGGATGCTCACAGAATCTCATCGCTCAATTTCAAATTTTCTCTTCATACAACAGTATTGGCAAAGATGAGTAGAGGAGACAAAAATTGTACTTAAGGCAAATTATTTTCAACAATAATCTTTAAGTAGAAATAAAATGTAGGCTCCTAAAAAGTGTCAAGGTTTTTTTTTTTTTTTTTTTTGCTACAGAGTGGTTTGACTGGAATGTCAGACTGTAATGTTTTAGTATTGCAATCAGACAAAACACGCCCTACATCTCCTATACCAAAAACCAGCTCTACAGGCTGCAGCAGGTGAATCTATGACGAATGTACATCTGAGAACTACCTCAGTGTCCACGCCCACAAGCTCCGTTTATAATGCCACAGACACAGAACGCGGGCACCACTCCACTACTTACGTGCTCAGGTAAGTCTCGAAGGTCTAAATCCAAGCTGTAGCCTTTTTATTTTTTGTGGTTGGTTCTAGAGTAGACTGCTTTCAGGCTGCAGCTAGAAGGTGTTAAACTTTAAGCTATTTGGCATCAGGTGGTCTGTCAGGTCTTCTCTCATTGGACAGTCTGGTTCTTGTGCAGGGGTGGCCAGTGCCCCTGTGACTGTGCCTGTGCTCTCTTGCAGCCACCCCTCTGAAATGTCCTAAATGCGTTATGAAACTCACACATATTGTAAATTTGTTTCAAGGATTATTCTAGTATTATAGGAGGAGGAAGATATGTTTATCATGTTTGCAAAGATATTATTTTTTAACTGTTTTAAAATAAGTCCCAATTGGTTTACATCAAAATGTCATGTCACATGTACCCTCTGGCAAAAAGGCAGGCCCCAGTGTGGCCCCCCAGTTAAAAGTGGTCTAGAACTACAACCTTAAGTTTAAGTTATAGTGTTGGGTACCTTGCATAAACATGTAGTTGCTATAGAGCTATAGCAACATGACTAAAACCGATCTTGTACTTAAAATCTAAAACGGCAATAACCAATCCTAAGAATACGACTATAGGGCCTATTTATTTCTAAATTTTGACCATGGTAGAAGTGTTAATTGCAAACCATTTTTATATCGCTCTAAAAACCGTTGTTTTATTCACTTAAATACCGAATATGTTCTTTTTTTTTTTTTTTTAATGTAAAATGTAATAGTTATAAAAACTTAGAAAATGTCTCCAGCATGTTTGGGAGAGATTACACCATATTTCAGTGTGAATTTTCTAAATTATTTAATCTCTGCAATGG
Source organism: Bostrychus sinensis (assembly GCA_020698575.1). Taxonomy (NCBI): domain Eukaryota; kingdom Metazoa; phylum Chordata; class Actinopteri; order Gobiiformes; family Eleotridae; genus Bostrychus; species Bostrychus sinensis. The sequence continues at coordinate 39,814,369 of CM036247.1, forward strand.
CAATCGTTTGTTCCTCCAGGACTGTTTATTACAGATCTTTGGGTCGATGGCCAATTCAAGCTCGCTCCAAGCGCCTTCTTGGCATTGGCGGAGTTTGAGGCGTGGCAGGGGTGGCATTACTCCCCCTGGCGGCTCAAATAAGTTACTACACCAATTTAAAAAAAAGTCCCAAAAATGCTAAAAAGTAATGCAATAAAATAAAAACAATTGCAAGAAGTGAATCTAACAAATATTATACACCTCATACCTCCATATACTGTAATTATTGTCTCATTTTCTTTGTATTTCACTAATCACTTACTTATTACAGAGGCTATTGTATGTTAGAATTGTACACTGCCTGGCCAAAATAAAAGTTGCCACCTGGATTAAACTAAGAATATAGATAAGAGCATCCCTGCAGTTGGTAAGATGTGGGTTCACCAATGTTATGTGCCCAAAGAATGAGGTCCGCTGAGTACCTGAATATACTGAATGAGGTTACTCCATCAATGGATTTTTTCTTCCCTGATGGCACGGTCTTATTTCAAGATGACAGTGCTAAATGCATGCTGTAATCAAAGCTAAAGGTCCAACAAAATATTAGTGTGTGACTTGGGCAGGCAGTCACTCCAGCACATCCCAAAGATTCTCAATGGGGGTCAGAATTCTTGCAGGTTTGTAGGGCATCAAATACTTTTTTCAGTCACTCAAATGCAAATCAGTTTAAAAGAATTATTTATTGATATTTTTCTGTATTTCATGTTGATATTTTCTCTTTGTTAAAATTAACGATAAAAAAACATTAAAACGCAATGTACATGTGTTAAGCTTTTTACATGAATGAATCTGTGCTTTCAGAACCACCATGGAAAATATACCCAGAGTCAAAGGGGCAGTCTTTACACTCGTGAAAGTCTTCCATGAGTATGCTTCCAAGGACTGCAAAAAGGATGCGGGGGGTTGTGAAAAAGTTTGTTTGGATCAGTTCAAGCTGAGCAAACGTGAACTGAAGGAGCTACTAATCAAAGAATTCGACTTGACTGTGAGTACAACTTTCTGACTATGCATTTTGTCTAAATTAGTGGTCATTAGTCACTTTTTTGTTTTCCTTTTTCAGCACGTGACCAACCCCAAAAAGCTTGATAAGACGATGGAGAATTTGGATGCAGATGGCGATGGGCAGGTGAACTTCCAAGAGTATATCACTTTTGTGGCTACTGTGGCTTGTGCCATGGAAAACTTCCTTGAGCTGTCCCTGAAAGATGAAAAGCACTGTGGTGATGAATGCCATTAAAACAAAAATTCCAACTCAGCAATAAAACAAACTGAAGTTGTTTGCTGCTTTGTCATTATCCATGTAGAATCCAGGTAGAAAATAATTTCTTAGCTTGAAAGAGGAATCTTTTATATTACTTTACTGCTATTTAATACATACACAATTAAACATATATGCAGTTGCAAATCAGAAATACTCACAATATTCATTCACAGTACTGAAGCTAAGGTTTGAATAATACTGCCCATGGGCATGTTTTAAAAGAGTCACATTTTTCATCTGAACTTCAAAGTTAAGTCGACTTCTGTTGTCAAAATAAGTCAAATATGGGACCATAGTTTTCTCATCTCTCTCAGTTTTCATTCACATTACATTACATTAAATTGTCTTTTGAGTTGAAGGGGGTTGAACATTCTGATTATCAAAGTGGCCAGTTTAGTATATGCAGTTTTGTTATAAATGTTGAAGAAAGTGGGTGGTTAAAAATATTCTCTAGAATTTTGGCTGTAGAATGATAATAAAATGAACTTGATTTGAATCCCGCTGTCACTCAGCTGTGGTTAAGTCCTTGGGCAAGACATGACTTCCTTCACCTTACCTTTAAGAGGCCGTAGGTGCAGAATGGCTGCCACGTCTCTGTCAGTGTGCCCCATGGATGTAGTATTATAGAACTGGATAGTGAATGACGTCATAACCACTGTTGTTTTGAATAGCTGTGCTCATTTGTGCATGATGCCAAAAAAGTTATATTACTCGTGTGTTATTTCCGTCTGCGCGGCCCATAGAGCATGCGCACTCTTGTTTTGTGTACTGTGTGGTCAGCTCTGACCAATGGGTGTGATGGCAAGAACAACAATAAAAAGTTATTTTTTAGCCAAAGGAAAGATTAAGAATGGGAAAAAGGCCCATGGTGTGAAAATGGATAAAAACACAAAATCTGACCATTTTGGAAGCTGTTTCTATCCTGTCAGCCGAACACCAGCCATTTCTTTTTACATCACGATCTATGGGAAATCCTTTTTGGGCTCCATGAGTTTTTTACCGCTGCAGTTCCATGGAGCGTCCACTAATCAAATTGGAATGAGGGGAAAAAGTGCAGTGCCCTATGTGTCTAATTATACATCCATGGTCTGCCCAGGGCAGCTGTGGCTACAGAAGTAGCTCACCACCACCAAGTGTGACTGAGGAGTGAATGGACGAACATGAAGCAACTGAGAAGCTGATCATACAGGAAATCAGGGACTACACTGCAGTCCCAAGCCCAGACAAATTAGAACGGTTGGATCAGGAAAGCCAAGTGCACATGCAGCTGATACACTGTGGCACGTTGTGACCCCTAAAAGAAAGGGCCATGTTACTATTTTGAAAATAATTCATTTGGATTTAAATCACTGTCCAGGACTTGTACTCCAAATTCAGGGTAGAATTTACATTGGGCACTAATATTTTATTTGGTCCATATAATTTAAAGCAAACCAAGTTTTAATGTATTATTCTAAACAGACTTGATTAACGCATCACCAGTTCTCTAGATTTCTAAAAGATTGGGTCTTTGTGCTTCAACTCTGCTACAATAGCCTCAGAGGGTCAAAATTCTAACTTCAGAAAAATGGCCTATGAATGATTTCATTACTAAATTAGACACATTCTCAGAGGTCCAAGGGGATACATTTCTTATGGTGTAAATGATAGGCACAGCTTGACGAAATGCCCAGCTTGACTTCAGCTGACCCAGCCAAAAAACCTTGGCAAAGACAGCCCAATCTTTTGTCCCGGGCCCGTCAAGTAGAAAGCGTTTAAGATCAGCCACTCTGAACCTAATCCTGTCTGCAGAAATTCAATAGGGGTCCTTTAGAAAGTGGCATAGGCATTGTCAATTATGTAACAAGGGCTGGTTTTACCTCCATTTCCGTTTAGAAGTAAGATGTTGGGCTGTCTACATGTACCTCCATGTGGATAACTTGAACTAATTATTCAAGTGTCAATATTAATAAAATCAGTGGTAGCAAAGAGCTGCTAGACTCGTGCATCAACAGTGCCATCAAGTGGTGGAAGACATCTCTTGCTGTTGTGAATTTTTTGCAAATAATTTCACACACAAGGTGATTTTAGTTATATTCTAACCCTTTTAGTATCAGGTATTTGGTTCAATTAGGCTGCCTTTACATTGTGTATACCAAACTGTTTAATTCTTTCTGCTAGCCAGCCAAGTTTGTAAGCCAAGCTATAGGCCACTGCGTTTCCAGAAGTATGAAGTCAAGACAGCCTTTTACTGTGAAGTTTTAGAGGACTGCATGCTTTCTTCTGCTCGCATTTGATCATCCAGCAGGACTTGGGATCCTGCCCACACTGCCTAAAGTACCACACACTGGGCAGATGACCATGCTATTACTGGGACTAACTGACCAGCAAACTCTCCAGACCTGAACCCCAGAAAGAATTTGTGGAGTATTGTCCAGAGGAAGATGAGATACAGCAGTAACACAGATGATCTGAAGGCCTCTATTAGAGTGACCTGGGCTTCCATGACAAAGGTTCCTGCAGGTATCCACAAGTCTAATTGAATGATTTTTTAATGCCATTTTTAAAATTTTTAATGCGACAAACATACAATTGCAACAGCTTAAATTGTCAAAATGTATTTGCAAGTATTGTAAAATATAGATCATAAAGTTCCAATAATGTTGAAAGTCAAACATCTGATGTTTGAGAAATTTGGCTTAGGTGGAAGCAAACTCATTCTGCCTGTTTAATCGCTAGTGTAGGCTACAAAAATAGTAAATTATATATAAATTATTTATATATACATAACAATAACTTATACATTTTCAGTAATTGCAAACAAGCTTCTTTTTAATGCTAGTTAAAATGTATTTAATGACTTTTAATGCTTTTTAATGCCCAGCGGGAACCCTGATAACACCTCAGCAGTGCCGTCCCTCCAGGACACACCACACTGAGGCAGTAATTCATGTTTAAGGAGTTCCAAAAAGTACTGAACACTTACACATACATTCTTTGCAGATGGCCAACATTACTGTTTTAATTATTCCATTTACTCATGCAATATTCAACTTTTTTGAACTACTGGATTTGGAAGCTTCTGTAATTGTAGAAAAAATACAATGCATGAAATGTTTCACTCTGTCTGTACTGAAACTATAAATATGAGGGAGAGAAAAAGCATAACATGATATTCTAGGCATGGGAAATAAGGCTAAAAATACAATCATAACTTTAACCATTTAAAACACCAAAAGAGGTCTGTTAAGTTGAAGCACATGACTATTTAGTATAAATCACTTAATGCAATATACCACACAGAAGCTATCCTGTTTGTGTTTGTCTGTCATCGTTTTGAATACATACAGTAGACAATCAAATAAGAGTCTGTGTGTTTTTTATTGCTTTGGTTTACTAAAAGTACAGCGTTCTATCGTTTTAAATTGGCGGCGTAAATAATTTAAAACAAAAAAATAAGAAAACATAGCCAAACATGCAACTGGGGCTGGGACACAATTGATAAAAATCTTCATTATACATGCAAGTGCAAAAAAAAAAACTTTCTTCGATGAGCACAGCGACAGTCATCCTTCCAAAAAAAATAGTGCAAAGGGAAATTTATACTCAAAACACTCTACTACCTACTAAGGCTTTAGAGCCACCAGGACAAAGTTTCTTGGAGAGAAGTTTGGATTGAAGAGAGGAACCAGCTGACTGTCAACACCTGCAACAGACAAGATGACAGCATCTGTAGTAGGTCTGCAGTACATATTAGAAAAGCATGTGATCAACAATAATTATGCAGAATGTAACAATACAACCAAATTTATGAAGCCCACATTTATTAAAACCCCCAATGAATTTTCAGTTGAAGTGAATTTTTACTTTTTACTAGTTGTTTAAATGTCTCTGTTGTCTAAAAATGACACAAGTAGCAAAATATGTTGTGGTAAATATACTATTAAGATAAGGCTATTGTGTTAAATCAACTTTTCTGAGCTTTTTACCATGTTATACATCTGAATGTCCCCTTTGATATAATTTTACTTTCAAAATATGAATTTGATTTAAACAGCTAGGGCAGACATCTGGAACCTGTGGTTCTGGAGCCGCATGCAGATTGCAGCTCCCTGCCATCTGACACCTGGTTATGAAGGTCAGCTGATAAATAAGTAGCCAAGTTCACATCTTTGAAACAACCTGCACTGTACATCATCCAGTCACAATGTTCTCCGTTTTCCAGAGTTGGCTATGGACTACTCATAATAAAACACAGTTTTTAGCCTTAATTAGCGGCACTGTTGCATGCACAGGCTGATTGGATGCACAAAACACACGAGTTAAATAAGCAGCACCAAGACATAATTAGTCATAGACTCCAGTTCCAGAGACCCTCATATTTCAATTATAGGCTAAGCAACAGTTGTGCATTAAAACTTGTTGCAGTTCTTTACAGATGCAAGTTTAGTATTTTGAGCAACAATTGCCTTTTTAGATCCAGAAGGTTGCAGACTCCTGAGCTAGGGCTAACCATGCACTAAATCTGGGACTATGCAAGTGCTAAGTGAGAAGGTCTACATCATGGCCCTGTAGTACAAAGCAGGATTAGAGGTTTTTAGTGGGGTAACTTTGAGTTAACCCTTAGTACTCTGTATCATCAAGCTTATTTACTTTTTATTTCAAGGTGTCAAAAGTTATATATCTTGGGCTAACTGAGTAAAAGAGACAGCTCTGGAGTTGGGGTTAGATGCACCCCAATGTAATTGGGTCTGGTTGGGTTATCATTTTGACATATGAAAAGCAAATGTGCATCACTAACACAATTAGAGCTATACAGGTAGCCAGTAAACCAATGCATTTGCAGTATATCGTGTAGCCCTAATTTCTGTGTATACTACATGTAAAAACGAATGGTCCAGCTACTCACCATTCTCCTGTAGGTAGATGATGCGGTCCAGCAGCACCAGAGTCTCTACCACCGGAGCCAGCAGTAAAGCGAGGCTGAAGTAGATCACCACTCTGCCCTGGTGCGCCAACATGGCCTCCACATGATCTGAGTCCAGGGGGAGGTCAGGGGGCAAACCCACCCGGGGCAGGCCCAGACGAGCATACCTGCAACCAGAATCAGCAAAGGACTTTAAACTGGAGGAGGTAGACAGGACTGTTATTATTTTTGAGGCAAGAACAACATTATAACATGATTAAAAGCTCAAAAAAGTTGATTTAGCATAATAGGGGGCTTTTTAACATTTTATAAACAGAAAAACTCTACTCACTCAGTAAAAGGTAACAGGTGAGCCTTCTTGATGGTCTGTATCCCAGCTCTCCTCAGATCTGGCCTCACCTCTCTAATGAAGCTCTCCAGCATCGCTCTATAGCAGTGTGTCCTGAGCTGCTCACTGTCCTCTCTCAGCCTCCTTATGTAGTCCTCTATTGCATGACAGGACGCCTCCCGTGCCTTATAGGACAGCTGATGTCCCGGTAAACTCTTCACCCAAGAGCTCATGGGGTAGCCGAACTCTGAGGGCGGGTCTGGGGTCAAGGAAATGGGACATTCCACCAATCCTGGAGGGGTGGGGTTCTCCTTAGTGGTTATTTTCATGTAACAACAAGCCACCGAGGTGATGCCGCGTACGTGTGGACAGTTGACAAAATGGCGGAGAAGAGTAGCGCTTAAGTCTCCGCAAGCATGGAGGCCAGTGAGGACAAAGTCTGCGTAGCTTTCCTGGTCATCTTCCATGGTTTCTTGGTGAACATTTTGGGCATTTTGGCAGCAGTTCCCAAAAGACACCTCATCCTTGTTAAAATGTTTATGTGTAGTCTCAGCGTCCTTTGAAGGTGGATCAGAGTCAAGTTCTTGTGCTTTTGCTTGACGCTTGGAGCCCTTACGCTTCTTTTTACATGGGCCAAGAGTAGGGGGGCTTTGACCGACACAGTTTGATGTCTTCAGCTGTTTGAGGAAGTCCTTCCAAGACGCATTAGGGTTTACCCAGCCGGCCACATGACGGGGAGAGGAGTGTGGGATTGGAAAGGAACAACTCTGGAAAGAATAATTTAAACCTTAAAGTGACACAGCACTAGTGAAGTGGCCAGTGTGTTAGGGGCCCAAGTATGCACTGACCTGTTTTTGCTTTTCTTTTTCCAAGGCCCATAACAACTGTCTGTCAAAAACTGTAGCCATAGAAACCAAATGCTGATCAGCTTCAATTGCAGTCACTGACAGACCCAGGCCGTAGGACAGGAAACGGGTGAGATGACCCTGGTTAGAACAGAGCAGAATCATTTGTAGCAATACAACTAAACTGTGAAAATATTATCTGTATGTGCAAAGCAGATAATTACTTGTCCGGACCCCACATCTACCACTCTGTTGCAATCAGTCTCATCACAAATTTGCTTCACCAGCTGAAGAGAGCCATAATAACAAATCATTATTACACCAAAACCCAGTACATTGTTAATTTCTGCCCATTTGTAAAGGCAATGTACTGTACCTTGCCCAGCTTGCGGATTTCATGCTGTTTCTTTGGTTTGACGTGCTTCCTGAATATATGCCTCAAGAGTGAGCTCTGACTGTGGTTCTCCTGGAACTCCTCTGGCTTTACCATCCCAGGTACAGTCTCTCTGTTGTGGCTGTCCTCTCTGGGGAAGGCCAAAGCATGAGCTGTGGCCCGGAACGCCAGCAGGGACAGAGGCCATACTGAAGGATATCTGGAAAAAAGGACAATTCATGTGTGGGCAGAACATTGCAAAATACAAAGCGCTAAACAGATGAAAAAGACTCTTAGATAACAGTAGTGTAAGTGGCCTATGTACACTTGTATAATGGACAGTTAAGCCCAAAATTGGTTCATACCTTTTTTTACTTTTAGTTAATGGGTCTGTTCTATCTGGAGATGGCACTACAATGTGGCAAAAGACAGTAGAACATTGCGGCTACTGAAAAAAACAATTGGCTATTTCTGTTTTATTTTACAAATTGACAAAATTGTGTGTATCCAAAAATATCAATGGCACAGCCTTTATTTTTATATATTTTTGTAATTGTTGTAGCTGTAGACTGCTTAAATGAAAAATGTTTGTCAAAAGAACCTGAAAGCAAACATGCTTCATGCATAGTGGTTTACTTTGTTAGTTTTTGCAATATTATAACTGCAGCCCAAAATCTGGTAACTTGTGTAACTTGTACAGTTTACTTTTCTAAACTGATTAAAACACATCCAGTTCATACAGATTTTTAGAGTGCACAAACATCACTATTAAATCTAAAGCAAGTCCATTTTTCTTTAAAAAAAAAAAAAAAGAAACTGTCCATCTTTATCAAAACTGTTCAAATCAAAACTTAATATAGACTAGACCAGGATTAAAACAAATTAGAGCAACATTAGGGAAATCACAACTAAATCTGGACGTTTTAACTATTTTTATTTGGTCACAACACATTTTTATTTAAGGTTCTGATAAAAAAAAATGATTCTGGTAGTGTAAATCATAGCGTTGTTGTAATACATTTAGGTTCTTGTGATATGTATATTGCAGTTGCTGATATCGCAATAATGATTTATAAATAACAATTTGCAATATTGTGCAGCCCTAATAAAATATGTTCCCTCAAAATTATTTTCATGGGTCCCTAACTCATGAAAAATAGGATAATCCTGTTGAGTAGACAGAGAGTCTGGCTCAATATCGCAGAAACCCCAACCTTGCCAAATACATAGAACAGAAACATACTGTATTTATTAGGGTTGTTAAACATTTTTTTATCAGAGTTATCGGTACTCTGCATTCGGTAATGACAGATTAGCGCAACAAGGTACTGTTTAATGATTAATTGATTTTTGATACTCAAATCTGTGCTTCACAAATCTTAGGTGCAATATAGAGTATTTTACACTTTCTTGAAAACGTCCCTCACTGGTTATATCTTACCTCCTGTCTTTATGTGTAGCATCTAGTAACAGATCTGCAATCTGTGGAAATGACAGGTCTTGGAGAACTGACTGCCAGCTGGTGGGTAATGTGTGCCACAGATCCTCAGTGAAGAATTCCTAGGGAACAAAAATTACCTTATTATAACAAAAATATGACATTATACCAACACATGCTGGATTCATTTAAAGATTTTATTTTGACAGTCTCATCTGAATTTGCAGCAGTGTAGTGCAATACAGAAAATAAGTGCCTTCTATTCCAATTCAGTGGCTGAAGATGAGTGACAGGTGATGGCAGAAAAGCATGCATTACAAATCCTTCCACGATGCATAACAAAAATGTCATAATTGCAAATGTATTTTCCCTTGAATGTCAACGGAAATCCACATTTGCTATAGAAATAGGAGTGTAACCAAACTTTAGCCAGTTAACTTTATTTAACGTTAGTACGTACAATAATATAGGAGTCCGACAGATGACTGTACTGAGACAGATAAGTGGTGAGTTTTATCGACAAATCTCTCTGTTGCTCTGGAGAAATGTTTGGTGTAAACATATCCTCATCATGAGCTGAAAAAAATGGCATATGTTTTTGTGTAAAGACAGCAAGCTAATGCTAATGCTACCACTAGCTACTTTGATACCTTAAAATTGTGAGCCGTGTCAAATGTTATATTAATGTCAATGGTATAACTTCAATTCACGGTTAAAATTTCGCACATAACGCGTTTTAGAAGTTAAGAAAATTTGTGCTAAACGAACCGAAGCGTGCGGTGCTAATTAAAGCTAGTGTGCTAACTTTAGCTCGCATGGGGAAAGTGCCGCGTTCAAGTAACGTCACACTTTATTTACCGACATCTTCAAAACCTGACTGCGCTTAACTCAAAAACTTAAAGTAACATTAAAAAAACATCGTGCCTGTGGTTTAACGTCAGCCCACACTTTATTTAAATTTAAATTTTAATAAGTAAACCATTTATAGCCGTTAAATAATCATTGTAAGACCGACTTTCGTGAAATTTACGGAAAAACTAGGGGTTGTAAAAACATCATGACCCGGAACCAATCAGAGACTGCCGTGACCTGGAACATACACATGTGAGGAAGACCATTCACGAGTAGCAGTCAGCGTATCTGTTCAGGTCTGTTTATTTTTATATTTCAGTTAAATTTGTCGTAATGGCGCTACTAAAATAACTCAAAAAAAGTCTAGAGTGATTATAATATTTTATACAGAAAAGTAGCGCACTGAGAAACTAAAAGAACTAACTAACTTAACTTTCTGGTTTCGTTTCTTGATAAGCGAGAATTAGTGGGTAGCATAACAATATTGACGTTAACTTAATAAAAACATTACAACGTGCAGTTATTCTAAAAATATGCATTATTTTTTGTCGCTTAATCTATTTCATGGGCTGTTTGGCTTTGTAAATAAAACATACTAATTAAACTTTATTTTAAAAATGATTGTTTAAACTGGTATATGAAACTAATGAAAAGAAACAGAAGTAATAATACATAACATATGTTTTAATTTACAGTAAGTGTGAATGAAACAGTAAATCATAATAGACACTGAATAGCCTGAATAGTCCTTTTACATGCACAGGTAGGCTATTGTGGCACTAAGGATTCAAAAGAAGAAATTAGGGAATTCTATGGCTGTAAATAAAACTCAATTTTAAAAAATCTAATCAGAAACCCCATACCTTGGCTTGGAATGAGGCTGTTACAGCCACTGGACTGGTGTCTCCAGTTTATCTGTAGTTTTCAGTCAGTCCTATGACTCCACAAGTATTTTGTTCTGATATAATCATTATTCTGTATCTTTGTCTGTGTCTCTGACACGATGTGAAATGGGAATTTGTAATGAAAGCAAGAATATGATGGCAAAGTGTGAATAAACTAAAATTTCTTTTGCGTATTTCCACAACTATGTGCCTATTTCATTTTTTATTTCACCAGGAAAAACATTTAAAACAAATGAGACTTGAAAGTACATCTTGACAATGGCGAGTTGGTTGTGGAGATAGTTGCTCAGTAGAGAGCTGTTTGCCCACTAACCAAAGGGTTGGAGGATTGATTCCGCTGACATCATTGCATACTGCCATTGTGTCCTTGGGCAAGATACTTCTCCTACCTTGCCAGTATGAATAATTTAGTCTGAGTGTGTTTGGTGGTATTTGGAGAGGCCATAGGCACAGAATGGCAGCCACATCTCCATCAGACTGCCCCAGGGCAACTCTGGCTTCAGAAATAGCTTACTACCACCGAGTGTGACTGAGGAGTGAATGAATAATGCACCTTATTGTGAAGCAAGTGGCTAGAAAAGCGCCTAAAATGTTCTTATTATTGTTAGTTGCAAGGTAACACTTAGAGACACTGATAGACAATTATTCTTTTGCAGATTCATTTACTATGGACAATTTAGATGTACCAATTCTGCTATACAGACCCCTGAAAAAAATGCACAGGACATACAGACTCTACTTGGAGAAATGGTAGTTGTAAAGAGACCCATTATCTTCTTGCTAAGAGGCAGAATCGCAATAATCGTCATATGCCACAATAACAATAAAACTTAAGGCAGACCACATTTGTTGGCAGCTTTGGAAGTAGCCTCGAAATGGGACAGCCCTGATGCTCCAACTGTGACGCAATCGGTCTTCAAATAGTCTTTGAAGGGTGCAACGGTTGAATTGGGACACAAAATTATTATTATTGATTTGAGCAACGAAGTAACAAATGTCTGTCACACAAAATACACACACATCACATTATTGAGTTTAGTTACAACAAGCACTTTCTTGCTATACAGTTATTGTTGACATAGACAGCAATATGCAAAATCTTAGCAAAATAGGTCCTTTTTGACAGCATCTAGCTGGTTTTATGTCTTGCAATCAGTGTACGAAAGCCTATTCGCCTAACACTCAAATTTACACACTGCACCTAAATCAGTTTAAGCTATGACTCTTTTTATGCAAATTTGTTTCATCACTTTTCAATCCAAGTGTACATGGGGCAGACTAATTGTGTAGAAAATAAAATAAATGGGTGGTCAAACCAGTGCTTGTTTTTGGGCATAGACATTTACATGTATGTAAATTAATCACAGTTTTTCTCTGTCTTAGGTGGAGTTGTGCATCTCTAATAGCAATGTCGGATAACAACGCCTCTTCAAACAAAAAGACAAGAAAGTTCTTAAAGTGGAAAGAGAAAAAGGATAGAGGAAGGAACATGCAAAATGCCTTTAACAACACAGCTAGCACACATGAACATCACGACAGGCCACATTACAATGGTGCCATTTTTAGGCCACCTAGTACCTCCAAATTTAATGCTGTGTTTCGTCCACAAGTCAGTTCATTCTATCCTGCAGCAGCTAGTACTTCCCAATCCAATGCTGCCTTACATTCTCAGGTTAGTAGTAGGTGCTCCACGACTCAGCAAAACTCTAAGCCAACAACCTCAGCACACAACCTGCCTTCCTTTGCTGCTCGCAGGGGACCTCCACACGGACACCCGAGGACATTCATGAACTCAAAAAGGGACTCCCCAAGTGCTGTTGCAGGTTCCTCTGGACAAAGTAGCGGACAAAGAACGTCTAGCACATTTACAGCTACCCAAAAGTCCCTTAAGTACTTGGCGATAGACTGTGAGATGGTGGGTACAGGTCCCAAAGGGCAGATAAGCCAACTTGCACGCTGCAGTATTGTCTCCTACGATGGAGACGTGGTGTTTGATAAGTTCATCAGACCAACCCAGCCTGTAACAGACTACCGTACGCGTTGGAGCGGCATCCGGAGTTATGACCTGATCAGGGCTACGCCATACACTCAGGCCAGGAAAGAGGTAAGAAGAACTTGCATAAATGTCCTAACGCTTAGAGCAAGACCATGTACAAAACAAAAACCACAAAAACATGAATGTGGTTCTCCTCCATCAGTGCTAAGTTTGTCCACTGAGCAGGGACAGGTCGCAGTTATTTTGTAATTGTGGAATAATAGTTTTGTATGTTGCATTTTTAGCCCTGACACGCAATGGTAAAGATGCAGCACTCAGACCAGGGATATTGTAATTATGGCTGCAAAAACTTACCAGATTAATTGATTATTAAAATAAGTGTCAGCTAATTTAGTAATCAATTAATTGCTATTTGGGGTATTCATAATCTCTGGAACATGTGCTCAGGGAGGAGGTTTTATTACCAGTAGAGTTACAGAAAGAGAATGTACATTTTTATTTTTTGATGGAAAACATTTTTTGTCATTGTTTTACCAAAATGTTTTCACAGTAAGTTTTTAACACTTGTCATTGTTAGGCTGCCAGGTCATCACACATTTAATTGCACTTCACTATCCGATTATTAATTGATTAATCGTAAAAATAGAATAAATAACTATCAAATAATTGTTAGTTGCATCCCTAATTCTATGTCAGCATTCTATTCATTGAGCCACAAACACTTGTATTGAAACATAGTAATGGTTGTTTCTTTACTGACCCCTTGTGGCTGGAGTATCTTTTATCTCTTGATGGTACAGAATCCCTTTTCTGAAAATGCTATCCAAATTTGACCTTTACTTTTTGAGCCATCCTTCTTACAAATTAACAGACAAATAAACAGTAACAACATTATAACCTTCTTTGTAGAGGTAACAATAAAAAAGTCCATTAGTTAAACAATGCTAGATGCAACAACAGCCAAAGCAAGTTGTAAATGTTGTAGGCAGTAGTGAAAGGCTGACAGTGGTTGGTGAGAAACTCATCTTTTTTCTTGTTTGTTTTTTTTTAATTTGCAGATACTAAAGTTGCTCATGGGGAAGGTGCTAGTGGGACACGCCATTCACAACGATCTCAAAGTCCTCAGTTACTGTCACCCCAAAGCTCTGATCAGAGACACCTCCAGAATTCCTCTACTCAACACAAAGGCCGGCTTCCCAGAAAACCAGGTTATTTCACTGAAGAGACTCACCAAGGCCATACTCAACCGGGACATTCAGGTAAGAACATCCACAACCAAATTAGTAAGCAAAATACTGAAGTGTATTGTCTTGTATCTGTCTTTGATAAACCCCAAATTTAAGGGGTGAGCTACAATACAGTCTTGAAGGACAGACTTTGGTCCCAGGCTATGGAGATATACATAGAATTGCCAGTGGTTGCAGACATTCATCTTGATATCTCTGTGCATTAAGATAGCTTTGTTTTTCAATTGCAGGAGACCATACTGCCTCCCCCAAAAGATATTGCTTTTGTTTTACTGGTGCAGTAAACAGGGCACCAGAAGCTCAAAACTAGAGTCAGGGGCAACAGTAGAACAAGCTGTCAGATCTGGCAAATTTGTCAAGAGTCCAACCCTTATGCAAATTAAAAATGGAAATAAACCTATATAAGAAACATTGTAACAACAAAGAAATAATCTGCTAGAGTCTAACAGAAATTGCATTACTCATAACACAAAACTGTAGTATCCCTTTACTTGTTTGTAGGATGTAATAGAAAAGACCAAACAAGAGTGCCTCAGATATCATTTCTTCAAGCTTACAGTATACTGGTGGTAAGGGGTGAGACAAGACACGAATCCCACAAGACAAGACATGAGACTGGGTTAACAAAAACGAGACAAGAATATGTATTTTACACAAGTTAAAAATGTAATTTATTTACCTGAAAATCATGAAATGCAAAACTGTTTAGGTGCATTTTTAAAATCAGCTTCTAATTAATAATATATACTTTTGTTATTTGAATTATCTGTATTAGTAAAACCATTCTCAAAGTCATGAGTATTGCAGCTCCCATAAATTTCCGAAAATCCCACATAGACGCCCAACAATTCAGCTTGACTCTATTCAAAAGACTATGTCATGTTTTAAATGTTACAAAAGACACTGATAGTTGCCTAAAATGTGTTTTAAAGTAATATTTTTAAACAAGTATATAACTGTAATTCATTTCAAACTCAATTTCTTTTTATGTATTTAGTATCGACAGCTTCTGGGGGCCCCCCAGGGGGGCGCTGGCACTTTGGGAACCCCTGTATTAGTAGAACATATATAGGCTTACCGCCAAATGTTTTGTCACAAACTCTCAAACTGACTAGTTTCTCCTTTGTAAAAAGTGCTAACAGAACCTGATCCTGAGATCACGAGAATGATTTTTACCTTCATGAGAATCTTGTGACATTTTGATCTCGCAAGATCACAAGATTGTGAGATCTTGTCACATCTCTACTGGTGGTAACTCTTTCTGTGCCTTTCGTGCCTAATTCCTGGAAGAGCACCTCACTAGACACTCAGTTTTTACCATCTTTCACTCATTGATGCAATCCCCCATCTTTTTTTTTTTTTAATATAAATTGCATTACTTTTTTTTATTTTTTATTGGGATAATCCATGAAAAAATAAGACCTTAAATTTGTATTCAGGCTTTTCTTTCAAACACCTCTTCACTGGCTTCAACAGTTGTCAGCACTAGCTACAAACACCAACACAAAGACTGGGTTTGCGTTGGGTAATACGAGATCTTCATAGTAATTTAAGGGAAGCTCAAAACGTAACTAGATGTCATGTATTAGTACTTTACAGCAGCATTTTATATTTAATCAAATAAAAGCAGAAAAGGAAGCTCTTCTGTTGTATATCTATAACTTAAATTAAACTCTTAGCTCAAAGTTTAGTGCCAGACTGTTGCAATCCTGCCTCATTTAACTGTGCAAGGTGGCAGCCAACACTGCAATAGATACATATTCTCCACTATTGAATGTTTTCAACCAACAATAAATGGGAGTGTGTCAAATGCATCCAAACACGAAATTGCAAAAGCTTGAGGCTACATGCTTTTCTTGTAATAAAATCTGAATAATAAAGCCTGTATTACATTTTAAGTCCTTTTCTTAGTTTTTACATATTATTTCTAATACAATATTGTATTAGATGATTGAACTTCTTTTTTTTTTTGCACAGCGCCCCCTTAGTTATATGTATAAATGGTTAATACAGGCACAGTTAGATTCAAATGTGTCTTCTTATGTCTTCAGACGGGGACAAAGGGCCATTCGTCTGTGGAGGATGCCAAAGCCACGATGGACCTCTACAAAGTGGTTGAAGTGGAATATGAGAGGTCGCTGGCCTCAACAACAAAGACAGATGGAAGCTTGTTAGAAAAATAAATGACATAGCTGTCATGGACATGATTCTTGAGTCCTGGTTTTAAAAATAAAGCTGGTTACATTTAAACTTTTAGTGACTGTAAGCCTGAAAGGGTACCAAGCAGTCCCATTTATTCTCAGGTACATATGAAATGATGGTGCTACAGCCTCAAGATACCACAATATCACTAACTGAGTATCATGTACTGGTAACAGAATCAGTGTCTGTGCTGACCTTATTTTGATATTTTAAGTAGAATATTTTATCTACCATCAAATTGCAAATTCTGGTTTGGTGAGTTGTGAGTAGTGTATTTAAAAGTACTTTTAAAATTGTAATATTTTGTAAATATTAATTCTTATAAATATATACATTTTTAAGATTGTATTTCTTGTTCCATATTTTGTTCACAGTAACTTCACAGTCTTTTTTTTTTTTTTTTTTTTTTTGGATACACAACCATTTGCACTATATTCTGTTTCATAGACGAAAGCATACAGTATACTCAATATAAGTATATTGCTAAAGAAACATGTGGCCAAAGCTTTCCTGACTCACAGTATTAATTAAGAAAACAGATGTTAAAATTGCCAAGATGCTAATACATCCTAAAAACCTAGAAGCTACAATAAATGCTAGCCACTGTAAAAATGGTAATGAAATCTTAGCCTCTAGTAGGCTAACAGACCCGTTAGCAACACAAAATATGCTAGTTTTCTAATAAGAACTTGAAACATGCAAGTGGTAAAATATGATTTGATGTATGATTTTTTTTCTTTAGCTTTTTTTATTTTTTATTTAATGCAACACACAGGGGAATAAGAGCGCATGAGGGGGATGCATATAAAGAGTGTAAAGACAAAACAGTGTGTGTGTGAATGTGGGTGTAGAGGTGTGTAAAAGGTGGGGGAAAAAAATAAAATTAATTTTAAAAAATGAAAGAAAGAAAAGACAAAAATAGAAACGTAGTGATAATGACTGATGAATAAATGCTTGACTGTTATGCTTTCATTCTGTTGTTATTGTTGTCACCTCACATTGGTATCATATGACTACCACTATTTTTTTTTCCCCTTTTATAATTTTTTCAACATGAAACTTCTTCTGCTTGGCTTATTTAGTACAATCAACATAACTAATGAAAATGTTTTTTTTTTTTTACATAAATGCAACCCCCTCATCCATGTTTATATTACCTAAATAAATTAGAATCATCTCATCTACAACAGAATTATTCACGCTGAGCAGTGTTGCCAGATGTATAATAATAAAATCCACCTCTGTACGATCAATAATTTAAACACTACCCAAAAGTGTGATAATTCTAAGGCATTATTGTCTAGGTGATCATTTATATTCACATCTTGGTGGCTCACTGTTGGGTTGATCTGGAGTCAAACTCAACCTCAGTATTAACTCTAGGCATATATTTTCTCTGTCAAAACTACTGCAAAAACTAAATTTGTAGTAAGCTCTTAGCATAAACTCGTAAGACAAGATCGCTAACCCTACTGCCAGTTCAACTGCCTCTTGCTATAGCCTTAGTGAGAGAAAGTGGGCAATGGATTCTGCAAATACAATCTTGAAAGAAAAGACAAAGAAGAGAATTAATGAGCCAGAATTAAAGCAATGTGCTGTATAACTTCATTGAGAGCGTGAGTAAGGTTGGTCAAGTTGTTTGTCATTTGATACATGAAATACTGTATGTGTTACTAGTTTTGTCACTCTTCTGGAGACCTTACTGTATATAGACTTTGAGGCTGAGTGACAGTTTGGGTTAGGGGCTGACTGAGCTCAAAACATTCGGGGCTCAAACCACGGTAAAACGGCCTGGCAACGCTTGACAAGCAGAGAGGTGCAGAACAGGCAATTTTATAATTTACCAAACACAAACAATGAATTCCAATTGTTTTTACTTTTATTGCAGATCACTTTATTAAAATATTGCAGACTGCTCAGTATGCAAACACTGGAGTGGAACAGTTCTGTTTAAGTGGACACATCCAGGTCTAGGCCGTGGTCACCTGCAGAAAGATAAGACAACACAAGAAGGCTAGTGATGGTAATACTACAAACCCATTATAAAGACAGTGCACCTTGTAACTGTTTGACGGTAATGAAAAAATGTTGAAAAATCCAATTGTGTTGCTCTACACTTGAGTCTCAATCAGGTGAATCCTCGTAAACAAGGACAAGGCTGCAGCCAAGCTTGTTAAAGCCTGGTTAAGTGGACACAAAGCAATGTACACGAGGGCTTTTTAAAAGGCCATACGTACATGTAAGAATAAGGATCATATTCTCTATTTGCCATTTGACATTGCACTGTAGTTGGAATAGTTACCTGTGACAAACACAGCTCTGTTCATGATCCTAAAGCATCATCTTTAGGAATATGAGAAGAGGGTTATATGATAATTAACAACATGTAGGAATAAATCAACACTAAATAAAAATCAAATGTGTAGTGGTGTTACATTTATGAGTGCAGTGTATGTCTGTGTCGGTGTGAAAAAATGTAGTAAATATGTAGTTGTATATGTAGTTTTGTATCATTACTCACACTGGCAGTATAAATCAAGCAAGAATTATTCAGATGTTCTAAATCTAAATGTACAAAACTGTATAATGGTATCGTGCCCTCGTCAACATTACTGACGCTCAGATGTGTTTGGCAGCTTCATTTTAAGCATTTATTATATGGTTTGGTCAATTTGATCACATGAAACCACTAGGTAACCAACGTTAATATGTCCGCAACTCATGTAGCAATTATGCTAATTTTGACAATAAAAATTCAACTGGTTAAGGTTAAACTTAGGGAAAAGGTTAGGGTTAAGTTTAGGGTTAGGAATAGGTTTAGGATTAGTTTATTTTATGTTATTAGTACAAGTATGTGTAAAAATAATATTTGTCTTTTTTTTTTTCCTTTTATTCTGTGCTGGCAACACAGCCATAAACCAACCATAGCCTTATCCCTTTATCTATCATCAAATAAACTCTATTTTTATTGTTTCTTACTTGTTTATCCAAGAAAATTTGATTTTAACAGTCACCAACCTCGTTTGTGATGTAATATGTTAAGGCCCTCCCCCGAGCTAAACGCCAGATTTTTCCTTGCATTATCAGTCCTGAATGATAATGCAAGGAAAAACCAGGCATTTCACCTGTGTTATATTTAGAAATGGTTGAAAATATAAAAAAAGTCATATTAATTCATTTTAATACTTCTTTAATGTTTCTCTTATGCTGTTAAATTTACACAATAAATTACTAATGTTTTCCTAATTATTAGGATCACGGATGTAGAGTGGGGGCCATCAACATCTCAACTGATAAAATGGGGGTCACTTGGAAAAAGGTTGGCAACTGTCACTGCGGGATTTGTACAGGAAATAGGATTGGTTCTGCACATGCACTAACTGGAAGTGCACTAGGAAAATTGGCATCAGGGGAGAGGGGGCAGTATCCTATCTAGGTCCATAGATATAAATTAAAATCTGGATGGGGCACCGCCCTCTCTTCACTGATGCCAAATTTTCTAGTGGCTGCTCTGTGGAACTGCAGTACGGCCCAGAAAGGATTTTTCCCATAGAGCGCAATGTAAAAAGAAACGCCTGGTGCTCGGCTGACAGGACACCTACAGCTTTCAAAATGGTCGAATTTTGTAGTGATTAT
Organism: Bostrychus sinensis; assembly: GCA_020698575.1. Lineage (NCBI taxonomy): Eukaryota > Metazoa > Chordata > Actinopteri > Gobiiformes > Eleotridae > Bostrychus > Bostrychus sinensis. The sequence goes on from CM036247.1 coordinate 39,834,397, forward strand.
TATCTATTTTCACACCATGGACTTTTTCCCTCTTCGAAATCACTCCCATTGGTCAGAGCTGATTATGTGGTATGTGGCGCTACACTGCGCTTGCTCGAGGCCTGCAGTGCACCTGCTCTATGGGCCGCACAACGCGGAAGTAATGCGGAAGAATTTTTGAATTTTTTTTTTGGCATTACGTGCCAATGAGCACGGCTATTGAAAATAACAGCGGTCGTGACGTCATTCATTATCCAGTTCTATAATACATCCATGTCTAGGTCTTATTATACATCCACGATGAGCCCATTGAACCCAGCAAATGCTAAAAATGCTCCACTGACAAAAAAGTTCAGGCCAGGCCATGGCTGGGCCAGCACAGGCAAAAGAGAAGATCTGAGAGGATCAGCCAATCAGAGAGAGGTCTGGTGGTGGCCCACTGGTGTTGATTGACAGACCTGTGAGATTCTGCTGTTAAAAGTAATGCTAAAATAAAAAGGCCCTAGGCATTATGAAATAAATACAACATGAAATAAATAAAAATAACATCATAAAATAAAAAAATAAATAGCATAATGCAATATATTTCATAACAATGGACTGTATTTAACGAATAATGCTTGTAATTTTATAAATGAATCATACTTTTACATAATGGTCTTTATTTATTTATATATTGAGTATTTCTTACAAATTGTTGCATTTATTTATTTATTTAATTTTGATCAAAACACTACACTACAGCAGAGCTACACTTGCTTATAAAAGCTTAGCTATAGCCTTATTCCAGTATATTGTCTATTGACAGTTGCTGTATCTTTCAGACAGTTATAGGTGGTGTCTAGCATATGTGATGCAGATGCTAGTTTTACACGTCTTACTGGTAACTCAATTAGATGTTGTTGATGAAGTATGTTACAAAAGGCTAATTACTAAGTAAGTTCAATTGTGATTTTTATCTTTACAGGCTAGGATACAGAGGCTGAACCTTCAAGAAAGTCATCAACTGTTTGAGCTCTGTCTCACCCACTAACCTAGTTGATCTTGTGGACACCACCAATCCTCCTCCCAATCCTGCAGAGCCCCCTCTTGCACAGCCACAGACCTGGTGTGTCTGTGGGAACTGCCGGAAGATGCCCACACTCTTGGAACAAAATGTTGCGACAACAAGACTGTATATCTGTCATGTCACATGGATTTGTACAGTATATAATCTAGGAATGGTTCCTGCATCTTACAAGGCAAATCTAGAATGATCTACAGGCAGAGGATGACTCACAAGAACTTGGAGAAAGCTACAGACAATTTACATTTGCTGCATACTGACAGTTTGTTGTGTGGTAGTGTGGTGTTCTTGGGCCAGGTCAGAGAATTGACTAAATTGTTGTGTATGGAAGATTTGAGACCGGTTTCCAGATCCTCATCGCAATTATGTAGGTTTTATACCATCAAGAATGTAAGTGCATATGCTTATTTGTTGGTTCTGTGCAATGCATACATAATACCTCAGTGGGATGTTTACTGTGAACACTTTAAAAAAAAAATTCTGAAGACATGTTTTATTAAAGTTTTGCTTACTTTGTTACCCTTCAAAGTTTTTTGTAAATTGAAATGTATATTTCTGGACTTGTTTTACATCTTAATAAAATAAACCTCTTTGTTATATATAAATATTTTTAAAAAAAACTTTGTAAAGATCACACCATTCACAGTGTCGGGTCAGTAGTAATCAATCACAGCTATATTTACATGTACACTTTTTAAAATAAACCTCTAATGAATCTCCTCTCCTGGAGAAATGAAAATAATTTAAAAAATTAAAAAAATAGACAAATGTTCGAAAAGAAATGTCAGACTTTATTTTTATAACTCTTTATATTGCTCAATAAAATACAACAGTGGGAAGGAGTCAGATGGGTCAATGGATGCTTCACAGTTCTGGAGAGAGCCCTGTGAAAAGTGGTCATGATGCAAGAACCCAACAGCCACTGATGTACGCCTGTCACATGATGAAGCAATCCAGTCCATAGGTCCTGTAATAACAGAAATTGTTTCCATTACTATACACAGTCTATAAAACATCACAGTACATACCAGATAATCAAATTAGATTTTTTTAACCTACCATAAACTCTTCTGCTTGCTTACAGCAGTCCCAGAAGTGGTTTGTGATGTCCCAGTTCCAAGAGAGCAGTAAGGCACAATCCCTCTGCTGCCCTGCCTAAAGACATAGATATGGTCAACACTATTACAGTGTAAATAAGTACATATATACATAGTATATATACATTGTATATACATATAGTGGAAAGAAAAAGTATTGGCACCCCTTGGAAATACTAGGATTTTTGCATGATTTGGTCATAAAATGTGATCTGATCTTCACCTAAGTTACAACAATAGACAAACACAGTCTGCTTAAACTAATGCAAAAAAAAAAAAAAAAAAAAAAAAAAAAAATTAATGTAGGGTAGAAAAAGTATTGGAACCCCTAGGCTAGTGACCTCTTCAAGAGCTAACTGAAGTCAGGTGTCAGCCAACCTGGGGTCCAATCAGTGTGAGAAGATTGGGGGTGTGGGTTAAAGTGGCCCTGACCAATAAAAAACACCCCGCAGTTTTGAGTTTGCCATTCTGAAGAATGATGTGAACTATGCGGCGCACAAAAGAGCTCTCAAAAAATATTGCTGCACGTTTAAAGTTTGCAAAAGAGCTCCTAGGTGTTCCACAGCACTACTGGCAAAATATTCTGTGGACAGATGAAACCAAAGTTGAGTTGTTTGGAAGGAACACACAACGCTATGTGTGGAGAAAAAAAGGCACAGCACACCAACATCAAAACCTCATCCCCACTGTGAAGTATGTTGGAGGGGCATCATGGTTTGGGGCTGCTTTGCTGCCTCAGGGCCTGGACAACTTGCTATCATCAACAGTAAAATGAATTCCCGAGTTTATCCAAACATTTTGCAGGAAAACTTAAGACCATCTGTCCACCAACTGAAGCTCAACAGAGGATGGGTGATGCAACAAGATACTTACCCAAAACATAGAAGCAAATCAACAACAGAATGGCTTCAACAGAAGAAAATACGCCTTCTGGAGTGACCCAGTCAGAGTCCTGACCTCAGTCCAATTGAGATGCTGTGGCATGACCTCAAAAGAGCGATTCACACCAGAAATCCCAAGAATATTGCTGAACTTAAACAGTTTTGTAAAGAGGAATGGTCCAAAATTCCTCCTGAGCGCTGTGCAGGTCTGATTTTCACTACAGAAAACATTTGGTTGAGGTTATTGCTGCCAAAGGAGGTCAACCAGTTATTAAATCCAAAGGTTCTAATACTTTTTCTACCCTGTACTGTTAATGTTTACATAAATGTTCAATATAAACCTGAAAAAAGTATTTTTTTTCTTTTTTTTCTTTTTTTTTTTTTTTTTTGCAGCATTAGTTTAAGCAGACTGTGTTTGTATGTTGTGACTTAAGTGAAGATCAGATCACATTTTATGACCAAATCGTGCAAAAATCCTAGTATTTCAAAGGGGTGCCAATACTCCACAGGTTTTTTTTTTTTCTAATACACCTATTTATAAGCCTGATACTGGGCAATGACAGCAGTTTTAAGAAATATTGCAAAAAATGAATTTATAAAGATCCTTCCTGATACCTTTAACGAGGACTGGCGTTTGGCTGTTCAGTCACACATCTCCTGTCCTTCCCACCTGGCTCTGCCGGTGTCGTAGTTCAAGGAGTTTCAGCACTGCTTGTGTAACTTTGAGGTAATGTTTTAAAAGTTTGTTGAGCCGCGGCAGGTGTTATGTGCTAACTACTTCTGCATTTGTCTAAACAGAATGATCCACTTCCGGTCACAGCTTGTAAGCGAGCAGCCGGACAAGAGCAGCTTCAAAAAACATATTTATGTCTTACACATCGCAAAATAAAAAGTAAACCAAACTAACGCTGCTATGGACTAACACAGTTTAATCCTTCAAACAAGGGTTTTAGCATTTGTGTGTTAAATATTTAACTAATCGCTGAGCACGGTTGTTGTGTCAATTAACTAAACCCGTCACCCGGCGCACTTTATTTCAGATATAATGTAGCCCAAAATTATTCATACCCCTGTCAAATTCTGACTTAAAGTTACTTTTATTCAACCAGCAAGTTTTTTTTTTTTTTTTTTTTCTTACCGGAAATGACACAGGCTTCTCCTAAAAGATAATAAAACGATGTACAAGAGGTATCATTGTGGAAAAAAATATTTCTCAGCTTTCATTTACATTTGAACAAAAAGTGGCCAAAATTATTCACCCCCTCCTCAATAATCAATAGAAATATTTCAGCAATCAAACGCTTCCTATAATTGCTGAACAGCTTTTCGCATGTCTCCTTGGTATTTTTGCCTGTTCATCTTTAGCAATGAGCATCAACTCTTTCAGGTTGAGGGTCTCTTTGCCATCACCCTGATCTTTAGCTCCCTCCACAGATTTTCAATTGGATTCAAGTCAGGACTCTGGCTGGGTCACTGCAAAACGTTAATGTTTTTGTCTGCTAGCCATTTCTTCACCACTTTTGCTGTGTGTTTTGGGTTGTTGTCGTGCTGTTTCTCTGCAGACTGCCTGAAGCTGCTTATTTTCAGCTTTGTACTTACTTTCAAATATGTCGGTACGGGCTATACATTCACTGAGCTGGCTCGCGTGATTATGCCGTCCTCCAAAACAAAACAGTCGCCCTGAAAATGAGCAGCTTCCGACGGCAGACCATCTAGTGCTACATGTTCCGGTGCAGAAAAATTGTTGTTGTAATGTCATGTGGTTATTTCCAGTGCAGGTAAATGTTATTGTAATGCGGCGGTTTCTTTTTGTAACGTGTGTTTCTGCTTCTGTAATTTGTTGAGCTCTCTGGGCCACCGTATAAAACCCTTGTTTGAAGGATTAAACTGTGTTAGTCCATAGCAGCATTAGTTTGGTGATTTTATTGTACGATGTGTAAGACATAAATATGTTTTTTGAAAGTGCCATTGTGCGGCTGCTCGTGTACAAGCTGTGTTCGGACGTCGATCATTCTGGTTTGGGTTGAGATGTGGCTCTGTGGGTTGGTTGTTTGTACGGCTTGCCAGGTCGCTTGCTGAAGGTCTGGGTCTGGAGAGAAAAGGTTGCTGGTGCGGTTTCATGCGCAGGCCTGCTAGGTTCTGAAAGTTTGGGAAGGAAAAATGTTAAAGGCAGAGAGAATGGCTTGAAAATGGTTAAAGGCACACTGTCTACTGCAGATTTTTAAGGATCTTGCTCAGGGGTCTCTGGTCCTTAGGTGGAATGGCGTGGTTCCAGATCCGAAGGAATTCCTCAGTGGGGACAAAAGTCTTTAGGATCCTCTGTCCCTCATGTCTGTGAAAAAAAAAATCTCATTAGTTTAACCCAGTAGAGGAACATGGGAAATAGAAAACACAGCTACATGATGAACTCAGTTCCTCACCTGACTTCTTGGGCAGCATCCATAGCCATCTGGGACACAGCAACGACCACCCGTTCCCTGAAGTATTTCCCAGTGGCAAAGAGGTTTTCTACTCCAACCCTGTCTACCACCTGCCCCAGATGTTCAGCAGTGCTGGCCCTCACTGAGATGCAGGCGTGCCTGAGGAAGCAGAAAGTGGGGTCACAAACTTCTGTCTACATATGCTTCCATACAGTTTACATGTTGGGGATAAAAGGATGTAGTTCTTACCCATGTCCCGAGTTGAGCAGCGCGGTGATGACCTGTCCATAGCTGCAGTTCTGCACCAGGGTGTCCAGGGCTACATTCACCTTCTCCTTTATAAACATTTCTTTGCCCTGGGCCAGACGTAAAATGAGGGCCCGTGCTGTCCTCTCCACCTCGGGGTCCATGAGGACCCGCAGGTGGATGTACAGCAGGGCTATGGAGTCCACTGCAGCACAGGCCACACAGGAGCGCAGGTTCTTCACCTGAGAGAGACAAACAGTCAGTTTGACACTGGACACTTTCTTAAAAGGTGTCTAAAGAAGCTCAGAGAGAAAACCTACCTCATCTATCAGCACCAGGCAGACCTCGTGGAGTTTAGCCTTCACTGTATTTTTGTGCTGGACGATTAGTGTCTGTAATGTGTCCATCGCAGACATCTTCTTCTGCCTGTTGGATCAAAAACACATTTCTCAATACATCGGCCATAAAGTCTGACAAGCATTTTACTCTATGTGGAGAGTTAAAAAGAACATTACCAGTCGTTGGTCCCCAGCAGTTTAAAACACTCTGCCAGATGCTCAGAGGGGTTTTTTAAGGGCTGAGCATCAGCCTTCAGCTCCATCAGGGCCCGTACTGACTCCCGTCCTCTCACAGTGTTGCCTGTGAACAAACACACACAGAATGAGCCAATGATGTGTATAAGTGACTTTAGTAATAAAGAGTAACAGATTAAAACAAGTGGACAAACCTGGTCCAGTGGTAGGCTTTAGGGTCACACCAGGATGAGGTCTGTGGGCCTTGGGCCGGGGGCCTTTAGGAGGAGTGGGCACTGTAGCCTCAGAGGCCTCAACAGGGGCCTGAGGGACAGGAACCCGAGGGACAGTAGCCCGGGGTGCAGCTGCCTGGTGTGCAGGGGGCTGAGAAACAGGGGCCGGTGCAGGGGCCCAAGCCTGAGGTTTAGGGGCCTCAGGCTTAGAGGGCTGGTGACAGTGGCGAGGGCAGCCACTTTGGAGTTGCTGGAATGACTCCACCAGAGCATTAATTTTTTTTGTGGCTGTGAGCAGCCTGCAGCCAGCCACCACCTTCACTGTGGATAAGAACAGACAGGAGCTGGGTTACATACTTTCATCTAATTTAATCCATGTTGAACATTTCCAAAGTTAAAATGAAGATCATGAGACAGTGGTGTTAAATGAACTGACCTTCTCCTTTCATTTTTAAAGTGGGAATGAGGGATTCATTCCTCCGGGGCAGACGCCATGCTGGGACAGGTGAAATAGGGGTGCTTTCAGGCGTCCATGGGGGCAGACTCCTCAGCTCCTCAGGGGTCTGACTGTCCGGCCTGAGGCTGTCAGACAAACTGTCCCAGTCTTCCTCAGTGCAGGTGCTGTTTCTCTCAGAGCTCTGCCTAAGAGCACCTGAGGGTGGAGATGGGGCCAGGGGCAGGTCCTGGCACCTCAGTCCCATCCTCTGGAGCACCGCTTTAGTCCGAGCGTTGTACTGGGACAACAGACTGTCAGCGTGTCGACTGAGGGCTGCTCTGTGGACCTCCTGCTGTCTCTGGATCTGGTCCATCCTCTCATGTGTGGCCTGTGGATATAAACAACAGTTTGTGTTTTAATACTGCATTACAATATTACTGTATAAAGTGTATGCTGCAGATTTTTTCTTAAACAGTAAATCAGGACAGGGATTAAATATGATGATTGGAAAGACAGATTTTTTAACTAAAATTAAAATGTGGTGCACCCCTATGGAGCAGCTGTCCCAGGTCACTGAGCCTGCAGAGTCACCACTCTGTCTCTGTGTCTACAGGGGGGGCCCCGGACACTTTACCACTGAGGCACAGAGAGGCTCCTGACTCCACTGGAAGAGCACACACTCTACAAAAATGGCACTGTAAGGTCAGCTGCCAAGTGGACAAGGAAAGCACTTAGCTCAACTTCCAAGTCCGTTTCCCACTGGACCCTCAGTGGTAACAGAATTTGTAGAAATGCGTTTTTCATAAAAAAGCCAGACCAATTTCTTTTTAGTAAAACTATGTTCAGCAAATTTAGGAAGAAAGAATATGAATATGAGCTGTAATATATACTGCACTATTTAAAATGAAAAGGTCATAAAATTCCCTTTTTCAAACAGATTACAGATAAATCTTAAACTTTTGTAACACAAGTCATCAGATATACTAATTCCCATTCCAGGCCTTAGATGTACACAGTATCAGGGTATTATTTTTTACTTTTGATCCTAGTTTATGTATAAAAAACATATCTGAAAGTATGAGATGTAAGAGCCAGTTCTTACCAGGTTGTCTCCAAGACCATAGCTGATCCTGGTCCTCCTGTTGTTTTGGAGTAAACTCCTTTGCTCCATCCAGGTTTGCATGATTAAAAAGTTCAAATTCAAAGTTTGTTTTCAGAAAACACTTGAGTACGTCTGACTTCTTCAGAGATCTCTAACTAACTGACTGTTGAGTGAGTTTAACCTGACATGTTCTAAAGGTGAATTCTAGAATTTTTATTTGTGACACTGAGTTTGCTAAATGACATCATCGTTTCTGTGGAAACGAGCTATGTCCATACTGTTGTTGTATGTATATGTTCATAAACATTTTTTGATTGATTAAAAGACAATTTTTCATTTGATGAAATCCAGCTTTACTCCATCATAAAATAAAGATGTAAAGGTACAAATATAAATGAAGATGTGCTCATTTATGAACTGTCCCAGTCTCATCCCATTGCAATAGGCCAGTGAAGTTCTGGCATCAGCCTGTTCATACACAGCTGCACCAACCACAGTGAAACATTCACTATTCAGACCACCATTCAGTGAGGAATAAGGAGACAGAGGGAGCAATGGAAAGATTATGTAGGGTCGATCCTGTGTTCTGGTGATGTGACCACAATATTTGTATCTCTGTGATTGTTGTGACTGAAGCCTGGCCCTGTTCTACAAAGCTAGGTGAAATGATCCTGGATATGTCTCTGCTCCCGAAACCAAACATGAGCCCCCAGTCCTACGAAGGAGGTTACCAACTCACTGAGTCAACTCTGGGTTTGTCTGTGGAGCTGTGAACTCCCTCTACCCCTACAGCAAGGCACATATCTCTAACGGGGCGGTAATAGCTCAGTAGGCCCACTAACTGGAGGGTTGGCAGCAAGATCCCCTGCTGCTGGCATTGCTGGATTTTTTTTTTGTTTCCAATACTTTTGAATAAGTAAATGTGGCCAGGGGAACATCATTGCTGTTCCTCAGAAATGAACATAACAGGTGGGTTAATGTAGGGCAGTGGTTCTCTTAACTGTTCACACCAAGTACCACCTCAGAAAAAATTTTGGCTTTGCAAATTTACTAAAATGAGCATTACTACATGGGGACTAAACCTGGAATAAACCTGGACTAAACCAAGTCTGAACTAGGACTAAGCAGAGGTTGACAGTTGAAATTTAATCACCAGTCAGAGCCAAACTAAAAGAGAAATAATATAATTCAATAATATTAAGCTAAATAATCATTCAACTAAAAAAAAAAAAAAAAAAAAAAAAAAAAAAAAAAAAAGCTGTACAATAACATTAGCTTTACTTGGGTTATAAATACAGTAGACTTCATTTACTAATAATGAAAAATGCCTCAAATAATGATCTTACAGTTAAAATGCTCTGTTGGCCAAAATTTGTTTTAAGGCATGTACAAGTATTTTGGTTGATTTGAATTAAATGTTATTTAAATTATCCATTTAGAGTAGATGACTCAAAATAACCACACTTTGTGTTTGTGCAAACGTTTTACAATAAGTACCACCTCAGCAGATATTTGGCTTTACAAGTACAATTTCACAGACTGAAATGAGCTGTAGTAAATAAGGACAAAGCAGGGACTAAACCAGGAAGAAATCAGATTTATTTCTGTACTAAGTTTGATTAAAAAATGTTTTTACCTAAATTCTAATCTTTACCCTACCACTGGCATTTACAGTACTTGTATACACTTTGGGCAATCCACAAAAGCAATATTGCAGAAGTCATTTTCCCACTCAGGATTATCCTCAGGCTTCTTATCCCCTTAAGCTCCCTGCATATGGGAAATAATATTAATTCCTGTTAATACCATGTTACTAACACCGTTAGTACAAGCCAGACTCTCAGGGAGATTTGGGATTTTCTCTGAACTAACCTGTAAATATGATGTTATTAAGATTTACTAAAAAGTGAAATGAAATGTTAAATGTTTTAGGTTTTTTTGTATCTTTTGAGTTTTCAAGTTGACAATGTGATAATTGCACATTTCATCTCACACATTCTCAGACACTATAAAGCAAAGCATAGAATTTAAAAGGCAGCTTTATTGGATTTCCTTACCCCCTGGGTCAAGTTATTGGCAGACCTACCCTGGATTAGCTTGTTCATACACACCACTACAGGTATTCACAGTCACAGCACAGCATCAGCCATATAATATGTTTTTATTACTTAGCCGTCAGGAATTTGTCAATTAGGAATGCCTAATTAGAAATACAACACACTGTATTTAAGCTGGACATGTCGGAACCAGAACTGAAACTTGAAATTTTAATCCTAATTGGGAATTTGTATTTTTAGCCACGATGACCAGATGTGGCCAATAAATTCTGGTGAGCATAGGTCACCATGAAGGTATTACATAATGTCATTAGGTGCACTTGTAAAAGCAAATTCTCTTTGAAAATTAAAATGTAATCTGCACACTCCACCAGAGTTGCACAGGGGCCATTATGATGGGGCCAAATTGCAAGATCTGCACTAATAAGATACTTAGACTCAGTATTTCCAGTTAAATCATGGTGGTTTCCACAACTTAAGCTTATTTTTTTTACCCCATAGTCTAAAACTGAATTGAAAATATAAGTCTTTTTTTAATAGTTTAATGCACTTAAGATGCATCAACTGCTACTGATGCTGATGAGGTTGTGGCTTAAACCTAAATTCATTATTTGTTGGTACATAATTATAAAGACACACACTTGCTGTTAACCTGTGCAAAAATTGCCTTACATTTTTGAATTAGAAACATTAGAAACAGATATACTCAAATCTTACTAATCTAAAAGGTTAAAAATCTAATCAGCACTAAACTGATACAATAGGTTTTTTCCACAGACTAACTCTAAATTTGGGGATGTAATTTTGGGGATTAAATACTTTGGTATGTAAAAAAGTGATTCCAATCTTTAAAAAAGGTGACAGCTGTCCATAGCCCCTGAACCTCCAAAACTCCTGTCAAACCATTGCAGTGAACTAGAAAGAAAACACAGAACAGGATAGCATATTTGTAAGTGCACTAAAATAACACAACCCAACTTTTGGAGCACATGCATTCAGCTAATGATAATAAAGACATTTGATAAAAATCAAGTTTAAAGTCATTTTCTGGTTATCCTGAACCGTACAAATATAACACTGCTGAATGTCTGCTCTGGTAACTTTACAATTTGTGAAAAGTATTAACTATGCCCTATGCTGCTAGCTTAGCTGCTGCTGATCCATGGCGTTGCATACCATGCTAAGTGCTAACAGAGCCTCACACATACTGGAGAAGCTGCTTTTGTAACAGGCTTTACAGTATTACTTATTTTATTGGCAAATACTGAATATTATTTATGACCCGGCCAAATTCAGCACAGCATTACAGCTATTGTAGCTAGCATCTTTGTGTTTTGTTACTGAACTTGCAGCACATCGTTGATAATATGTACCTTTTTCTAATTTTTAGCCTTTTAAAAACCAGGATAATTCCTTTTCAAAATTGTGCACAACTTAATATGACTGCTTTTTAACCATGCATAATGGCACACCATTTTTCTTAGATAGGCCTTGATGTCAACTTACAAACCTCAAGAATATTGTCTCCCTGGACAAAGAAAATACTCATTCCATGAAATGTCAGAAAATTACGTAGATATTCTGTGATTTACTCACCAGAAGATGCTCAGTACAGTGGAGGGGACAGAAAACAGCTTTGCTATCTGCTCCAGGTAAACTCCACCCATGTCGGGTGAAATTTAAATTCAACACTGGTGTAGTGTAACAGCTCCAACAATTCACTCTCAGGTTCTACACTCAGTTTCAACTCCAACTCTTTTTGGTGAATCACACTCTTAGTGTATAATTAAATCACAAAACTGTTGAAATAACTCCAGAGGACCTACACTTTACTCAAAACAACACCAACACTGTGATTTTAACACTAATGAAATTGCTGTGTTGTCAGAATGGACCCTATAGTTATGAAGCACATTCAGAAGGTCCATATATCATACTTTTTCATTTCAAAAAGTGCACTGTACTTTCCTGAAGTCTTTAAAACATGTTAGTGCTACAAAATAAATAAATAAATAAATAAATAAATAAATAAAATACATGTTTATTTTTCTTTTACTAAACTTTGTCAGCATTTACGGAAGCGCATAGTAATCACCAAAAAAAAAACAAAAAAAAACTATCTCATAATTACCAGATAGTTTTTTTTTTTGTTTTTTTTTTGGTGACTACTATGCGCTTCCGTAAGCATTAAAGCTGCTGGTTTATAAATGGTACTGCAGTCTAAATTCAAACAAAATCAAATCAGTGGTCTCTTTTCTGATTGGATGATCGGCAATGCAGTTTTAGAACCAAAACAAAAAATGTCAATAAAAACAACTTGGGCATTGTGTAAAACATATTTTTAATTGTTAATAACTTAACTGTACCATTGTTATCAGTAAAATTAATATTTGATTTAAAAATGTTTACATGATATCTTTGGGCACATGTGGGTAATTTATATGAAATATAAATGCTGCTCATAGCAGCTTTAAGTAAAAAAAAAAAAAAAAAAAAAATGCTAATATTCATGCTAATATTTTAATATTTGACACGCGTGCATCATCATGTAGGCTAGTTCAGCTCCTCGCTGGAGTAGATTGGGGGTGGGGGGTTAGCCCATGTCTTATTTAATTTGTCTTAACCGTGGACTGTGAGGGGCAGGACCCGGGAGAGGAGGGGGTGCTGCTTTTATTTATACCGAGCCCCAGCCCAGCGCCTCTTCCCTCTGCTCTGCTCACCTCTTGTCTCCGGGCAGCAGCTGCAGCGGAGGGTGGCTCTGGGGTACGGTGCTGTTCAGAGCGGACCGCGCGAGACTGAGGACAAGCCGCGTGCGTGCACCTGTCCTGTCCTGTCCTGAGAAGACGGGGGAAACTTTCAGGATGACCTCTGAAACCTGGAGCCAAAGGTTAGTCTGAAATTCTTTATAACATTTCACTCATACCATGCTTATAACTGAACCTAAGTTTAGGATTTGTTCACTAAGGGCATGCTATCAGTTATCTTAGCTTACTGTTTTTTTATGTTAGCTAAAGTTAGCTTAGTGGAAAACTTGAATGATTAGCAAATGCTAGCTTTATATTTTGTAGGCATTTTTGTCTTTCTATTAATATTCATGGGGTTTGTGCCACTCTCAGGGTCAGTCATGGAAAACCTGGAAAAGCAATTTTCAGGCCCTGGAAAACGTTGAGAATTTTATATTTTAGTGTAAAGTTTTGGAAAGGTTTGGGAACTGTGAACAGCCTGAGTAACATTGGGCCACTACTAGTTAAACCTGTGCCAGCTAGAATACAGTAAATGTTCTCACTGTAGGAAAAAGTGACCATTTACTTTTTTGTCAAAATATTTTAAACAATTTTTTTTTTTTTTTTTTTTGCTGATCTTTGGCTTTTTTGGGTTTGGTAATGCTTTAAAACAGCACAGGTGATTAGTTTATATCTAATATACCATAATTATCTTTTAATCACTGGTGTACAGGATATAAGTCAGTAAAATTAGTGGGTGAAGAAGTCGTTTTTTCTTAAACTGACTAATTTCCAAATTTAACAAATGAAATTGCAGCATTTTTAATTTTTCAGGTCTTGGAAATTTAGTCAAACGTTTTGGAAAAGTCATGGAAAATTCTTGATAAAAAAGTGTATGAACCCTGACGCTGGCTTTATATTTTGTAGGCATGTTTGTCTTTCTATTAAGATTCATTGGCTTCGTGCCACTCTCTGGGTTTGTACAGTCATGGAAAACCTGGAAAAGTGACTAGTGACTGACTAATTTTCAATTTTAACAAATCAAATTGCAGAAAAAAGTTTATAATGCTCCACACTGGACATTTTGAATACTATTTAAAGTCATTTTCAGCTCTTGGAAATTTAGTCAAAAGTTTTAGAAAAGTCACAGCAATTTTTTGGTAAAAAAAGTGTATGAACCTTGCACTCTTCTTTAACAATGGAGTTGATAATAATATAGTAATTTTTATGTAATTGCTGTTGTTAAGGTTTACCTAATGCATAATAATTGTATGCCTTACTATAATGACATAATTACTGCATGTATAACATATAAGCCAATGCATCTTGCAGTGGTAATTTATTTTATTGGTAATGTTCAATAATGTTTTTGCATTACACTAACTTTACATTATTATTTAACCACATTACTACTCTACTACTACACCATTGTAAAAGTTGTATAGTAGCATTTAACCTTCTAAAATAGTCGTGTTTGGTATTATTTCTTCATCAGAATCTCAACAATTGAAGTAAGTGTTTTCAAGTATTAGTGCACCTTCTTGTTATAACTTAATAGTGTTTCAAGCCTTTCTCCACTAGTCCTTGTCTCTGAACAAAATGTTACTTTTTCATTATTTGCTTCATGAGGCATTTAAACATGCTATTGTTCATGCTAATCATAATTGCAAGTTGTCAAAACTAGGGCTGCACAATATATTGCAAATTTATTGTTATTGCAATATCAGTAAACACATTATCCGTATCACAGGACATGTGTATCGCTATGGTCTTCCATCTGACAAAGATTTTCACTCAGAATCAAATCAAGGCTGTAAATAAAAATGTGTTGTGAGAAAATAAAAATATTCAAAATATAAGTGCAGATTTAGTCACCATTTCCTAAAATTGGTCTTAATTTAGCTTTTTTTTTTTTCTAGCTTAGGTTTAGTCTTTATTACGTTATGATTTTGACACAGTTTTGACTAAAACATACAGGGACTTATATTTCTGCTTTAATTTAATTTACCATGTGTCAAAATAGTATAAAAATATCAATCATGTTGTCATGGCTGTATTAAACATAGATATTGTGTGTTTTTTCAGTATCTTGTAGCCCCAGTGAAAACTGTAATTTTACCACAGCTGTAAGATGAGGAAAAACCTTTTAAAGGCATACTTGCACACTCAATTAAATGTCAAAAAGATTAATTTGATAATGTTTTGGCTAAGCAGGCTTATTCAAATCATTGTATTGATCTTTAGACCTTTTAAATGCCTTTGAAATGCCTAAATATGACTTTGGAAAAATTAAATGACTTCTGCCTGTTCCTAGCCAGGTTTTTACAATTTGTAAGCTCTTATTGTGAAGTGTGGGAGATCTTCTGCCCAGTCACACACATAGTCATCTAAATGGTTTTGCAGTGATCTTGTAACTTGTGATTTTTGTCTTGGTTTTGTCTTCATTGCCCCTGAAGCAGTGAGTCAGCACTTCACTACAAACAGAATGCTTTGGAATGAATAGTTCCAAATGCTTCTTGAATATCAACTTGTAATGAGTCGTCCATTTACCTCCCTCTTCCTTTCCCCAGCCCTCCTTGGCTATTCCTTCCTTCCAGTAAGGTGGGGGACGGGGGTTGCCCCGGAGATGGGCAGACCAAGTCATTTGAGGTGGCGCGACAAGTATATAACTGTAATTCATTTCAAACTCAATTTCGTTTTATGTATTTAGTATCAACAGCTTCTGGGGGCCCCCCAGGGGGGCGCTGGCACTTTGGGAACCCCTGTATTAGTAGAACATATATAGGCTTACCGCCAAATGTTTTGTCACAAACTCTCAAACTGACTAGTTTCTCCTTTGTAAAAAGTGCTAACAGAACCTGATCCTGAGATCACGAGAATGATTTTTACCTTCACGAGAATCTTGTGACATTTTGATCTCGCAAGATCACAAGATTGTGAGATCTTGTCACATCTCTACTGGTGGTAACTCTTTCCGTGCCTTTCGTGCCTAATTCCTGGAAGAGCACCTCACTAGACACTCAGTTTTTACCATCTTTCACTCATTGATGCAATCCCCCATCTTTTTTTTTTTTTTTTTAATTGGGATAATCCATGAAAAAATAAGACCTTAAATTTGTATTCAGGCTTTTCTTTCAAACACCTCTTCATTGGCTTCAACAGTTGTCAGCACTAGCTACAAACACCAACACAAAGACTGGGTTTGCGTTGGGTAATACGAGATCTTCATAGTAATTTAAGGGAAGCTCAAAACGTAACTAGATGTCATGTATTAGTACTTTACAGCAGCATTTTATATTTAATCAAATAAAAGCAGAAAAGGAAGCTCTTCTGTTGTATATCTATAACTTAAATTAAACTCTTAGCTCAAAGTTTAGTGCCAGACTGTTGCAATCCCGCCTCATTTAACTGTGCAAGGTGGCAGCCAACACTGCAATAGATACATATTCTCCACTATTGAATGTTTTCAACCAACAATAAATGGGAGTGTGTCAAATGCATCCAAACACGAAATTGCAAAAGCTTGAGGCTACATGCTTTTCTTGTAATAAAATCTGAATAATAAAGCCTGTATTACGTTTTAAGTCCTTTTCTTAGTTTTTACATATTATTTCTAATACAATATTGTATTAGATGATTGAACTTCTTTTTTTTTTTTGCACAGCGCCCCCTTAGTTATATGTATAAATGGTTAATACAGGCACAGTTAGATTCAAATGTGTCTTCTTATGTCTTCAGACGGGGACAAAGGGCCATTCGTCTGTGGAGGATGCCAAAGCCACGATGGACCTCTACAAAGTGGTTGAAGTGGAATATGAGAGGTCGCTGGCCTCAACAACAAAGACAGATGGAAGCTTGTTAGAAAAATAAATGACATAGCTGTCATGGACATGATTCTTGAGTCCTGGTTTTAAAAATAAAGCTGGTTACATTTAAACTTTTAGTGACTGTAAGCCTGAAAGGGTACCAAGCAGTCCCATTTATTCTCAGGTACATATGAAATGATGGTGCTACAGCCTCAAGATACCACAATATCACTAACTGAGTATCATGTACTGGTAACAGAATCAGTGTCTGTGCTGACCTTATTTTGATATTTTAAGTAGAATATTTTATCTACCATCAAATTGCAAATTCTGGTTTGGTGAGTTGTGAGTAGTGTATTTAAAAATACTTTTAAAATTGTAATATTTTGTAAATATTAATTCTTATAAATATATACATTTTTAAGATTGAATTTCTTGTTCCATATTTGTTCACAGTAACTTCACAGTCTTTGTTTTTTTTGTTTTTTGTTTGTTTTTTGGATACACAACCATTTGCACTATATTCTGTTTCATAGACGAAAGCATACAGTATACTCAATATAAGTATATTGCTAAAGAAACATGTGGCCAAAGCTTTCCTGACTCACAGTATTAATTAAGAAAACAGATGTTAAAATTGCCAAGATGCTAATACATCCTAAAAACCTAGAAGCTACAATAAATGCTAGCCACTGTAAAAATGGTAATGAAATCTTAGACACTAGTAAGCTAACAGACCCGTTAGCAACACAAAATATGCTAGTTTTCTAATAAGAACTTGAAACATGCAAGTGGTAAAATATGATTTGATTTATGATTTTTTTTCTTTAGCTTTTTTTATTTTTTATTTAATGCAACACACAGGGGAATAAGAGCGCATGAGGGGGATGCATATAAAGAGTGTAAAGACAAAACAGTGTGTGTGTGAATGTGGGTGTAGAGGTGTGTAAAAGGTGGGGGAAAAAAATAAAATTAATTTTAAAAAATGAAAGAAAGAAAAGACAAAAATAGAAACGTAGTGATAATGACTGATGAATAAATGCTTGACTGTTATGCTTTCATTCTGTTGTTATTGTTGTCACCTCACATTGGTATCATATGACTACCACTATTTTTTTTCCCCTTTTATAATTTTTTCAACATGAAACTTCTTCTGCTTGGCTTATTTAGTACAATCAACATAACTAATGAAAATGTTTTTTTTTTTTACATAAATGCAACCCCCTCATCCATGTTTATATTACCTAAATAAATTAGAATCATCTCATCTACAACAGAATTATTCACGCTGAGCAGTGTTGCCAGATGTATAATAATAAAATCCACCTCTGTACGATCAATAATTTAAACACTACCCAAAAGTGTGATAATTCTAAGGCATTATTGTCTAGGTGATCATTTATATTCACATCTTGGTGGCTCACTGTTGGGTTGATCTGGAGTCAAACTCAACCTCAGTATTAACTCTAGGCATATATTTTCTCTGTCAAAACTACTGCAAAAACTAAATTTGTAGTAAGCTCTTAGCATAAACTCGTAAGACAAGATCGCTAACCCTACTGCCAGTTCAACTGCCTCTTGCTATAGCCTTAGTGAGAGAAAGTGGGCAATGGATTCTGCAAATACAATCTTGAAAGAAAAGACAAAGAAGAGAATTAATGAGCCAAAATTAAAGCAATGTGCTGTATAACTTCATTGAGAGCGTGAGTAAGGTTGGTCAAGTTGTTTGTCATTTGATACATGAAATACTGTATGTGTTACTAGTTTTGTCACTCTTCTGGAGACCTTACTGTATATAGACTTTGAGGCTGAGTGACAGTTTGGGTTAGGGGCTGACTGAGCTCAAAACATTCGGGGCTCAAACCACGGTAAAACGGCCTGGCAACGCTTGACAAGCAGAGAGGTGCAGAACAGGCAATTTTATAATTTACCAAACACAAACAATGAATTCCAATTGTTTTTACTTTTATTGCAGATCACTTTATTAAAATATTGCAGACTGCTCAGTATGCAAACACTGGAGTGGAACAGTTCTGTTTAAGTGGACACATCCAGGTCTAGGCCGTGGTCACCTGCAGAAAGATAAGACAACACAAGAAGGCTAGTGATGGTAATACTACAAACCCATTATAAAGACAGTGCACCTTGTAACTGTTTGACGGTAATGAAAAAATGTTGAAAAATCCAATTGTGTTGCTCTACACTTGAGTCTCAATCAGGTGAATCCTCGTAAACAAGGACAAGGCTGCAGCCAAGCTTGTTAAAGCCTGGTTAAGTGGACACAAAGCAATGTACACGAGGGCTTTTTAAAAGGCCATACGTACATGTAAGAATAAGGATCATATTCTCTATTTGCCATTTGACATTGCACTGTAGTTGGAATAGTTACCTGTGACAAACACAGCTCTGTTCATGATCCTAAAGCATCATCTTTAGGAATATGAGAAGAGGGTTATATGATAATTAACAACATGTAGGAATAAATCAACAGTAAATAAAAATCAAATGTGTAGTGGTGTTACATTTATGAGTGCAGTGTATGTCTGTGTCGGTGTGAAAAAATGTAGTAAATATGTAGTTGTATATGTAGTTTTGTATCATTATTCACACTGACAGTATAAATCAAGCAAGAATTATTCAGATGTTCTAAGTCTAAATGTACAAAACTGTATAATGGTATCGTGCCCTCGTCAACATTACTGACGCTCAGATGTGTTTGGCAGCTTCATTTTAAGCATTTATTATATGGTTTGGTCAATTTGATCACATGAAACCACTAGGTAACCAACGTTAATATGTCCGCAACTCATGTAGCAATTATGCTAATTTTGACAATAAAAATTCAACTGGTTAAGGTTAAACTTAGGGAAAAGGTTAGGGTTAAGTTTAGGGTTAGGAATAGGTTTAGGATTAGTTTATTTTATGTTATTAGTACAAGTATGTGTAAAAATAATATTTGTCTTTTTTTTTTTCCTTTTATTCTGTGCTGGCAACACAGCCATAAACCAACCATAGCCTTATCCCTTTATCTATCATCAAATAAACTCTATTTTTATTGTTTCTTACTTGTTTATCCAAGAAAATTTGATTTTAACAGTCACCAACCTCGTTTGTGATGTAATATGTTAAGGCCCTCCCCCGAGCTAAACGCCAGATTTTTCCTTGCATTATCAGTCCTGAATGATAATGCAAGGAAAAACCAGGCATTTCACCTGTGTTATATTTAGAAATGGTTGAAAATATAAAAAAAGTCATATTAATTCATTTTAATACTTCTTTAATGTTTCTCTTATCCTGTTAAATTTACACAATAAATTACTAATGTTTTCCTAATTATTAGGATCACGGATGTAGAGTGGGGGCCATCAACATCTCAACTGATAAAATGGGGGTCACTTGGAAAAAGGTTGGCAACTGTCACTGCGGGATTTGTACAGGAAATAGGATTGGTTCTGCACATGCACTAACTGGAAGTGCACTAGGAAAATTGGCATCAGGGGAGAGGGGGCAGTATCCTATCTAGGTCCATAGATATAAATTAAAATCTGGATGGGGCACCGCCCTCTCTTCACTGATGCCAAATTTTCTAGTGGCTGCTCTGTGGAACTGCAGTACGGCCCAGAAAGGATTTTTCCCATAGAGCGCAATGTAAAAAGAAACGCCTGGTGCTCGGCTGACAGGACACCTACAGCTTTCAAAATGGTCGAATTTTGTAGTGATTATTATCTATTTTCACACCATGGACTTTTTCCCTCTTCGAAATCACTCCCATTGGTCAGAGCTGATTATGTGGTATGTGGCGCTACACTGCGCTTGCTCGAGGCCTGCAGTGCACCTGCTCTATGGGCCGCACAACGCGGAAGTAATGCGGAAGAATTTTTGAATTTTTTTTTTGGCATTACGTGCCAATGAGCACGGCTATTGAAAATAACAGCGGTCGTGACGTCATTCATTATCCAGTTCTATAATACATCCATGTCTAGGTCTTATTATACATCCACGATGAGCCCATTGAACCCAGCAAATGCTAAAAATGCTCCACTGACAAAAAAGTTCAGGCCAGGCCATGGCTGGGCCAGCACAGGCAAAAGAGAAGATCTGAGAGGATCAGCCAATCAGAGAGAGGTCTGGTGGTGGCCCACTGGTGTTGATTGACAGACCTGTGAGATTCTGCTGTTAAAAGTAATGCTAAAATAAAAAGGCCCTAGGCATTATGAAATAAATACAACATGAAATAAATAAAAATAACATCATAAAATAAAAAAATAAATAGCATAATGCAATATATTTCATAACAATGGACTGTATTTAACGAATAATGCTTGTAATTTTATAAATGAATCATACTTTTACATAATGGTCTTTATTTATTTATATATTGAGTATTTCTTACAAATTGTTGCATTTATTTATTTATTTAATTTTGATCAAAACACTACACTACAGCAGAGCTACACTTGCTTATAAAAGCTTAGCTATAGCCTTATTCCAGTATATTGTCTATTGACAGTTGCTGTATCTTTCAGACAGTTATAGGTGGTGTCTAGCATATGTGATGCAGATGCTAGTTTTACACGTCTTACTGGTAACTCAATTAGATGTTGTTGATGAAGTATGTTACAAAAGGCTAATTACTAAGTAAGTTCAATTGTGATTTTTATCTTTACAGGCTAGGATACAGAGGCTGAACCTTCAAGAAAGTCATCAACTGTTTGAGCTCTGTCTCACCCACTAACCTAGTTGATCTTGTGGACACCACCAATCCTCCTCCCAATCCTGCAGAGCCCCCTCTTGCACAGCCACAGACCTGGTGTGTCTGTGGGAACTGCCGGAAGATGCCCACACTCTTGGAACAAAATGTTGCGACAACAAGACTGTATATCTGTCATGTCACATGGATTTGTACAGTATATAATCTAGGAATGGTTCCTGCATCTTACAAGGCAAATCTAGAATGATCTACAGGCAGAGGATGACTCACAAGAACTTGGAGAAAGCTACAGACAATTTACATTTGCTGCATACTGACAGTTTGTTGTGTGGTAGTGTGGTGTTCTTGGGCCAGGTCAGAGAATTGACTAAATTGTTGTGTATGGAAGATTTGAGACCGGTTTCCAGATCCTCATCGCAATTATGTAGGTTTTATACCATCAAGAATGTAAGTGCATATGCTTATTTGTTGGTTCTGTGCAATGCATACATAATACCTCAGTGGGATGTTTACTGTGAACACTTTAAAAAAAAATTTCTGAAGACATGTTTTATTAAAGTTTTGCTTACTTTGTTACCCTTCAAAGTTTTTTGTAAATTGAAATGTATATTTCTGGACTTGTTTTACATCTTAATAAAATAAACCTCTTTGTTATATATAAATATTTTTAAAAAAAACTTTGTAAAGATCACACCATTCACAGTGTCGGGTCAGTAGTAATCAATCACAGCTATATTTACATGTACACTTTTTAAAATAAACCTCTAATGAATCTCCTCTCCTGGAGAAATGAAAATAATTTAAAAAATTAAAAAAATAGACAAATGTTCGAAAAGAAATGTCAGACTTTATTTTTATAACTCTTTATATTGCTCAATAAAATACAACAGTGGGAAGGAGTCAGATGGGTCAATGGATGCTTCACAGTTCTGGAGAGAGCCCTGTGAAAAGTGGTCATGATGCAAGAACCCAACAGCCACTGATGTACGCCTGTCACATGATGAAGCAATCCAGTCCATAGGTCCTGTAATAACAGAAATTGTTTCCATTACTATACACAGTCTATAAAACATCACAGTACATACCAGATAATCAAATTAGATTTTTTTAACCTACCATAAACTCTTCTGCTTGCTTACAGCAGTCCCAGAAGTGGTTTGTGATGTCCCAGTTCCAAGAGAGCAGTAAGGCACAATCCCTCTGCTGCCCTGCCTAAAGACATAGATATGGTCAACACTATTACAGTGTAAATAAGTACATATATACATAGTATATATACATTGTATATACATATAGTGGAAAGAAAAAGTATTGGCACCCCTTGGAAATACTAGGATTTTTGCATGATTTGGTCATAAAATGTGATCTGATCTTCACCTAAGTTACAACAATAGACAAACACAGTCTGCTTAAACTAATGCAAAAAAAAAAAAAAAAAAAATTAATGTAGGGTAGAAAAAGTATTGGAACCCCTAGGCTAGTGACCTCTTCAAGAGCTAACTGAAGTCAGGTGTCAGCCAACCTGGGGTCCAATCAGTGTGAGAAGATTGGGGGTGTGGGTTAAAGTGGCCCTGACCAATAAAAAACACCCCGCAGTTTTGAGTTTGCCATTCTGAAGAATGATGTGAACTATGCGGTGCACAAAAGAGCTCTCAAAAAATATTGCTGCACGTTTAAAGTTTGCAAAAGAGCTCCTAGGTGTTCCACAGCACTACTGGCAAAATATTCTGTGGACAGATGAAACCAAAGTTGAGTTGTTTGGAAGGAACACACAACGCTATGTGTGGAGAAAAAAAGGCACAGCACACCAACATCAAAACCTCATCCCCACTGTGAAGTATGTTGGAGGGGCATCATGGTTTGGGGCTGCTTTGCTGCCTCAGGGCCTGGACAACTTGCTATCATCAACAGTAAAATGAATTCCCGAGTTTATCCAAACATTTTGCAGGAAAACTTAAGACCATCTGTCCACCAACTGAAGCTCAACAGAGGATGGGTGATGCAACAAGATACTTACCCAAAACATAGAAGCAAATCAACAACAGAATGGCTTCAACAGAAGAAAATACGCCTTCTGGAGTGACCCAGTCAGAGTCCTGACCTCAGTCCAATTGAGATGCTGTGGCATGACCTCAAAAGAGCGATTCACACCAGAAATCCCAAGAATATTGCTGAACTTAAACAGTTTTGTAAAGAGGAATGGTCCAAAATTCCTCCTGAGCGCTGTGCAGGTCTGATTTTCACTACAGAAAACATTTGGTTGAGGTTATTGCTGCCAAAGGAGGTCAATCAGTTATTAAATCCAAAGGTTCTAATACTTTTTCTACCCTGTACTGTTAATGTTTACATAAATGTTCAATATAAACCTGAAAAAAGTATTTTTTTTCTTTTTTTTCTTTTTTTTTTTTTTTTTTTGCAGCATTAGTTTAAGCAGACTGTGTTTGTATGTTGTGACTTAAGTGAAGATCAGATCACATTTTATGACCAAATCGTGCAAAAATCCTAGTATTTCAAAGGGGTGCCAATACTCCACAGGTTTTTTTTTTTCTAATACACCTATTTATAAGCCTGATACTGGGCAATGACAGCAGTTTTAAGAAATATTGCAAAAAATGAATTTATAAAGATCCTTCCTGATACCTTTAACGAGGACTGGCGTTTGGCTGTTCAGTCACACATCTCCTGTCCTTCCCACCTGGCTCTGCCGGTGTCGTAGTTCAAGGAGTTTCAGCACTGCTTGTGTAACTTTGAGGTAATGTTTTAAAAGTTTGTTGAGCCGCGGCAGGTGTTATGTGCTAACTACTTCTGCATTTGTCTAAACAGAATGATCCACTTCCGGTCACAGCTTGTAAGCGAGCAGCCGGACAAGAGCAGCTTCAAAAAACATATTTATGTCTTACACATCGCAAAATAAAAAGTAAACCAAACTAACGCTGCTATGGACTAACACAGTTTAATCCTTCAAACAAGGGTTTTAGCATTTGTGTGTTAAATATTTAACTAATCGCTGAGCACGGTTGTTGTGTCAATTAACTAAACCCGTCACCCGGCGCACTTTATTTCAGATATAATGAAGCCCAAAATTATTCATACCCCTGTCAAATTCTGACTTAAAGTTACTTTTATTCAACCAGCAAGTTTTTTTTTTTTTTTTTTTTCTTACCGGAAATGACACAGGCTTCTCCTAAAAGATAATAAAACGATGTACAAGAGGTATCATTGTGGAAAAAAATATTTCTCAGCTTTCATTTACATTTGAACAAAAAGTGGCCAAAATTATTCACCCCCTCCTCAATAATCAATAGAAATATTTCAGCAATCAAACGCTTCCTATAATTGCTGAACAGCTTTTCGCATGTCTCCTTGGTATTTTTGCCTGTTCATCTTTAGCAATGAGCATCAACTCTTTCAGGTTGAGGGTCTCTTTGCCATCACCCTGATCTTTAGCTCCCTCCACAGATTTTCAATTGGATTCAAGTCAGGACTCTGGCTGGGTCACTGCAAAACGTTAATGTTTTTGTCTGCTAGCCATTTCTTCACCACTTTTGCTGTGTGTTTTGGGTTGTTGTCGTGCTGTTTCTCTGCAGACTGCCTGAAGCTGCTTATTTTCAGCTTTGTACTTACTTTCAAATATGTCGGTACGGGCTATACATTCACTGAGCTGGCTCGCGTGATTATGCCGTCCTCCAAAACAAAACAGTCGCCCTGAAAATGAGCAGCTTCCGACGGCAGACCTTCTAGTGCTACATGTTCCGGTGCAGAAAAATTGTTGTTGTAATGTCATGTGGTTATTTCCAGTGCAGGTAAATGTTATTGTAATGCGGCGGTTTCTTTTTGTAACGTGTGTTTCTGCTTCTGTAATTTGTTGAGCTCTCTGGGCCACCGTATAAAACCCTTGTTTGAAGGATTAAACTGTGTTAGTCCATAGCAGCATTAGTTTGGTGATTTTATTGTACGATGTGTAAGACATAAATATGTTTTTTGAAAGTGCCATTGTGCGGCTGCTCGTGTACAAGCTGTGTTCGGACGTCGATCATTCTGGTTTGGGTTGAGATGTGGCTCTGTGGGTTGGTTGTTTGTACGGCTTGCCAGGTCGCTTGCTGAAGGTCTGGGTCTGGAGAGAAAAGGTTGCTGGTGCGGTTTCATGCGCAGGCCTGCTAGGATTCTGAAAGTTTGGGAAGGAAAAATGTTAAAGGCAGAGAGAATGGCTTGAAAATGGTTAAAGGCACACTGTCTACTGCAGATTTTTAAGGATCTTGCTCAGGGGTCTCTGGTCCTTAGGTGGAATGGCGTGGTTCCAGATCCGAAGGAATTCCTCAGTGGGGACAAAAGTCTTTAGGATCCTCTGTCCCTCATGTCTGTGAAAAAAAAAATCTCATTAGTTTAACCCAGTAGAGGAACATGGGAAATAGAAAACACAGCTACATGATGAACTCAGTTCCTCACCTGACTTCTTGGGCAGCATCCATAGCCATCTGGGACACAGCAACGACCACCCGTTCCCTGAAGTATTTCCCAGTGGCAAAGAGGTTTTCTACTCCAACCCTGTCTACCACCTGCCCCAGATGTTCAGCAGTGCTGGCCCTCACTGAGATGCAGGCGTGCCTGAGGAAGCAGAAAGTGGGGTCACAAACTTCTGTCTACATATGCTTCCATACAGTTTACATGTTGGGGATAAAAGGATGTAGTTCTTACCCATGTCCCGAGTTGAGCAGCGCGGTGATGACCTGTCCATAGCTGCAGTTCTGCACCAGGGTGTCCAGGGCTACATTCACCTTCTCCTTTATAAACATTTCTTTGCCCTGGGCCAGACGTAAAATGAGGGCCCGTGCTGTCCTCTCCACCTCAGGGTCCATGAGGACCCGCAGGTGGATGTACAGCAGGGCTATGGAGTCCACTGCAGCACAGGCCACACAGGAGCGCAGGTTCTTCACCTGAGAGAGACAAACAGTCAGTTTGACACTGGACACTTTCTTAAAAGGTGTCTAAAGAAGCTCAGAGAGAAAACCTACCTCATCTATCAGCACCAGGCAGACCTCGTGGAGTTTAGCCTTCACTGTGTTTTTGTGCTGGACGATTAGTGTCTGTAATGTGTCCATCGCAGACATCTTCTTCTGCCTGTTGGATCAAAAACACATTTCTCAATACATCGGCCATAAAGTCTGACAAGCATTTTACTCTATGTGGAGAGTTAAAAAGAACATTACCAGTCGTTGGTCCCCAGCAGTTTAAAACACTCTGCCAGATGCTCAGAGGGGTTTTTTAAGGGCTGAGCATCAGCCTTCAGCTCCATCAGGGCCCGTACTGACTCCCGTCCTCTCACAGTGTTGCCTGTGAACAAACACACACAGAATGAGCCAATGATGTGTATAAGTGACTTTAGTAATAAAGAGTAACAGATTAAAACAAGTGGACAAACCTGGTCCAGTGGTAGGCTTTAGGGTCACACCAGGATGAGGTCTGTGGGCCTTGGGCCGGGGGCCTTTAGGAGGAGTGGGCACTGTAGCCTCAGAGGCCTCAACAGGGGCCTGAGGGACAGGAACCCGAGGGACAGTAGCCCGGGGTGCAGCTGCCTGGTGTGCAGGGGGCTGAGAAACAGGGGCCGGTGCAGGGGCCCAAGCCTGAGGTTTAGGGGCCTCAGGCTTAGAGGGCTGGTGACAGTGGCGAGGGCAGCCACTTTGGAGTTGCTGGAATGACTCCACCAGAGCATTAATTTTTTTTGTGGCTGTGAGCAGCCTGCAGCCAGCCACCACCTTCACTGTGGATAAGAACAGACAGGAGCTGGGTTACATACTTTCATCTAATTTAATCCATGTTGAACATTTCCAAAGTTAAAATGAAGATCATGAGACAGTGGTGTTAAATGAACTGACCTTCTCCTTTCATTTTTAAAGTGGGAATGAGGGATTCATTCCTCCGGGGCAGACGCCATGCTGGGACAGGTGAAATAGGGGTGCTTTCAGGCGTCCATGGGGGCAGACTCCTCAGCTCCTCAGGGGTCTGACTGTCCGGCCTGAGGCTGTCAGACAAACTGTCCCAGTCTTCCTCAGTGCAGGTGCTGTTTCTCTCAGAGCTCTGCCTAAGAGCACCTGAGGGTGGAGATGGGGCCAGGGGCAGGTCCTGGCACCTCAGTCCCATCCTCTGGAGCACCGCTTTAGTCCGAGCGTTGTCCTGGGACAACAGACTGTCAGCGTGTCGACTGAGGGCTGCTCTGTGGACCTCCTGCTGTCTCTGGATCTGGTCCATCCTCTCATGTGTGGCCTGTGGATATAAACAACAGTTTGTGTTTTAATACTGCATTACAATATTACT
This sequence comes from Bostrychus sinensis, assembly GCA_020698575.1. Taxonomy (NCBI): domain Eukaryota; kingdom Metazoa; phylum Chordata; class Actinopteri; order Gobiiformes; family Eleotridae; genus Bostrychus; species Bostrychus sinensis. The sequence goes on from CM036247.1 coordinate 39,861,978, forward strand.
GTATAAAGTGTATGCTGCAGATTTTTTCTTAAACAGTAAATCAGGACAGGGATTAAATATGATGATTGGAAAGACAGATTTTTTAACTAAAATTAAAATGTGGTGCACCCCTATGGAGCAGCTGTCCCAGGTCACTGAGCCTGCAGAGTCACCACTCTGTCTCTGTGTCTACAGGGGGGGCCCCGGACACTTTACCACTGAGGCACAGAGAGGCTCCTGACTCCACTGGAAGAGCACACACTCTACAAAAATGGCACTGTAAGGTCAGCTGCCCAGTGGACAAGGAAAGCACTTAGCTCAACTTCCAAGTCCGTTTCCCACTGGACCCTCAGTGGTAACAGAATTTGTAGAAATGCGTTTTTCATAAAAAAGCCAGACCAATTTCTTTTTAGTAAAACTATGTTCAGCAAATTTAGGAAGAAAGAATATGAATATGAGCTGTAATATATACTGCACTATTTAAAATGAAAAGGTCATAAAATTCCCTTTTTCAAACAGATTACAGATAAATCTTAAACTTTTGTAACACAAGTCATCAGATATACTAATTCCCATTCCAGGCCTTAGATGTACACAGTATCAGGGTATTATTTTTTACTTTTGATCCTAGTTTATGTATAAAAAACATATCTGAAAGTATGAGATGTAAGAGCCAGTTCTTACCAGGTTGTCTCCAAGACCATAGCTGATCCTGGTCCTCCTGTTGTTTTGGAGTAAACTCCTTTGCTCCATCCAGGTTTGCATAATTAAAAAGTTCAAATTCGAAGTTTGTTTTCAGAAAACACTTGAGTACGTCTGACTTCTTCAGAGATCTCTAACTAACTGACTGTTGAGTGAGTTTAACCTGACATGTTCTAAAGGTGAATTCTAGAATTTTTATTTGTGACACTGAGTTTGCTAAATGACATCATCGTTTCTGTGGAAACGAGCTATGTCCATACTGTTGTTGTATGTAAATGTTCATAAACATTTTTTGATTGATTAAAAGACAATTTTTCATTTGATGAAATCCAGCTTTACTCCATCATAAAATAAAGATGTAAAGGTACAAATATAAATGAAGATGTGCTCATTTATGAACTGTCCCAGTCTCATCCCATTGCAATAGGCCAGTGAAGTTCTGGCATCAGCCTGTTCATACACAGCTGCACCAACCACAGTGAAACATTCACTATTCAGACCACCATTCAGTGAGGAATAAGGAGACAGAGGGAGCAATGGAAAGATTATGTAGGGTCGATCCTGTGTTCTGGTGATGTGACCACAATATTTGTATCTCTGTGATTGTTGTGACTGAAGCCTGGCCCTGTTCTACAAAGCTAGGTGAAATGATCCTGGATATGTCTCTGCTCCCGAAACCAAACATGAGCCCCCAGTCCTACGAAGGAGGTTACCAACTCACTGAGTCAACTCTGGGTTTGTCTGTGGAGCTGTGAACTCCCTCTACCCCTACAGCAAGGCACATATCTCTAACGGGGCGGTAATAGCTCAGTAGGCCCACTAACTGGAGGGTTGGCAGCAAGATCCCCGCTGCTGGCATTGCTGGATTTTTTTTTGTTTCCAATACTTTTGAATAAGTAAATGTGGCCAGGGGAACATCATTGCTGTTCCTCAGAAATGAACATAACAGGTGGGTTAATGTAGGGCAGTGGTTCTCTTAACTGTTCACACCAAGTACCACCTCAGAAAAAATTTTGGCTTTGCAAATTTACTAAAATGAGCATTACTACATGGGGACTAAACCTGGAATAAACCTGGACTAAACCAAGTCTGAACTAGGACTAAGCAGAGGTTGACAGTTGAAATTTAATCACCAGTCAGAGCCAAACTAAAAGAGAAATAATATAATTCAATAATATTAAGCTAAATAATCATTCAACTAAAAAAAAAAAAAAAAAAAAAAAAAAAAAAAAAAAAAAGCTGTACAATAACATTAGCTTTACTTGGGTTATAAATACAGTAGACTTCATTTACTAATAATGAAAAATGCCTCAAATAATGATCTTACAGTTAAAATGCTCTGTTGGCCAAAATTTGTTTTAAGGCATGTACAAGTATTTTGGTTGATTTGAATTAAATGTTATTTAAATTATCCATTTAGAGTAGATGACTCAAAATAACCACACTTTGTGTTTGTGCAAACGTTTTACAATAAGTACCACCTCAGCAGATATTTGGCTTTACAAGTACAATTTCACAGACTGAAATGAGCTGTAGTAAATAAGGACAAAGCAGGGACTAAACCAGGAAGAAATCAGATTTATTTCTGTACTAAGTTTGATTAAAAAATGTTTTTACCTAAATTCTAATCTTTACCCTACCACTGGCATTTACAGTACTTGTATACACTTTGGGCAATCCACAAAAGCAATATTGCAGAAGTCATTTTCCCACTCAGGATTATCCTCAGGCTTCTTATCCCCTTAAGCTCCCTGCATATGGGAAATAATATTAATTCCTGTTAATACCATGTTACTAACACCGTAAGTACAAGCCAGACTCTCAGGGAGATTTGGGATTTTCTCTGAACTAACCTGTAAATATGATGTTATTAAGATTTACTAAAAAGTGAAATGAAATGTTAAATGTTTTAGGTTTTTTTGTATCTTTTGAGTTTTCAAGTTGACAATGTGATAATTGCACATTTCATCTCACACATTCTCAGACACTATAAAGCAAAGCATAGAATTTAAAAGGCAGCTTTATTGGATTTCCTTACCCCCTGGGTCAAGTTATTGGCAGACCTACCCTGGATTAGCTTGTTCATACACACCACTACAGGTATTCACAGTCACAGCACAGCATCAGCCATATAATATGTTTTTATTACTTAGCCGTCAGGAATTTGTCAATTAGGAATGCCTAATTAGAAATACAACACACTGTATTTAAGCTGGACATGTCGGAACCAGAACTGAAACTTGAAATTTTAATCCTAATTGGGAATTTGTATTTTTAGCCACGATGACCAGATGTGGCCAATAAATTCTGGTGAGCATAGGTCACCATGAAGGTATTACATAATGTCATTAGGTGCACTTGTAAAAGCAAATTCTCTTTGAAAATTAAAATGTAATCTGCACACTCCACCAGAGTTGCACAGGGGCCATTATGATGGGGCCAAATTGCAAGATCTGCACTAATAAGATACTTAGACTCAGTATTTCCAGTTAAATCATGGTGGTTTCCACAACTTAAGCTTATTTTTTTCACCCCATAGTCTAAAACTGAATTGAAAATATAAGTCTTTTTTTAATAGTTTAATGCACTTAAGATGCATCAACTGCTACTGATGCTGATGAGGTTGTGGCTTAAACCTAAATTCATTATTTGTTGGTACATAATTATAAAGACACACACTTGCTGTTAACCTGTGCAAAAATTGCCTTACATTTTTGAATTAGAAACATTAGAAACAGATATACTCAAATCTTACTAATCTAAAAGGTTAAAAATCTAATCAGCACTAAACTGATACAATAGGTTTTTTCCACAGACTAACTCTAAATTTGGGGATGTAATTTTGGGGATTAAATACTTTGGTATGTAAAAAAGTGATTCCAATCTTTAAAAAAGGTGACAGCTGTCCATAGCCCCTGAACCTCCAAAACTCCTGTCAAACCATTGCAGTGAACTAGAAAGAAAACACAGAACAGGATAGCATATTTGTAAGTGCACTAAAATAACACAACCCAACTTTTGGAGCACATGCATTCAGCTAATGATAATAAAGACATTTGATAAAAATCAAGTTTAAAGTCATTTTCTGGTTATCCTGAACCGTACAAATATAACACTGCTGAATGTCTGCTCTGGTAACTTTACAATTTGTGAAAAGTATTAACTATGCCCTATGCTGCTAGCTTAGCTGCTGCTGATCCATGGCGTTGCATACCATGCTAAGTGCTAACAGAGCCTCACACATACTGGAGAAGCTGCTTTTGTAACAGGCTTTACAGTATTACTTATTTTATTGGCAAATACTGAATATTATTTATGACCCGGCCAAATTCAGCACAGCATTACAGCTATTGTAGCTAGCATCTTTGTGTTTTGTTACTGAACTTGCAGCACATCGTTGATAATATGTACCTTTTTCTAATTTTTAGCCTTTTAAAAACCAGGATAATTCCTTTTCAAAATTGTGCACAACTTAATATGACTGCTTTTTAACCATGCATAATGGCACACCATTTTTCTTAGATAGGCCTTGATGTCAACTTACAAACCTCAAGAATATTGTCTCCCTGGACAAAGAAAATACTCATTCCATGAAATGTCAGAAAATTACGTAGATATTCTGTGATTTACTCACCAGAAGATGCTCAGTACAGTGGAGGGGACAGAAAACAGCTTTGCTATCTGCTCCAGGTAAACTCCACCCATGTCGGGTGAAATTTAAATTCAACACTGGTGTAGTGTAACAGCTCCAACAATTCACTCTCAGGTTCTACACTCAGTTTCAACTCCAACTCTTTTTGGTGAATCACACTCTTAGTGTATAATTAAATCACAAAACTGTTGAAATAACTTCAGAGGACCTACACTTTACTCAAAACAACACCAACACTGTGATTTTAACACTAATGAAATTGCTGTGTTGTCAGAATGGACCCTATAGTTATGAAGCACATTCAGAAGGTCCATATATCATACTTTTTCATTTCAAAAAGTGCACTGTACTTTCCTGAAGTCTTTAAAACATGTTAGTGCTACAAAATAAATAAATAAATAAATAAATAAATAAATAAAATACATGTTTATTTTTCTTTTACTAAACTTTGTCAGCATTTACGGAAGCGCATAGTAATCACCAAAAAAAAAACAAAAAAAAAACTATCTCATAATTACCAGATAGTTTTTTTTTTTTGTTTTTTTTTTGGTGACTACTATGCGCTTCCGTAAGCATTAAAGCTGCTGGTTTATAAATGGTACTGCAGTCTAAATTCAAACAAAATCAAATCAGTGGTCTCTTTTCTGATTGGATGATCGGCAATGCAGTTTTAGAACCAAAACAAAAAATGTCAATAAAAACAACTTGGGCATTGTGTAAAACATATTTTTAATTGTTAATAACTTAACTGTACCATTGTTATCAGTAAAATTAATATTTGATTTAAAAATGTTTACATGATATCTTTGGGCACATGTGGGTAATTTATATGAAATATAAATGCTGCTCATAGCAGCTTTAAGTAAAAAAAAAAAAAAAAAAAAAATGCTAATATTCATGCTAATATTTTAATATTTGACACGCGTGCATCATCATGTAGGCTAGTTCAGCTCCTCGCTGGAGTAGATTGGGGGTGGGGGGTTAGCCCATGTCTTATTTAATTTGTCTTAACCGTGGACTGTGAGGGGCAGGACCCGGGAGAGGAGGGGGTGCTGCTTTTATTTATACCGAGCCCCAGCCCAGCGCCTCTTCCCTCTGCTCTGCTCACCTCTTGTCTCCGGGCAGCAGCTGCAGCGGAGGGTGGCTCTGGGGTACGGTGCTGTTCAGAGCGGACCGCGCGAGACTGAGGACAAGCCGCGTGCGTGCACCTGTCCTGTCCTGTCCTGAGAAGACGGGGGAAACTTTCAGGATGACCTCTGAAACCTGGAGCCAAAGGTTAGTCTGAAATTCTTTATAACATTTCACTCATACCATGCTTATAACTGAACCTAAGTTTAGGATTTGTTCACTAAGGGCATGCTATCAGTTATCTTAGCTTACTGTTTTTTTATGTTAGCTAAAGTTAGCTTAGTGGAAAACTTGAATGATTAGCAAATGCTAGCTTTATATTTTGTAGGCATTTTTGTCTTTCTATTAATATTCATGGGGTTTGTGCCACTCTCAGGGTCAGTCATGGAAAACCTGGAAAAGCAATTTTCAGGCCCTGGAAAACGTTGAGAATTTTATATTTTAGTGTAAAGTTTTGGAAAGGTTTGGGAACTGTGAACAGCCTGAGTAACATTGGGCCACTACTAGTTAAACCTGTGCCAGCTAGAATACAGTAAATGTTCTCACTGTAGGAAAAAGTGACCATTTACTTTTTTGTCAAAATATTTTAACAATTTTTTTTTTTTTTTTTTTTGCTGATCTTTGGCTTTTTTGGGTTTGGTAATGCTTTAAAACAGCACAGGTGATTAGTTTATATCTAATATACCATAATTATCTTTTAATCACTGGTGTACAGGATATAAGTCAGTAAAATTAGTGGGTGAAGAAGTCGTTTTTTCTTAAACTGACTAATTTCCAAATTTAACAAATGAAATTGCAGCATTTTTAATTTTTCAGGTCTTGGAAATTTAGATAAACTTTTTGGAAAAGTCATGGAAAATTCTTGATAAAAAAGTGTATGAACCCTGACGCTGGCTTTATATTTTGTAGGCATGTTTGTCTTTCTATTAAGATTCATTGGCTTCGTGCCACTCTCTGGGTTTGTACAGTCATGGAAAACCTGGAAAAGTGACTAGTGACTGACTAATTTTCAATTTTAACAAATCAAATTGCAGAAAAAAGTTTATAATGCTCCACACTGGACATTTTGAATACTATTTAAAGTCATTTTCAGCTCTTGGAAATTTAGTCAAAAGTTTTAGAAAAGTCACAGCAATTTTTTGGTAAAAAAAGTGTATGAACCTTGCACTCTTCTTTAACAATGGAGTTGATAATAATATAGTAATTTTTATGTAATTGCTGTTGTTAAGGTTTACCTAATGCATAATAATTGTATGCCTTACTATAATGACATAATTACTGCATGTATAACATATAAGCCAATGCATCTTGCAGTGGTAATTTATTTTATTGGTAATGTTCAATAATGTTTTTGCATTACACTAACTTTACATTATTATTTAACCACATTACTACTCTACTACTACACCATTGTAAAAGTTGTATAGTAGCATTTAACCTTCTAAAATAGTCGTGTTTGGTATTATTTCTTCATCAGAATCTCAACAATTGAAGTAAGTGTTTTCAAGTATTAGTGCACCTTCTTGTTATAACTTAATAGTGTTTCAAGCCTTTCTCCACTAGTCCTTGTCTCTGAACAAAATGTTACTTTTTCATTATTTGCTTCATGAGGCATTTAAACATGCTATTGTTCATGCTAATCATAATTGCAAGTTGTCAAAACTAGGGCTGCACAATATATTGCAAATTTATTGTTATTGCAATATCAGTAAACACATTATCCGTATCACAGGACATGTGTATCGCTATGGTCTTCCATCTGACAAAGATTTTCACTCAGAATCAAATCAAGGCTGTAAATAAAAATGTGTTGTGAGAAAATAAAAATATTCAAAATATAAGTGCAGATTTAGTCACCATTTCCTAAAATTGGTCTTAATTTAGCTTTTTTTTTTTTCTAGCTTAGGTTTAGTCTTTATTACGTTATGATTTTGACACAGTTTTGACTAAAACATACAGGGACTTATATTTCTGCTTTAATTTAATTTACCATGTGTCAAAATAGTATAAAAATATCAATCATGTTGTCATGGCTGTATTAAACATAGATATTGTGTGTTTTTTCAGTATCTTGTAGCCCCAGTGAAAACTGTAATTTTACCACAGCTGTAAGATGAGGAAAAACCTTTTAAAGGCATACTTGCACACTCAATTAAATGTCAAAAAGATTAATTTGATAATGTTTTGGCTAAGCAGGCTTATTCAAATCATTGTATTGATCTTTAGACCTTTTAAATGCCTTTGAAATGCCTAAATATGACTTTGGAAAAATTAAATGACTTCTGCCTGTTCCTAGCCAGGTTTTTACAATTTGTAAGCTCTTATTGTGAAGTGTGGGAGATCTTCTGCCCAGTCACACACATAGTCATCTAAATGGTTTTGCAGTGATCTTGTAACTTGTGATTTTTGTCTTGGTTTTGTCTTCATTGCCCCTGAAGCAGTGAGTCAGCACTTCACTACAAACAGAATGCTTTGGAATGAATAGTTCCAAATGCTTCTTGAATATCAACTTGTAATGAGTCGTCCATTTACCTCCCTCTTCCTTTCCCCAGCCCTCCTTGGCTATTCCTTCCTTCCAGTAAGGTGGGGGACGGGGGTTGCCCCGGAGATGGGCAGACCAAGTCATTTGAGGTGGCGCGACAAGTATATAACTGTAATTCATTTCAAACTCAATTTCGTTTTATGTATTTAGTATCAACAGCTTCTGGGGGCCCCCCAGGGGGGCGCTGGCACTTTGGGAACCCCTGTATTAGTAGAACATATATAGGCTTACCGCCAAATGTTTTGTCACAAACTCTCAAACTGACTAGTTTCTCCTTTGTAAAAAGTGCTAACAGAACCTGATCCTGAGATCACGAGAATGATTTTTACCTTCACGAGAATCTTGTGACATTTTGATCTCGCAAGATCACAAGATTGTGAGATCTTGTCACATCTCTACTGGTGGTAACTCTTTCCGTGCCTTTCGTGCCTAATTCCTGGAAGAGCACCTCACTAGACACTCAGTTTTTACCATCTTTCACTCATTGATGCAATCCCCCATCTTTTTTTTTTTTTTTTTTTTTTTTTTTTTTTTTTTTTAATTGGGATAATCCATGAAAAAATAAGACCTTAAATTTGTATTCAGGCTTTTCTTTCAAACACCTCTTCACTGGCTTCAACAGTTGTCAGCACTAGCTACAAACACCAACACAAAGACTGGGTTTGCGTTGGGTAATACGAGATCTTCATAGTAATTTAAGGGAAGCTCAAAACGTAACTAGATGTCATGTATTAGTACTTTACAGCAGCATTTTATATTTAATCAAATAAAAGCAGAAAAGGAAGCTCTTCTGTTGTATATCTATAACTTAAATTAAACTCTTAGCTCAAAGTTTAGTGCCAGACTGTTGCAATCCCGCCTCATTTAACTGTGCAAGGTGGCAGCCAACACTGCAATAGATACATATTCTCCACTATTGAATGTTTTCAACCAACAATAAATGGGAGTGTGTCAAATGCATCCAAACACGAAATTGCAAAAGCTTGAGGCTACATGCTTTTCTTGTAATAAAATCTGAATAATAAAGCCTGTATTACGTTTTAAGTCCTTTTCTTAGTTTTTACATATTATTTCTAATACAATATTGTATTAGATGATTGAACTTCTTTTTTTTTTTTGCACAGCGCCCCCTTAGTTATATGTATAAATGGTTAATACAGGCACAGTTAGATTCAAATGTGTCTTCTTATGTCTTCAGACGGGGACAAAGGGCCATTCGTCTGTGGAGGATGCCAAAGCCACGATGGACCTCTACAAAGTGGTTGAAGTGGAATATGAGAGGTCGCTGGCCTCAACAACAAAGACAGATGGAAGCTTGTTAGAAAAATAAATGACATAGCTGTCATGGACATGATTCTTGAGTCCTGGTTTTAAAAATAAAGCTGGTTACATTTAAACTTTTAGTGACTGTAAGCCTGAAAGGGTACCAAGCAGTCCCATTTATTCTCAGGTACATATGAAATGATGGTGCTACAGCCTCAAGATACCACAATATCACTAACTGAGTATCATGTACTGGTAACAGAATCAGTGTCTGTGCTGACCTTATTTTGATATTTTAAGTAGAATATTTTATCTACCATCAAATTGCAAATTCTGGTTTGGTGAGTTGTGAGTAGTGTATTTAAAAATACTTTTAAAATTGTAATAATTTTGTAAATATTAATTCTTATAAATATATACATTTTTAAGATTGAATTTCTTGTTCCATATTTGTTCACAGTAACTTCACAGTCTTTGTTTTTTTTGTTTTTTGTTTGTTTTTTGGATACACAACCATTTGCACTATATTCTGTTTCATAGACGAAAGCATACAGTATACTCAATATAAGTATATTGCTAAAGAAACATGTGGCCAAAGCTTTCCTGACTCTCAGTATTAATTAAGAAAACAGATGTTAAAATTGCCAAGATGCTAATACATCCTAAAAACCTAGAAGCTACAATAAATGCTATAAATACAATAAAAATGGTAATGAAATCTTAGACACTAGTAAGCTAACAGACCCGTTAGCAACACAAAATTTGCTAGTTTTCTAATAAGAACTTGAAACATGCAAGTGGTAAAATATGATTTGATTTATGATTTTTTTTCTTTAGCTTTTTTTATTTTTTATTTAATGCAACACACAGGGGAATAAGAGCGCATGAGGGGGATGCATATAAAGAGTGTAAAGACAAAACAGTGTGTGTGTGAATGTGGGTGTAGAGGTGTGTAAAAGGTGGGGGAAAAAAATAAAATTAATTTTAAAAAATGAAAGAAAGAAAAGACAAAAATAGAAACGTAGTGATAATGACTGATGAATAAATGCTTGACTGTTATGCTTTCATTCTGTTGTTATTGTTGTCACCTCACATTGGTATCATATGACTACCACTATTTTTTTTCCCCTTTTATAATTTTTTCAACATGAAACTTCTTCTGCTTGGCTTATTTAGTACAATCAACATAACTAATGAAAATGTTTTTTTTTTTTACATAAATGCAACCCCCTCATCCATGTTTATATTACCTAAATAAATTAGAATCATCTCATCTACAACAGAATTATTCACGCTGAGCAGTGTTGCCAGATGTATAATAATAAAATCCACCTCTGTACGATCAATAATTTAAACACTACCCAAAAGTGTGATAATTCTAAGGCATTATTGTCTAGGTGATCATTTATATTCACATCTTGGTGGCTCACTGTTGGGTTGATCTGGAGTCAAACTCAACCTCAGTATTAACTCTAGGCATATATTTTCTCTGTCAAAACTACTGCAAAAACTAAATTTGTAGTAAGCTCTTAGCATAAACTCGTAAGACAAGATCGCTAACCCTACTGCCAGTTCAACTGCCTCTTGCTATAGCCTTAGTGAGAGAAAGTGGGCAATGGATTCTGCAAATACAATCTTGAAAGAAAAGACAAAGAAGAGAATTAATGAGCCAAAATTAAAGCAATGTGCTGTATAACTTCATTGAGAGCGTGAGTAAGGTTGGTCAAGTTGTTTGTCATTTGATACATGAAATACTGTATGTGTTACTAGTTTTGTCACTCTTCTGGAGACCTTACTGTATATAGACTTTGAGGCTGAGTGACAGTTTGGGTTAGGGGCTGACTGAGCTCAAAACATTCGGGGCTCAAACCACGGTAAAACGGCCTGGCAACGCTTGACAAGCAGAGAGGTGCAGAACAGGCAATTTTATAATTTACCAAACACAAACAATGAATTCCAATTGTTTTTACTTTTATTGCAGATCACTTTATTAAAATATTGCAGACTGCTCAGTATGCAAACACTGGAGTGGAACAGTTCTGTTTAAGTGGACACATCCAGGTCTAGGCCGTGGTCACCTGCAGAAAGATAAGACAACACAAGAAGGCTAGTGATGGTAATACTACAAACCCATTATAAAGACAGTGCACCTTGTAACTGTTTGACGGTAATGAAAAAATGTTGAAAAATCCAATTGTGTTGCTCTACACTTGAGTCTCAATCAGGTGAATCCTCGTAAACAAGGACAAGGCTGCAGCCAAGCTTGTTAAAGCCTGGTTAAGTGGACACAAAGCAATGTACACGAGGGCTTTTTAAAAGGCCATACGTACATGTAAGAATAAGGATCATATTCTCTATTTGCCATTTGACATTGCACTGTAGTTGGAATAGTTACCTGTGACAAACACAGCTCTGTTCATGATCCTAAAGCATCATCTTTAGGAATATGAGAAGAGGGTTATATGATAATTAACAACATGTAGGAATAAATCAACAGTAAATAAAAATCAAATGTGTAGTGGTGTTACATTTATGAGTGCAGTGTATGTCTGTGTCGGTGTGAAAAAATGTAGTAAATATGTAGTTGTATATGTAGTTTTGTATCATTACTCACACTGACAGTATAAATCAAGCAAGAATTATTCAGATGTTCTAAGTCTAAATGTACAAAACTGTATAATGGTATCGTGCCCTCGTCAACATTACTGACGCTCAGATGTGTTTGGCAGCTTCATTTTAAGCATTTATTATATGGTTTGGTCAATTTGATCACATGAAACCACTAGGTAACCAACGTTAATATGTCCGCAACTCATGTAGCAATTATGCTAATTTTGACACCTGTGTTATATTTAGAAATGGTTGAAAATATAAAAAAAGTCATATTAATTCATTTTAATACTTCTTTAATGTTTCTCTTATGCTGTTAAATTTACACAATAAATTACTAATGTTTTCCTAATTATTAGGATCACGGATGTAGAGTGGGGGCCATCAACATCTCAACTGATAAAATGGGGGTCACTTGGAAAAAGGTTGGCAACTGTCACTGCGGGATTTGTACAGGAAATAGGATTGGTTCTGCACATGCACTAACTGGAAGTGCACTAGGAAAATTGGCATCAGGGGAGAGGGGGCAGTATCCTATCTAGGTCCATAGATATAAATTAAAATCTGGATGGGGCACCGCCCTCTCTTCACTGATGCCAAATTTTCTAGTGGCTGCTCTGTGGAACTGCAGTACGGCCCAGAAAGGATTTTTCCCATAGAGCGCAATGTAAAAAGAAACGCCTGGTGCTCGGCTGACAGGACACCTACAGCTTTCAAAATGGTCGAATTTTGTAGTGATTATTATCTATTTTCACACCATGGACTTTTTCCCTCTTCGAAATCACTCCCATTGGTCAGAGCTGATTATGTGGTATGTGGCGCTACACTGCGCTTGCTCGAGGCCTGCAGTGCACCTGCTCTATGGGCCGCACAACGCGGAAGTAATGCGGAAGAATTTTTGAATTTTTTTTTTGGCATTACGTGCCAATGAGCACGGCTATTGAAAATAACAGCGGTCGTGACGTCATTCATTATCCAGTTCTATAATACATCCATGTCTAGGTCTTATTATACATCCACGATGAGCCCATTGAACCCAGCAAATGCTAAAAATGCTCCACTGACAAAAAAGTTCAGGCCAGGCCATGGCTGGGCCAGCACAGGCAAAAGAGAAGATCTGAGAGGATCAGCCAATCAGAGAGAGGTCTGGTGGTGGCCCACTGGTGTTGATTGACAGACCTGTGAGATTCTGCTGTTAAAAGTAATGCTAAAATAAAAAGGCCCTAGGCATTATGAAATAAATACAACATGAAATAAATAAAAATAACATCATAAAATAAAAAAATAAATAGCATAATGCAATATATTTCATAACAATGGACTGTATTTAACGAATAATGCTTGTAATTTTATAAATGAATCATACTTTTACATAATGGTCTTTATTTATTTATATATTGAGTATTTCTTACAAATTGTTGCATTTATTTATTTATTTAATTTTGATCAAAACACTACACTACAGCAGAGCTACACTTGCTTATAAAAGCTTAGCTATAGCCTTATTCCAGTATATTGTCTATTGACAGTTGCTGTATCTTTCAGACAGTTATAGGTGGTGTCTAGCATATGTGATGCAGATGCTAGTTTTACACGTCTTACTGGTAACTCAATTAGATGTTGTTGATGAAGTATGTTACAAAAGGCTAATTACTAAGTAAGTTCAATTGTGATTTTTATCTTTACAGGCTAGGATACAGAGGCTGAACCTTCAAGAAAGTCATCAACTGTTTGAGCTCTGTCTCACCCACTAACCTAGTTGATCTTGTGGACACCACCAATCCTCCTCCCAATCCTGCAGAGCCCCCTCTTGCACAGCCACAGACCTGGTGTGTCTGTGGGAACTGCCGGAAGATGCCCACACTCTTGGAACAAAATGTTGCGACAACAAGACTGTATATCTGTCATGTCACATGGATTTGTACAGTATATAATCTAGGAATGGTTCCTGCATCTTACAAGGCAAATCTAGAATGATCTACAGGCAGAGGATGACTCACAAGAACTTGGAGAAAGCTACAGACAATTTACATTTGCTGCATACTGACAGTTTGTTGTGTGGTAGTGTGGTGTTCTTGGGCCAGGTCAGAGAATTGACTAAATTGTTGTGTATGGAAGATTTGAGACCGGTTTCCAGATCCTCATCGCAATTATGTAGGTTTTATACCATCAAGAATGTAAGTGCATATGCTTATTTGTTGGTTCTGTGCAATGCATACATAATACCTCAGTGGGATGTTTACTGTGAACACTTTAAAAAAAAATTTCTGAAGACATGTTTTATTAAAGTTTTGCTTACTTTGTTACCCTTCAAAGTTTTTTGTAAATTGAAATGTATATTTCTGGACTTGTTTTACATCTTAATAAAATAAACCTCTTTGTTATATATAAATATTTTTAAAAAAAACTTTGTAAAGATCACACCATTCACAGTGTCGGGTCAGTAGTAATCAATCACAGCTATATTTACATGTACACTTTTTAAAATAAACCTCTAATGAATCTCCTCTCCTGGAGAAATGAAAATAATTTAAAAAATTAAAAAAATAGACAAATGTTCGAAAAGAAATGTCAGACTTTATTTTTATAACTCTTTATATTGCTCAATAAAATACAACAGTGGGAAGGAGTCAGATGGGTCAATGGATGCTTCACAGTTCTGGAGAGAGCCCTGTGAAAAGTGGTCATGATGCAAGAACCCAACAGCCACTGATGTACGCCTGTCACATGATGAAGCAATCCAGTCCATAGGTCCTGTAATAACAGAAATTGTTTCCATTACTATACACAGTCTATAAAACATCACAGTACATACCAGATAATCAAATTAGATTTTTTTAACCTACCATAAACTCTTCTGCTTGCTTACAGCAGTCCCAGAAGTGGTTTGTGATGTCCCAGTTCCAAGAGAGCAGTAAGGCACAATCCCTCTGCTGCCCTGCCTAAAGACATAGATATGGTCAACACTATTACAGTGTAAATAAGTACATATATACATAGTATATATACATTGTATATACATATAGTGGAAAGAAAAAGTATTGGCACCCCTTGGAAATACTAGGATTTTTGCATGATTTGGTCATAAAATGTGATCTGATCTTCACCTAAGTTACAACAATAGACAAACACAGTCTGCTTAAACTAATGCAAAAAAAAAAATAAAAAAAAAAAATAATGTAGGGTAGAAAAAGTATTGGAACCCCTAGGCTAGTGACCTCTTCAAGAGCTAACTGAAGTCAGGTGTCAGCCAACCTGGGGTCCAATCAGTGTGAGAAGATTGGGGGTGTGGGTTAAAGTGGCCCTGACCAATAAAAAACACCCCGCAGTTTTGAGTTTGCCATTCTGAAGAATGATGTGAACTATGCGGCGCACAAAAGAGCTCTCAGAAGACCTACGAGTAAGAATTGTTGATTTGCATAAAGCTGGAAAGGGTTACAAAAGTATCTCTAAGAGCATTGATGTTTATAAGTCCACGGTACGAGTGACTAGGAGTGATTGTCCTGTAAAGATGACCTCAAGAGCACAGTGCAGAATGCTCAGTGAGGTGAAGAAGAATCCTAGAGTGTCAGCTAAAGACTTACAGAAATCTCTGGCACAAGCTGACATCTTTGTTCACAAATCTACAATGGGTAAAACATTGAACAAGAATGGACTTCATGGGAGGACACCACAGAGGAAGCTACTGCTGTCCAAAAAAAATATTGCTGCACGTTTAAAGTTTGCAAAAGAGCTCCTAGGTGTTCCACAGCACTACTGGCAAAATATTCTGTGGACAGATGAAACCAAAGTTGAGTTGTTTGGAAGGAACACACAACGCTATGTGTGGAGAAAAAAAGGCACAGCACACCAACATCAAAACCTCATCCCCACTGTGAAGTATGTTGGAGGGAGCATCATGGTTTGGGGCTGCTTTGCTGCCTCAGGGCCTGGACAACTTGCTATCATCAACAGTAAAATGAATTCCCGAGTTTATCCAAACATTTTGCAGGAAAACTTAAGACCATCTGTCCACCAACTGAAGCTCAACAGAGGATGGGTGATGCAACAAGATACTTACCCAAAACATAGAAGCAAATCAACAACAGAATGGCTTCAACAGAAGAAAATACGCCTTCTGGAGTGACCCAGTCAGAGTCCTGACCTCAGTCCAATTGAGATGCTGTGGCATGACCTCAAAAGAGCGATTCACACCAGAAATCCCAAGAATATTGCTGAACTTAAACAGTTTTGTAAAGAGGAATGGTCCAAAATTCCTCCTGAGCGCTGTGCAGGTCTGATTTTCACTACAGAAAACATTTGGTTGAGGTTATTGCTGCCAAAGGAGGTCAACCAGTTATTAAATCCAAAGGTTCTAATACTTTTTCTACCCTGTACTGTTAATGTTTACATAAATGTTCAATATAAACCTGAAAAAAGTCTTTTTTTTTTTTCTTTTTTTTTTTTTTTTTTTTTTGCAGCATTAGTTTAAGCAGACTGTGTTTGTATGTTGTGACTTAAGTGAAGATCAGATCACATTTTATGACCAAATCGTGCAAAAATCCTAGTATTTCAAAGGGGTGCCAATACTCCACAGGTTTTTTTTTTTTCTAATACACCTATTTATAAGCCTGATACTGGGCAATGACAGCAGTTTTAAGAAATATTGCAAAAAATGAATTTATAAAGATCCTTCCTGATACCTTTAACGAGGACTGGCGTTTGGCTGTTCAGTCACACATCTCCTGTCCTTCCCACCTGGCTCTGCCGGTGTCGTAGTTCAAGGAGTTTCAGCACTGCTTGTGTAACTTTGAGGTAATGTTTTAAAAGTTTGTTGAGCCGCGGCAGGTGTTATGTGCTAACTACTTCTGCATTTGTCTAAACAGAATGATCCACTTCCGGTCACAGCTTGTAAGCGAGCAGCCGGACAAGAGCAGCTTCAAAAAACATATTTATGTCTTACACATCGCAAAATAAAAAGTAAACCAAACTAACGCTGCTATGGACTAACACAGTTTAATCCTTCAAACAAGGGTTTTAGCATTTGTGTGTTAAATATTTAACTAATCGCTGAGCACGGTTGTTGTGTCAATTAACTAAACCCGTCACCCGGCGCACTTTATTTCAGATATAATGAAGCCCAAAATTATTCATACCCCTGTCAAATTCTGACTTAAAGTTACTTTTATTCAACCAGCAAGTTTTTTTTTTTTTTTTTTTTCTTACCGGAAATGACACAGGCTTCTCCTAAAAGATAATAAAACGATGTACAAGAGGTATCATTGTGGAAAAAAATATTTCTCAGCTTTCATTTACATTTGAACAAAAAGTGGCCAAAATTATTCACCCCCTCCTCAATAATCAATAGAAATATTTCAGCAATCAAACGCTTCCTATAATTGCTGAACAGCTTTTCGCATGTCTCCTTGGTATTTTTGCCTGTTCATCTTTAGCAATGAGCATCAACTCTTTCAGGTTGAGGGTCTCTTTGCCATCACCCTGATCTTTAGCTCCCTCCACAGATTTTCAATTGGATTCAAGTCAGGACTCTGGCTGGGTCACTGCAAAACGTTAATGTTTTTGTCTGCTAGCCATTTCTTCACCACTTTTGCTGTGTGTTTTGGGTTGTTGTCGTGCTGTTTCTCTGCAGACTGCCTGAAGCTGCTTATTTTCAGCTTTGTACTTACTTTCAAATATGTCGGTACGGGCTATACATTCACTGAGCTGGCTCGCGTGATTATGCCGTCCTCCAAAACAAAACAGTCGCCCTGAAAATGAGCAGCTTCCGACGGCAGACCTTCTAGTGCTACATGTTCCGGTGCAGAAAAATTGTTGTTGTAATGTCATGTGGTTATTTCCAGTGCAGGTAAATGTTATTGTAATGCGGCGGTTTCTTTTTGTAACGTGTGTTTCTGCTTCTGTAATTTGTTGAGCTCTCTGGGCCACCGTATAAAACCCTTGTTTGAAGGATTAAACTGTGTTAGTCCATAGCAGCATTAGTTTGGTGATTTTATTGTACGATGTGTAAGACATAAATATGTTTTTTGAAAGTGCCATTGTGCGGCTGCTCGTGTACAAGCTGTGTTCGGACGTCGATCATTCTGGTTTGGGTTGAGATGTGGCTCTGTGGGTTGGTTGTTTGTACGGCTTGCCAGGTCGCTTGCTGAAGGTCTGGGTCTGGAGAGAAAAGGTTGCTGGTGCGGTTTCATGCGCAGGCCTGCTAGGTTCTGAAAGTTTGGGAAGGAAAAATGTTAAAGGCAGAGAGAATGGCTTGAAAATGGTTAAAGGCACACTGTCTACTGCAGATTTTTAAGGATCTTGCTCAGGGGTCTCTGGTCCTTAGGTGGAATGGCGTGGTTCCAGATCCGAAGGAATTCCTCAGTGGGGACAAAAGTCTTTAGGATCCTCTGTCCCTCATGTCTGTGAAAAAAAAAATCTCATTAGTTTAACCCAGTAGAGGAACATGGGAAATAGAAAACACAGCTACATGATGAACTCAGTTCCTCACCTGACTTCTTGGGCAGCATCCATAGCCATCTGGGACACAGCAACGACCACCCGTTCCCTGAAGTATTTCCCAGTGGCAAAGAGGTTTTCTACTCCAACCCTGTCTACCACCTGCCCCAGATGTTCAGCAGTGCTGGCCCTCACTGAGATGCAGGCGTGCCTGAGGAAGCAGAAAGTGGGGTCACAAACTTCTGTCTACATATGCTTCCATACAGTTTACATGTTGGGGATAAAAGGATGTAGTTCTTACCCATGTCCCGAGTTGAGCAGCGCGGTGATGACCTGTCCATAGCTGCAGTTCTGCACCAGGGTGTCCAGGGCTACATTCACCTTCTCCTTTATAAACATTTCTTTGCCCTGGGCCAGACGTAAAATGAGGGCCCGTGCTGTCCTCTCCACCTCAGGGTCCATGAGGACCCGCAGGTGGATGTACAGCAGGGCTATGGAGTCCACTGCAGCACAGGCCACACAGGAGCGCAGGTTCGTCACCTGAGAGAGACAAACAGTCAGTTTGACACTGGACACTTTCTTAAAAGGTGTCTAAAGAAGCTCAGAGAGAAAACCTACCTCATCTATCAGCACCAGGCAGACCTCGTGGAGTTTAGCCTTCACTGTGTTTTTGTGCTGGACGATTAGTGTCTGTAATGTGTCCATCGCAGACATCTTCTTCTGCCTGTTGGATCAAAAACACATTTCTCAATACATCGGCCATAAAGTCTGACAAGCATTTTACTCTATGTGGAGAGTTAAAAAGAACATTACCAGTCGTTGGTCCCCAGCAGTTTAAAACACTCTGCCAGATGCTCAGAGGGGTTTTTTAAGGGCTGAGCATCAGCCTTCAGCTCCATCAGGGCCCGTACTGACTCCCGTCCTCTCACAGTGTTGCCTGTGAACAAACACACACAGAATGAGCCAATGATGTGTATAAGTGACTTTAGTAATAAAGAGTAACAGATTAAAACAAGTGGACAAACCTGGTCCAGTGGTAGGCTTTAGGGTCACACCAGGATGAGGTCTGTGGGCCTTGGGCCGGGGGCCTTTAGGAGGAGTGGGCACTGTAGCCTCAGAGGCCTCAACAGGGGCCTGAGGGACAGGAACCCGAGGGACAGTAGCCCGGGGTGCAGCTGCCTGGTGTGCAGGGGGCTGAGAAACAGGGGCCGGTGCAGGGGCCCAAGCCTGAGGTTTAGGGGCCTCAGGCTTAGAGGGCTGGTGACAGTGGCGAGGGCAGCCACTTTGGAGTTGCTGGAATGACTCCACCAGAGCATTAATTTTTTTTGTGGCTGTGAGCAGCCTGCAGCCAGCCACCACCTTCACTGTGGATAAGAACAGACAGGAGCTGGGTTACATACTTTCATCTAATTTAATCCATGTTGAACATTTCCAAAGTTAAAATGAAGATCATGAGACAGTGGTGTTAAATGAACTGACCTTCTCCTTTCATTTTTAAAGTGGGAATGAGGGATTCATTCCTCCGGGGCAGACGCCATGCTGGGACAGGTGAAATAGGGGTGCTTTCAGGCGTCCATGGGGGCAGACTCCTCAGCTCCTCAGGGGTCTGACTGTCCGGCCTGAGGCTGTCAGACAAACTGTCCCAGTCTTCCTCAGTGCAGGTGCTGTTTCTCTCAGAGCTCTGCCTAAGAGCACCTGAGGGTGGAGATGGGGCCAGGGGCAGGTCCTGGCACCTCAGTCCCATCCTCTGGAGCACCGCTTTAGTCCGAGCGTTGTCCTGGGACAACAGACTGTCAGCGTGTCGACTGAGGGCTGCTCTGTGGACCTCCTGCTGTCTCTGGATCTGGTCCATCCTCTCATGTGTGGCCTGTGGATATAAACAACAGTTTGTGTTTTAATACTGCATTACAATATTACTGTATAAAGTGTATGCTGCAGATTTTTTCTTAAACAGTAAATCAGGACAGGGATTAAATATGATGATTGGAAAGACAGATTTTTTAACTAAAATTAAAATGTGGTGCACCCCTATGGAGCAGCTGTCCCAGGTCACTGAGCCTGCAGAGTCACCACTCTGTCTCTGTGTCTACAGGGGGGGCCCCGGACACTTTACCACTGAGGCACAGAGAGGCTCCTGACTCCACTGGAAGAGCACACACTCTACAAAAATGGCACTGTAAGGTCAGCTGCCCAGTGGACAAGGAAAGCACTTAGCTCAACTTCCAAGTCCGTTTCCCACTGGACCCTCAGTGGTAACAGAATTTGTAGAAATGCGTTTTTCATAAAAAAGCCAGACCAATTTCTTTTTAGTAAAACTATGTTCAGCAAATTTAGGAAGAAAGAATATGAATATGAGCTGTAATATATACTGCACTATTTAAAATGAAAAGGTCATAAAATTCCCTTTTTCAAACAGATTACAGATAAATCTTAAACTTTTGTAACACAAGTCATCAGATATACTAATTCCCATTCCAGGCCTTAGATGTACACAGTATCAGGGTATTATTTTTTACTTTTGATCCTAGTTTATGTATAAAAAACATATCTGAAAGTATGAGATGTAAGAGCCAGTTCTTACCAGGTTGTCTCCAAGACCATAGCTGATCCTGGTCCTCCTGTTGTTTTGGAGTAAACTCCTTTGCTCCATCCAGGTTTGCATGATTAAAAAGTTCAAATTCAAAGTTTGTTTTCAGAAAACACTTGAGTACGTCTGACTTCTTCAGAGATCTCTAACTAACTGACTGTTGAGTGAGTTTAACCTGACATGTTCTAAAGGTGAATTCTAGAATTTTTATTTGTGACACTGAGTTTGCTAAATGACATCATCGTTTCTGTGGAAACGAGCTATGTCCATACTGTTGTTGTATGTATATGTTCATAAACATTTTTTGATTGATTAAAAGACAATTTTTCATTTGATGAAATCCAGCTTTACTCCATCATAAAATAAAGATGTAAAGGTACAAATATAAATGAAGATGTGCTCATTTATGAACTGTCCCAGTCTCATCCCATTGCAATAGGCCAGTGAAGTTCTGGCATCAGCCTGTTCATACACAGCTGCACCAACCACAGTGAAACATTCACTATTCAGACCACCATTCAGTGAGGAATAAGGAGACAGAGGGAGCAATGGAAAGATTATGTAGGGTCGATCCTGTGTTCTGGTGATGTGACCACAATATTTGTATCTCTGTGATTGTTGTGACTGAAGCCTGGCCCTGTTCTACAAAGCTAGGTGAAATGATCCTGGATATGTCTCTGCTCCCGAAACCAAACATGAGCCCCCAGTCCTACGAAGGAGGTTACCAACTCACTGAGTCAACTCTGGGTTTGTCTGTGGAGCTGTGAACTCCCTCTACCCCTACAGCAAGGCACATATCTCTAACGGGGCGGTAATAGCTCAGTAGGCCCACTAACTGGAGGGTTGGCAGCAAGATCCCTGCTGCTGGCATTGCTGGATTTTTTTTGAATAAGTAAATGTGGCCAGGGGAACATCATTGCTGTTCCTCAGAAATGAACATAACAGGTGGGTTAATGTAGGGCAGTGGTTCTCTTAACTGTTCACACCAAGTACCACCTCAGAAAAAATTTTGGCTTTGCAAATTTACTAAAATGAGCATTACTACATGGGGACTAAACCTGGAATAAACCTGGACTAAACCAAGTCTGAACTAGGACTAAGCAGAGGTTGACAGTTGAAATTTAATCACCAGTCAGAGCCAAACTAAAAGAGAAATAATATAATTCAATAATATTAAGCTAAATAATCATTCAACTAAAAAAAAAAAAAAAAAAAAAAAAAAAAAAAAAAAAAAAGCTCTGTACAATAACATTAGCTTTACTTGGGTTATAAATACAGTAGACTTCATTTACTAATAATGAAAAATGCCTCAAATAATGATCTTACAGTTAAAATGCTCTGTTGGCCAAAATTTGTTTTAAGGCATGTACAAGTATTTTGGTTGATTTGAATTAAATGTTATTTAAATTATCCATTTAGAGTAGATGACTCAAAATAACCACACTTTGTGTTTGTGCAAACGTTTTACAATAAGTACCACCTCAGCAGATATTTGGCTTTACAAGTACAATTTCACAGACTGAAATGAGCTGTAGTAAATAAGGACAAAGCAGGGACTAAACCAGGAAGAAATCAGATTTATTTCTGTACTAAGTTTGTTTTTTTGTATCTTTTGAGTTTTCAAGTTGACAATGTGATAATTGCACATTTCATCTCACACATTCTCAGACACTATAAAGCAAAGCATAGAATTTAAAAGGCAGCTTTATTGGATTTCCTTACCCCCTGGGTCAAGTTATTGGCAGACCTACCCTGGATTAGCTTGTTCATACACACCACTACAGGTATTCACAGTCACAGCACAGCATCAGCCATATAATATGTTTTTATTACTTAGCCGTCAGGAATTTGTCAATTAGGAATGCCTAATTAGAAATACAACACACTGTATTTAAGCTGGACATGTCGGAACCAGAACTGAAACTTGAAATTTTAATCCTAATTGGGAATTTGTATTTTTAGCCACGATGACCAGATGTGGCCAATAAATTCTGGTGAGCATAGGTCACCATGAAGGTATTACATAATGTCATTAGGTGCACTTGTAAAAGCAAATTCTCTTTGAAAATTAAAATGTAATCTGCACACTCCACCAGAGTTGCACAGGGGCCATTATGATGGGGCCAAATTGCAAGATCTGCACTAATAAGATACTTAGACTCAGTATTTCCAGTTAAATCATGGTGGTTTCCACAACTTAAGCTTATTTTTTTTACCCCATAGTCTAAAACTGAATTGAAAATATAAGTCTTTTTTTAATAGTTTAATGCACTTAAGATGCATCAACTGCTACTGATGCTGATGAGGTTGTGGCTTAAACCTAAATTCATTATTTGTTGGTACATAATTATAAAGACACACACTTGCTGTTAACCTGTGCAAAAATTGCCTTACATTTTTGAATTAGAAACATTAGAAACAGATATACTCAAATCTTACTAATCTAAAAGGTTAAAAATCTAATCAGCACTAAACTGATACAATAGGTTTTTTCCACAGACTAACTCTAAATTTGGGGATGTAATTTTGGGGATTAAATACTTTGGTATGTAAAAAAGTGATTCCAATCTTTAAAAAAGGTGACAGCTGTCCATAGCCCCTGAACCTCCAAAACTCCTGTCAAACCATTGCAGTGAACTAGAAAGAAAACACAGAACAGGATAGCATATTTGTAAGTGCACTAAAATAACACAACCCAACTTTTGGAGCACATGCATTCAGCTAATGATAATAAAGACATTTGATAAAAATCAAGTTTAAAGTCATTTTCTGGTTATCCTGAACCGTACAAATATAACACTGCTGAATGTCTGCTCTGGTAACTTTACAATTTGTGAAAAGTATTAACTATGCCCTATGCTGCTAGCTTAGCTGCTGCTGATCCATGGCGTTGCATACCATGCTAAGTGCTAACAGAGCCTCACACATACTGGAGAAGCTGCTTTTGTAACAGGCTTTACAGTATTACTTATTTTATTGGCAAATACTGAATATTATTTATGACCCGGCCAAATTCAGCACAGCATTACAGCTATTGTAGCTAGCATCTTTGTGTTTTGTTACTGAACTTGCAGCACATCGTTGATAATATGTACCTTTTTCTAATTTTTAGCCTTTTAAAAACCAGGATAATTCCTTTTCAAAATTGTGCACAACTTAATATGACTGCTTTTTAACCATGCATAATGGCACACCATTTTTCTTAGATAGGCCTTGATGTCAACTTACAAACCTCAAGAATATTGTCTCCCTGGACAAAGAAAATACTCATTCCATGAAATGTCAGAAAATTACGTAGATATTCTGTGATTTACTCACCAGAAGATGCTCAGTACAGTGGAGGGGACAGAAAACAGCTTTGCTATCTGCTCCAGGTAAACTCCACCCATGTCGGGTGAAATTTAAATTCAACACTGGTGTAGTGTAACAGCTCCAACAATTCACTCTCAGGTTCTACACTCAGTTTCAACTCCAACTCTTTTTGGTGAATCACACTCTTAGTGTATAATTAAATCACAAAACTGTTGAAATAACTTCCAGAGGACCTACACTTTACTCAAAACAACACCAACACTGTGATTTTAACACTAATGAAATTGCTGTGTTGTCAGAATGGACCCTATAGTTATGAAGCACATTCAGAAGGTCCATATATCATACTTTTTTATTTCAAAAAGTGCACTGTACTTTCCTGAAGTCTTTAAAACATGTTAGTGCTACAAAATAAATAAATAAATAATAATAAATAATAAATAAATAAAATACATGTTTATTTTTCTTTTACTAAACTTTGTCAGCATTTACGGAAGCGCATAGTAATCACCAAAAAAAAAAAAAAAAAAAAACTATCTCATAATTACCGAGATAGTTTTTTTTTTTTTTTTTTTTTGGTGACTACTATGCGCTTCCGTAAGCATTAAAGCTGCTGGTTTATAAATGGTACTGCAGTCTAAATTCAAACAAAATCAAATCAGTGGTCTCTTTTCTGATTGGATGATCGGCAATGCAGTTTTAGAACCAAAACAAAAAATGTCAATAAAAACAACTTGGGCATTGTGTAAAACATATTTTTAATTGTTAATAACTTAACTGTACCATTGTTATCAGTAAAATTAATATTTGATTTAAAAATGTTTACATGATATCTTTGGGCACATGTGGGTAATTTATATGAAATATAAATGCTGCTCATAGCAGCTTTAAGTAAAAAAAAAAAAAAAAAAAAAATGCTAATATTCATGCTAATATTTTAATATTTGACACGCGTGCATCATCATGTAGGCTAGTTCAGCTCCTCGCTGGAGTAGATTGGGGGTGGGGGGTTAGCCCATGTCTTATTTAATTTGTCTTAACCGTGGACTGTGAGGGGCAGGACCCGGGAGAGGAGGGGGTGCTGCTTTTATTTATACCGAGCCCCAGCCCAGCGCCTCTTCCCTCTGCTCTGCTCACCTCTTGTCTCCGGGCAGCAGCTGCAGCGGAGGGTGGCTCTGGGGTACGGTGCTGTTCAGAGCGGACCGCGCGAGACTGAGGACAAGCCGCGTGCGTGCACCTGTCCTGTCCTGTCCTGAGAAGACGGGGGAAACTTTCAGGATGACCTCTGAAACCTGGAGCCAAAGGTTAGTCTGAAATTCTTTATAACATTTCACTCATACCATGCTTATAACTGAACCTAAGTTTAGGATTTGTTCACTAAGGGCATGCTATCAGTTATCTTAGCTTACTGTTTTTTTATGTTAGCTAAAGTTAGCTTAGTGGAAAACTTGAATGATTAGCAAATGCTAGCTTTATATTTTGTAGGCATTTTTGTCTTTCTATTAATATTCATGGGGTTTGTGCCACTCTCAGGGTCAGTCATGGAAAACCTGGAAAAGCAATTTTCAGGCCCTGGAAAACGTTGAGAATTTTATATTTTAGTGTAAAGTTTTGGAAAGGTTTGGGAACTGTGAACAGCCTGAGTAACATTGGGCCACTACTAGTTAAACCTGTGCCAGCTAGAATACAGTAAATGTTCTCACTGTAGGAAAAAGTGACCATTTACTTTTTTTGTCAAAATATTTTAACAATTTTTTTTTTTTTTTTTTTTGCTGATCTTTGGCTTTTTTGGGTTTGGTAATGCTTTAAAACAGCACAGGTGATTAGTTTATATCTAATATACCATAATTATCTTTTAATCACTGGTGTACAGGATATAAGTCAGTAAAATTAGTGGGTGAAGAAGTCGTTTTTTCTTAAACTGACTAATTTCCAAATTTAACAAATGAAATTGCAGCATTTTTAATTTTTCAGGTCTTGGAAATTTAGATAAACTTTTTGGAAAAGTCATGGAAAATTCTTGATAAAAAAGTGTATGAACCCTGACGCTGGCTTTATATTTTGTAGGCATGTTTGTCTTTCTATTAAGATTCATTGGCTTCGTGCCACTCTCTGGGTTTGTACAGTCATGGAAAACCTGGAAAAGTGACTAGTGACTGACTAATTTTCAATTTTAACAAATCAAATTGCAGAAAAAAGTTTATAATGCTCCACACTGGACATTTTGAATACTATTTAAAGTCATTTTCAGCTCTTGGAAATTTAGTCCAAAAGTTTTAGAAAAGTCACAGCAATTTTTTGGTAAAAAAAGTGTATGAACCTTGCACTCTTCTTTAACAATGGAGTTGATAATAATATAGTAATTTTTATGTAATTGCTGTTGTTAAGGTTTACCTAATGCATAATAATTGTATGCCTTACTATAATGACATAATTACTGCATGTATAACATATAAGCCAATGCATCTTGCAGTGGTAATTTATTTTATTGGTAATGTTCAATAATGTTTTTGCATTACACTAACTTTACATTATTATTTAACCACATTACTACTCTACTACTACACCATTGTAAAAGTTGTATAGTAGCATTTAACCTTCTAAAATAGTCGTGTTTGGTATTATTTCTTCATCAGAATCTCAACAATTGAAGTAAGTGTTTTCAAGTATTAGTGCACCTTCTTGTTATAACTTAATAGTGTTTCAAGCCTTTCTCCACTAGTCCTTGTCTCTGAACAAAATGTTACTTTTTCATTATTTGCTTCATGAGGCATTTAAACATGCTATTGTTCATGCTAATCATAATTGCAAGTTGTCAAAACTAGGGCTGCACAATATATTGCAAATTTATTGTTATTGCAATATCAGTAAACACATTATCCGTATCACAGGACATGTGTATCGCTATGGTCTTCCATCTGACAAAGATTTTCACTCAGAATCAAATCAAGGCTGTAAATAAAAATGTGTTGTGAGAAAATAAAAATATTCAAAATATAAGTGCAGATTTAGTCACCATTTCCTAAAATTGGTCTTAATTTAGCTTTTTTTTTTTCTAGCTTAGGTTTAGTCTTTATTACGTTATGATTTTGACACAGTTTTGACTAAAACATACAGGGACTTATATTTCTGCTTTAATTTAATTTACCATGTGTCAAAATAGTATAAAAATATCAATCATGTTGTCATGGCTGTATTAAACATAGATATTGTGTGTTTTTTCAGTATCTTGTAGCCCCAGTGAAAACTGTAATTTTACCACAGCTGTAAGATGAGGAAAAACCTTTTAAAGGCATACTTGCACACTCAATTAAATGTCAAAAAGATTAATTTGATAATGTTTTGGCTAAGCAGGCTTATTCAAATCATTGTATTGATCTTTAGACCTTTTAAATGCCTTTGAAATGCCTAAATATGACTTTGGAAAAATTAAATGACTTCTGCCTGTTCCTAGCCAGGTTTTTACAATTTGTAAGCTCTTATTGTGAAGTGTGGGAGATCTTCTGCCCAGTCACACACATAGTCATCTAAATGGTTTTGCAGTGATCTTGTAACTTGTGATTTTTGTCTTGGTTTTGTCTTCATTGCCCCTGAAGCAGTGAGTCAGCACTTCACTACAAACAGAATGCTTTGGAATGAATAGTTCCAAATGCTTCTTGAATATCAACTTGTAATGAGTCGTCCATTTACCTCCCTCTTCCTTTCCCCAGCCCTCCTTGGCTATTCCTTCCTTCCAGTAAGGTGGGGGACGGGGGTTGCCCCGGAGATGGGCAGACCAAGTCATTTGAGGTGGCGCGACAAGTATATAACTGTAATTCATTTCAAACTCAATTTCGTTTTATGTATTTAGTATCAACAGCTTCTGGGGGCCCCCCAGGGGGGCGCTGGCACTTTGGGAACCCCTGTATTAGTAGAACATATATAGGCTTACCGCCAAATGTTTTGTCACAAAC
Organism: Bostrychus sinensis; assembly: GCA_020698575.1. Lineage (NCBI taxonomy): Eukaryota > Metazoa > Chordata > Actinopteri > Gobiiformes > Eleotridae > Bostrychus > Bostrychus sinensis. Next base: position 39,890,141 of record CM036247.1, read on the forward strand.
TCTCAAACTGACTAGTTTCTCCTTTGTAAAAAGTGCTAACAGAACCTGATCCTGAGATCACGAGAATGATTTTTACCTTCACGAGAATCTTGTGACATTTTGATCTCGCAAGATCACAAGATTGTGAGATCTTGTCACATCTCTACTGGTGGTAACTCTTTCCGTGCCTTTCGTGCCTAATTCCTGGAAGAGCACCTCACTAGACACTCAGTTTTTACCATCTTTCACTCATTGATGCAATCCCCCATCTTTTTTTTTTTTTTTTTTTTTTTTTTTTTTTTTTTTTAATTGGGATAATCCATGAAAAAATAAGACCTTAAATTTGTATTCAGGCTTTTCTTTCAAACACCTCTTCACTGGCTTCAACAGTTGTCAGCACTAGCTACAAACACCAACACAAAGACTGGGTTTGCGTTGGGTAATACGAGATCTTCATAGTAATTTAAGGGAAGCTCAAAACGTAACTAGATGTCATGTATTAGTACTTTACAGCAGCATTTTATATTTAATCAAATAAAAGCAGAAAAGGAAGCTCTTCTGTTGTATATCTATAACTTAAATTAAACTCTTAGCTCAAAGTTTAGTGCCAGACTGTTGCAATCCCGCCTCATTTAACTGTGCAAGGTGGCAGCCAACACTGCAATAGATACATATTCTCCACTATTGAATGTTTTCAACCAACAATAAATGGGAGTGTGTCAAATGCATCCAAACACGAAATTGCAAAAGCTTGAGGCTACATGCTTTTCTTGTAATAAAATCTGAATAATAAAGCCTGTATTACGTTTTAAGTCCTTTTCTTAGTTTTTACATATTATTTCTAATACAATATTGTATTAGATGATTGAACTTCTTTTTTTTTTTTGCACAGCGCCCCCTTAGTTATATGTATAAATGGTTAATACAGGCACAGTTAGATTCAAATGTGTCTTCTTATGTCTTCAGACGGGGACAAAGGGCCATTCGTCTGTGGAGGATGCCAAAGCCACGATGGACCTCTACAAAGTGGTTGAAGTGGAATATGAGAGGTCGCTGGCCTCAACAACAAAGACAGATGGAAGCTTGTTAGAAAAATAAATGACATAGCTGTCATGGACATGATTCTTGAGTCCTGGTTTTAAAAATAAAGCTGGTTACATTTAAACTTTTAGTGACTGTAAGCCTGAAAGGGTACCAAGCAGTCCCATTTATTCTCAGGTACATATGAAATGATGGTGCTACAGCCTCAAGATACCACAATATCACTAACTGAGTATCATGTACTGGTAACAGAATCAGTGTCTGTGCTGACCTTATTTTGATATTTTAAGTAGAATATTTTATCTACCATCAAATTGCAAATTCTGGTTTGGTGAGTTGTGAGTAGTGTATTTAAAAGTACTTTTAAAATTGTAATATTTTGTAAATATTAATTCTTATAAATATATACATTTTTAAGATTGAATTTCTTGTTCCATATTTGTTCACAGTAACTTCACAGTCTTTGTTTTTTTTTGTTTTTTTTTTTTGGTTTGTTTTTTGGATACACAACCATTTGCACTATATTCTGTTTCATAGACGAAAGCATACAGTATACTCAATATAAGTATATTGCTAAAGAAACATGTGGCCAAAGCTTTCCTGACTCACAGTATTAATTAAGAAAACAGATGTTAAAATTGCCAAGATGCTAATACATCCTAAAAACCTAGAAGCTACAATAAATGCTAGCCACTGTAAAAATGGTAATGAAATCTTAGACACTAGTAAGCTAACAGACCCGTTAGCAACACAAAATATGCTAGTTTTCTAATAAGAACTTGAAACATGCAAGTGGTAAAATATGATTTGATTTATGATTTTTTTTCTTTAGCTTTTTTTATTTTTTATTTAATGCAACACACAGGGGAATAAGAGCGCATGAGGGGGATGCATATAAAGAGTGTAAAGACAAAACAGTGTGTGTGTGAATGTGGGTGTAGAGGTGTGTAAAAGGTGGGGGAAAAAAATAAAATTAATTTTAAAAAATGAAAGAAAGAAAAGACAAAAATAGAAACGTAGTGATAATGACTGATGAATAAATGCTTGACTGTTATGCTTTCATTCTGTTGTTATTGTTGTCACCTCACATTGGTATCATATGACTACCACTATTTTTTTTCCCCTTTTATAATTTTTTCAACATGAAACTTCTTCTGCTTGGCTTATTTAGTACAATCAACATAACTAATGAAAATGTTTTTTTTTTTTACATAAATGCAACCCCCTCATCCATGTTTATATTACCTAAATAAATTAGAATCATCTCATCTACAACAGAATTATTCACGCTGAGCAGTGTTGCCAGATGTATAATAATAAAATCCACCTCTGTACGATCAATAATTTAAACACTACCCAAAAGTGTGATAATTCTAAGGCATTATTGTCTAGGTGATCATTTATATTCACATCTTGGTGGCTCACTGTTGGGTTGATCTGGAGTCAAACTCAACCTCAGTATTAACTCTAGGCATATATTTTCTCTGTCAAAACTACTGCAAAAACTAAATTTGTAGTAAGCTCTTAGCATAAACTCGTAAGACAAGATCGCTAACCCTACTGCCAGTTCAACTGCCTCTTGCTATAGCCTTAGTGAGAGAAAGTGGGCAATGGATTCTGCAAATACAATCTTGAAAGAAAAGACAAAGAAGAGAATTAATGAGCCAAAATTAAAGCAATGTGCTGTATAACTTCATTGAGAGCGTGAGTAAGGTTGGTCAAGTTGTTTGTCATTTGATACATGAAATACTGTATGTGTTACTAGTTTTGTCACTCTTCTGGAGACCTTACTGTATATAGACTTTGAGGCTGAGTGACAGTTTGGGTTAGGGGCTGACTGAGCTCAAAACATTCGGGGCTCAAACCACGGTAAAACGGCCTGGCAACGCTTGACAAGCAGAGAGGTGCAGAACAGGCAATTTTATAATTTACCAAACACAAACAATGAATTCCAATTGTTTTTACTTTTATTGCAGATCACTTTATTAAAATATTGCAGACTGCTCAGTATGCAAACACTGGAGTGGAACAGTTCTGTTTAAGTGGACACATCCAGGTCTAGGCCGTGGTCACCTGCAGAAAGATAAGACAACACAAGAAGGCTAGTGATGGTAATACTACAAACCCATTATAAAGACAGTGCACCTTGTAACTGTTTGACGGTAATGAAAAAATGTTGAAAAATCCAATTGTGTTGCTCTACACTTGAGTCTCAATCAGGTGAATCCTCGTAAACAAGGACAAGGCTGCAGCCAAGCTTGTTAAAGCCTGGTTAAGTGGACACAAAGCAATGTACACGAGGGCTTTTTAAAAGGCCATACGTACATGTAAGAATAAGGATCATATTCTCTATTTGCCATTTGACATTGCACTGTAGTTGGAATAGTTACCTGTGACAAACACAGCTCTGTTCATGATCCTAAAGCATCATCTTTAGGAATATGAGAAGAGGGTTATATGATAATTAACAACATGTAGGAATAAATCAACAGTAAATAAAAATCAAATGTGTAGTGGTGTTACATTTATGAGTGCAGTGTATGTCTGTGTCGGTGTGAAAAAATGTAGTAAATATGTAGTTGTATATGTAGTTTTGTATCATTACTCACACTGACAGTATAAATCAAGCAAGAATTATTCAGATGTTCTAAGTCTAAATGTACAAAACTGTATAATGGTATCGTGCCCTCGTCAACATTACTGACGCTCAGATGTGTTTGGCAGCTTCATTTTAAGCATTTATTATATGGTTTGGTCAATTTGATCACATGAAACCACTAGGTAACCAACGTTAATATGTCCGCAACTCATGTAGCAATTATGCTAATTTTGACACCTGTGTTATATTTAGAAATGGTTGAAAATATAAAAAAAGTCATATTAATTCATTTTAATACTTCTTTAATGTTTCTCTTATGCTGTTAAATTTACACAATAAATTACTAATGTTTTCCTAATTATTAGGATCACGGATGTAGAGTGGGGGCCATCAACATCTCAACTGATAAAATGGGGGTCACTTGGAAAAAGGTTGGCAACTGTCACTGCGGGATTTGTACAGGAAATAGGATTGGTTCTGCACATGCACTAACTGGAAGTGCACTAGGAAAATTGGCATCAGGGGAGAGGGGGCAGTATCCTATCTAGGTCCATAGATATAAATTAAAATCTGGATGGGGCACCGCCCTCTCTTCACTGATGCCAAATTTTCTAGTGGCTGCTCTGTGGAACTGCAGTACGGCCCAGAAAGGATTTTTCCCATAGAGCGCAATGTAAAAAGAAACGCCTGGTGCTCGGCTGACAGGACACCTACAGCTTTCAAAATGGTCGAATTTTGTAGTGATTATTATCTATTTTCACACCATGGACTTTTTCCCTCTTCGAAATCACTCCCATTGGTCAGAGCTGATTATGTGGTATGTGGCGCTACACTGCGCTTGCTCGAGGCCTGCAGTGCACCTGCTCTATGGGCCGCACAACGCGGAAGTAATGCGGAAGAATTTTTGAATTTTTTTTTTGGCATTACGTGCCAATGAGCACGGCTATTGAAAATAACAGCGGTCGTGACGTCATTCATTATCCAGTTCTATAATACATCCATGTCTAGGTCTTATTATACATCCACGATGAGCCCATTGAACCCAGCAAATGCTAAAAATGCTCCACTGACAAAAAAGTTCAGGCCAGGCCATGGCTGGGCCAGCACAGGCAAAAGAGAAGATCTGAGAGGATCAGCCAATCAGAGAGAGGTCTGGTGGTGGCCCACTGGTGTTGATTGACAGACCTGTGAGATTCTGCTGTTAAAAGTAATGCTAAAATAAAAAGGCCCTAGGCATTATGAAATAAATACAACATGAAATAAATAAAAATAACATCATAAAATAAAAAAATAAATAGCATAATGCAATATATTTCATAACAATGGACTGTATTTAACGAATAATGCTTGTAATTTTATAAATGAATCATACTTTTACATAATGGTCTTTATTTATTTATATATTGAGTATTTCTTACAAATTGTTGCATTTATTTATTTATTTAATTTTGATCAAAACACTACACTACAGCAGAGCTACACTTGCTTATAAAAGCTTAGCTATAGCCTTATTCCAGTATATTGTCTATTGACAGTTGCTGTATCTTTCAGACAGTTATAGGTGGTGTCTAGCATATGTGATGCAGATGCTAGTTTTACACGTCTTACTGGTAACTCAATTAGATGTTGTTGATGAAGTATGTTACAAAAGGCTAATTACTAAGTAAGTTCAATTGTGATTTTTATCTTTACAGGCTAGGATACAGAGGCTGAACCTTCAAGAAAGTCATCAACTGTTTGAGCTCTGTCTCACCCACTAACCTAGTTGATCTTGTGGACACCACCAATCCTCCTCCCAATCCTGCAGAGCCCCCTCTTGCACAGCCACAGACCTGGTGTGTCTGTGGGAACTGCCGGAAGATGCCCACACTCTTGGAACAAAATGTTGCGACAACAAGACTGTATATCTGTCATGTCACATGGATTTGTACAGTATATAATCTAGGAATGGTTCCTGCATCTTACAAGGCAAATCTAGAATGATCTACAGGCAGAGGATGACTCACAAGAACTTGGAGAAAGCTACAGACAATTTACATTTGCTGCATACTGACAGTTTGTTGTGTGGTAGTGTGGTGTTCTTGGGCCAGGTCAGAGAATTGACTAAATTGTTGTGTATGGAAGATTTGAGACCGGTTTCCAGATCCTCATCGCAATTATGTAGGTTTTATACCATCAAGAATGTAAGTGCATATGCTTATTTGTTGGTTCTGTGCAATGCATACATAATACCTCAGTGGGATGTTTACTGTGAACACTTTAAAAAAAAATTTCTGAAGACATGTTTTATTAAAGTTTTGCTTACTTTGTTACCCTTCAAAGTTTTTTGTAAATTGAAATGTATATTTCTGGACTTGTTTTACATCTTAATAAAATAAACCTCTTTGTTATATATAAATATTTTTAAAAAAAACTTTGTAAAGATCACACCATTCACAGTGTCGGGTCAGTAGTAATCAATCACAGCTATATTTACATGTACACTTTTTAAAATAAACCTCTAATGAATCTCCTCTCCTGGAGAAATGAAAATAATTTAAAAAATTAAAAAAATAGACAAATGTTCGAAAAGAAATGTCAGACTTTATTTTTATAACTCTTTATATTGCTCAATAAAATACAACAGTGGGAAGGAGTCAGATGGGTCAATGGATGCTTCACAGTTCTGGAGAGAGCCCTGTGAAAAGTGGTCATGATGCAAGAACCCAACAGCCACTGATGTACGCCTGTCACATGATGAAGCAATCCAGTCCATAGGTCCTGTAATAACAGAAATTGTTTCCATTACTATACACAGTCTATAAAACATCACAGTACATACCAGATAATCAAATTAGATTTTTTTAACCTACCATAAACTCTTCTGCTTGCTTACAGCAGTCCCAGAAGTGGTTTGTGATGTCCCAGTTCCAAGAGAGCAGTAAGGCACAATCCCTCTGCTGCCCTGCCTAAAGACATAGATATGGTCAACACTATTACAGTGTAAATAAGTACATATATACATAGTATATATACATTGTATATACATATAGTGGAAAGAAAAAGTATTGGCACCCCTTGGAAATACTAGGATTTTTGCATGATTTGGTCATAAAATGTGATCTGATCTTCACCTAAGTTACAACAATAGACAAACACAGTCTGCTTAAACTAATGCAAAAAAAAAAAAAAAAAAAAAAAAAAAATTAATGTAGGGTAGAAAAAGTATTGGAACCCCTAGGCTAGTGACCTCTTCAAGAGCTAACTGAAGTCAGGTGTCAGCCAACCTGGGGTCCAATCAGTGTGAGAAGATTGGGGGTGTGGGTTAAAGTGGCCCTGACCAATAAAAAACACCCCGCAGTTTTGAGTTTGCCATTCTGAAGAATGATGTGAACTATGCGGCGCACAAAAGAGCTCTCAGAAGACCTACGAGTAAGAATTGTTGATTTGCATAAAGCTGGAAAGGGTTACAAAAGTATCTCTAAGAGCATTGATGTTTATAAGTCCACGGTACGAGTGACTAGGAGTGATTGTCCTGTAAAGATGACCTCAAGAGCACAGTGCAGAATGCTCAGTGAGGTGAAGAAGAATCCTAGAGTGTCAGCTAAAGACTTACAGAAATCTCTGGCACAAGCTGACATCTTTGTTCACAAATCTACAATGGGTAAAACATTGAACAAGAATGGACTTCATGGGAGGACACCACAGAGGAAGCTACTGCTGTCCAAAAAAAATATTGCTGCACGTTTAAAGTTTGCAAAAGAGCTCCTAGGTGTTCCACAGCACTACTGGCAAAATATTCTGTGGACAGATGAAACCAAAGTTGAGTTGTTTGGAAGGAACACACAACGCTATGTGTGGAGAAAAAAAGGCACAGCACACCAACATCAAAACCTCATCCCCACTGTGAAGTATGTTGGAGGGAGCATCATGGTTTGGGGCTGCTTTGCTGCCTCAGGGCCTGGACAACTTGCTATCATCAACAGTAAAATGAATTCCCGAGTTTATCCAAACATTTTGCAGGAAAACTTAAGACCATCTGTCCACCAACTGAAGCTCAACAGAGGATGGGTGATGCAACAGGATACTTACCCAAAACATAGAAGCAAATCAACAACAGAATGGCTTCAACAGAAGAAAATACGCCTTCTGGAGTGACCCAGTCAGAGTCCTGACCTCAGTCCAATTGAGATGCTGTGGCATGACCTCAAAAGAGCGATTCACACCAGAAATCCCAAGAATATTGCTGAACTTAAACAGTTTTGTAAAGAGGAATGGTCCAAAATTCCTCCTGAGCGCTGTGCAGGTCTGATTTTCACTACAGAAAACATTTGGTTGAGGTTATTGCTGCCAAAGAAGGTCAACCAGTTATTAAATCCAAAGGTTCTAATACTTTTTCTACCCTGTACTGTTAATGTTTACATAAATGTTCAATATAAACCTGAAAAAAGTCTTTTTTTTCTTTTTTTTCTTTTTTTTTTTTTTTTTTTGCAGCATTAGTTTAAGCAGACTGTGTTTGTATGTTGTGACTTAAGTGAAGATCAGATCACATTTTATGACCAAATCGTGCAAAAATCCTAGTATTTCAAAGGGGTGCCAATACTCCACAGGTTTTTTTTTTTTCTAATACACCTATTTATAAGCCTGATACTGGGCAATGACAGCAGTTTTAAGAAATATTGCAAAAAATGAATTTATAAAGATCCTTCCTGATACCTTTAACGAGGACTGGCGTTTGGCTGTTCAGTCACACATCTCCTGTCCTTCCCACCTGGCTCTGCCGGTGTCGTAGTTCAAGGAGTTTCAGCACTGCTTGTGTAACTTTGAGGTAATGTTTTAAAAGTTTGTTGAGCCGCGGCAGGTGTTATGTGCTAACTACTTCTGCATTTGTCTAAACAGAATGATCCACTTCCGGTCACAGCTTGTAAGCGAGCAGCCGGACAAGAGCAGCTTCAAAAAACATATTTATGTCTTACACATCGCAAAATAAAAAGTAAACCAAACTAACGCTGCTATGGACTAACACAGTTTAATCCTTCAAACAAGGGTTTTAGCATTTGTGTGTTAAATATTTAACTAATCGCTGAGCACGGTTGTTGTGTCAATTAACTAAACCCGTCACCCGGCGCACTTTATTTCAGATATAATGAAGCCCAAAATTATTCATACCCCTGTCAAATTCTGACTTAAAGTTACTTTTATTCAACCAGCAAGTTTTTTTTTTTTTTTTTTTCTTACCGGAAATGACACAGGCTTCTCCTAAAAGATAATAAAACGATGTACAAGAGGTATCATTGTGGAAAAAAATATTTCTCAGCTTTCATTTACATTTGAACAAAAAGTGGCCAAAATTATTCACCCCCTCCTCAATAATCAATAGAAATATTTCAGCAATCAAACGCTTCCTATAATTGCTGAACAGCTTTTCGCATGTCTCCTTGGTATTTTTGCCTGTTCATCTTTAGCAATGAGCATCAACTCTTTCAGGTTGAGGGTCTCTTTGCCATCACCCTGATCTTTAGCTCCCTCCACAGATTTTCAATTGGATTCAAGTCAGGACTCTGGCTGGGTCACTGCAAAACGTTAATGTTTTTGTCTGCTAGCCATTTCTTCACCACTTTTGCTGTGTGTTTTGGGTTGTTGTCGTGCTGTTTCTCTGCAGACTGCCTGAAGCTGCTTATTTTCAGCTTTGTACTTACTTTCAAATATGTCGGTACGGGCTCTACATTCACTGAGCTGGCTCGCGTGATTATGCCGTCCTCCAAAACAAAACAGTCGCCCTGAAAATGAGCAGCTTCCGACGGCAGACCTTCTAGTGCTACATGTTCCGGTGCAGAAAAATTGTTGTTGTAATGTCATGTGGTTATTTCCAGTGCAGGTAAATGTTATTGTAATGCGGCGGTTTCTTTTTGTAACGTGTGTTTCTGCTTCTGTAATTTGTTGAGCTCTCTGGGCCACCGTATAAAACCCTTGTTTGAAGGATTAAACTGTGTTAGTCCATAGCAGCATTAGTTTGGTGATTTTATTGTACGATGTGTAAGACATAAATATGTTTTTTGAAAGTGCCATTGTGCGGCTGCTCGTGTACAAGCTGTGTTCGGACGTCGATCATTCTGGTTTGGGTTGAGATGTGGCTCTGTGGGTTGGTTGTTTGTACGGCTTGCCAGGTCGCTTGCTGAAGGTCTGGGTCTGGAGAGAAAAGGTTGCTGGTGCGGTTTCATGCGCAGGCCTGCTAGGTTCTGAAAGTTTGGGAAGGAAAAATGTTAAAGGCAGAGAGAATGGCTTGAAAATGGTTAAAGGCACACTGTCTACTGCAGATTTTTAAGGATCTTGCTCAGGGGTCTCTGGTCCTTAGGTGGAATGGCGTGGTTCCAGATCCGAAGGAATTCCTCAGTGGGGACAAAAGTCTTTAGGATCCTCTGTCCCTCATGTCTGTGAAAAAAAAAATCTCATTAGTTTAACCCAGTAGAGGAACATGGGAAATAGAAAACACAGCTACATGATGAACTCAGTTCCTCACCTGACTTCTTGGGCAGCATCCATAGCCATCTGGGACACAGCAACGACCACCCGTTCCCTGAAGTATTTCCCAGTGGCAAAGAGGTTTTCTACTCCAACCCTGTCTACCACCTGCCCCAGATGTTCAGCAGTGCTGGCCCTCACTGAGATGCAGGCGTGCCTGAGGAAGCAGAAAGTGGGGTCACAAACTTCTGTCTACATATGCTTCCATACAGTTTACATGTTGGGGATAAAAGGATGTAGTTCTTACCCATGTCCCGAGTTGAGCAGCGCGGTGATGACCTGTCCATAGCTGCAGTTCTGCACCAGGGTGTCCAGGGCTACATTCACCTTCTCCTTTATAAACATTTCTTTGCCCTGGGCCAGACGTAAAATGAGGGCCCGTGCTGTCCTCTCCACCTCGGGGTCCATGAGGACCCGCAGGTGGATGTACAGCAGGGCTATGGAGTCCACTGCAGCACAGGCCACACAGGAGCGCAGGTTCTTCACCTGAGAGAGACAAACAGTCAGTTTGACACTGGACACTTTCTTAAAAGGTGTCTAAAGAAGCTCAGAGAGAAAACCTACCTCATCTATCAGCACCAGGCAGACCTCGTGGAGTTTAGCCTTCACTGTGTTTTTGTGCTGGACGATTAGTGTCTGTAATGTGTCCATCGCAGACATCTTCTTCTGCCTGTTGGATCAAAAACACATTTCTCAATACATCGGCCATAAAGTCTGACAAGCATTTTACTCTATGTGGAGAGTTAAAAAGAACATTACCAGTCGTTGGTCCCCAGCAGTTTAAAACACTCTGCCAGATGCTCAGAGGGGTTTTTTAAGGGCTGAGCATCAGCCTTCAGCTCCATCAGGGCCCGTACTGACTCCCGTCCTCTCACAGTGTTGCCTGTGAACAAACACACACAGAATGAGCCAATGATGTGTATAAGTGACTTTAGTAATAAAGAGTAACAGATTAAAACAAGTGGACAAACCTGGTCCAGTGGTAGGCTTTAGGGTCACACCAGGATGAGGTCTGTGGGCCTTGGGCCGGGGGCCTTTAGGAGGAGTGGGCACTGTAGCCTCAGAGGCCTCAACAGGGGCCTGAGGGACAGGAACCCGAGGGACAGTAGCCCGGGGTGCAGCTGCCTGGTGTGCAGGGGGCTGAGAAACAGGGGCCGGTGCAGGGGCCCAAGCCTGAGGTTTAGGGGCCTCAGGCTTAGAGGGCTGGTGACAGTGGCGAGGGCAGCCACTTTGGAGTTGCTGGAATGACTCCACCAGAGCATTAATTTTTTTTGTGGCTGTGAGCAGCCTGCAGCCAGCCACCACCTTCACTGTGGATAAGAACAGACAGGAGCTGGGTTACATACTTTCATCTAATTTAATCCATGTTGAACATTTCCAAAGTTAAAATGAAGATCATGAGACAGTGGTGTTAAATGAACTGACCTTCTCCTTTCATTTTTAAAGTGGGAATGAGGGATTCATTCCTCCGGGGCAGACGCCATGCTGGGACAGGTGAAATAGGGGTGCTTTCAGGCGTCCATGGGGGCAGACTCCTCAGCTCCTCAGGGGTCTGACTGTCCGGCCTGAGGCTGTCAGACAAACTGTCCCAGTCTTCCTCAGTGCAGGTGCTGTTTCTCTCAGAGCTCTGCCTAAGAGCACCTGAGGGTGGAGATGGGGCCAGGGGCAGGTCCTGGCACCTCAGTCCCATCCTCTGGAGCACCGCTTTAGTCCGAGCGTTGTCCTGGGACAACAGACTGTCAGCGTGTCGACTGAGGGCTGCTCTGTGGACCTCCTGCTGTCTCTGGATCTGGTCCATCCTCTCATGTGTGGCCTGTGGATATAAACAACAGTTTGTGTTTTAATACTGCATTACAATATTACTGTATAAAGTGTATGCTGCAGATTTTTTCTTAAACAGTAAATCAGGACAGGGATTAAATATGATGATTGGAAAGACAGATTTTTTAACTAAAATTAAAATGTGGTGCACCCCTATGGAGCAGCTGTCCCAGGTCACTGAGCCTGCAGAGTCACCACTCTGTCTCTGTGTCTACAGGGGGGGCCCCGGACACTTTACCACTGAGGCACAGAGAGGCTCCTGACTCCACTGGAAGAGCACACACTCTACAAAAATGGCACTGTAAGGTCAGCTGCCAAGTGGACAAGGAAAGCACTTAGCTCAACTTCCAAGTCCGTTTCCCACTGGACCCTCAGTGGTAACAGAATTTGTAGAAATGCGTTTTTCATAAAAAAGCCAGACCAATTTCTTTTTAGTAAAACTATGTTCAGCAAATTTAGGAAGAAAGAATATGAATATGAGCTGTAATATATACTGCACTATTTAAAATGAAAAGGTCATAAAATTCCCTTTTTCAAACAGATTACAGATAAATCTTAAACTTTTGTAACACAAGTCATCAGATATACTAATTCCCATTCCAGGCCTTAGATGTACACAGTATCAGGGTATTATTTTTTACTTTTGATCCTAGTTTATGTATAAAAAACATATCTGAAAGTATGAGATGTAAGAGCCAGTTCTTACCAGGTTGTCTCCAAGACCATAGCTGATCCTGGTCCTCCTGTTGTTTTGGAGTAAACTCCTTTGCTCCATCCAGGTTTGCATGATTAAAAAGTTCAAATTCAAAGTTTGTTTTCAGAAAACACTTGAGTACGTCTGACTTCTTCAGAGATCTCTAACTAACTGACTGTTGAGTGAGTTTAACCTGACATGTTCTAAAGGTGAATTCTAGAATTTTTATTTGTGACACTGAGTTTGCTAAATGACATCATCGTTTCTGTGGAAACGAGCTATGTCCATACTGTTGTTGTATGTATATGTTCATAAACATTTTTTGATTGATTAAAAGACAATTTTTCATTTGATGAAATCCAGCTTTACTCCATCATAAAATAAAGATGTAAAGGTACAAATATAAATGAAGATGTGCTCATTTATGAACTGTCCCAGTCTCATCCCATTGCAATAGGCCAGTGAAGTTCTGGCATCAGCCTGTTCATACACAGCTGCACCAACCACAGTGAAACATTCACTATTCAGACCACCATTCAGTGAGGAATAAGGAGACAGAGGGAGCAATGGAAAGATTATGTAGGGTCGATCCTGTGTTCTGGTGATGTGACCACAATATTTGTATCTCTGTGATTGTTGTGACTGAAGCCTGGCCCTGTTCTACAAAGCTAGGTGAAATGATCCTGGATATGTCTCTGCTCCCGAAACCAAACATGAGCCCCCAGTCCTACGAAGGAGGTTACCAACTCACTGAGTCAACTCTGGGTTTGTCTGTGGAGCTGTGAACTCCCTCTACCCCTACAGCAAGGCACATATCTCTAACGGGGCGGTAATAGCTCAGTAGGCCCACTAACTGGAGGGTTGGCAGCAAGATCCCCGCTGCTGGCATTGCTGGATTTTTTTTTTGTTTCCAATACTTTTGAATAAGTAAATGTGGCCAGGGGAACATCATTGCTGTTCCTCAGAAATGAACATAACAGGTGGGTTAATGTAGGGCAGTGGTTCTCTTAACTGTTCACACCAAGTACCACCTCAGAAAAAATTTTGGCTTTGCAAATTTACTAAAATGAGCATTACTACATGGGGACTAAACCTGGAATAAACCTGGACTAAACCAAGTCTGAACTAGGACTAAGCAGAGGTTGACAGTTGAAATTTAATCACCAGTCAGAGCCAAACTAAAAGAGAAATAATATAATTCAATAATATTAAGCTAAATAATCATTCAACTAAAAAAAAAAAAAAAAAAAAAAAAAAAAAAGCTCTGTACAATAACATTAGCTTTACTTGGGTTATAAATACAGTAGACTTCATTTACTAATAATGAAAAATGCCTCAAATAATGATCTTACAGTTAAAATGCTCTGTTGGCCAAAATTTGTTTTAAGGCATGTACAAGTATTTTGGTTGATTTGAATTAAATGTTATTTAAATTATCCATTTAGAGTAGATGACTCAAAATAACCACACTTTGTGTTTGTGCAAACGTTTTACAATAAGTACCACCTCAGCAGATATTTGGCTTTACAAGTACAATTTCACAGACTGAAATGAGCTGTAGTAAATAAGGACAAAGCAGGGACTAAACCAGGAAGAAATCAGATTTATTTCTGTACTAAGTTTGTTTTTTTGTATCTTTTGAGTTTTCAAGTTGACAATGTGATAATTGCACATTTCATCTCACACATTCTCAGACACTATAAAGCAAAGCATAGAATTTAAAAGGCAGCTTTATTGGATTTCCTTACCCCCTGGGTCAAGTTATTGGCAGACCTACCCTGGATTAGCTTGTTCATACACACCACTACAGGTATTCACAGTCACAGCACAGCATCAGCCATATAATATGTTTTTATTACTTAGCCGTCAGGAATTTGTCAATTAGGAATGCCTAATTAGAAATACAACACACTGTATTTAAGCTGGACATGTCGGAACCAGAACTGAAACTTGAAATTTTAATCCTAATTGGGAATTTGTATTTTTAGCCACGATGACCAGATGTGGCCAATAAATTCTGGTGAGCATAGGTCACCATGAAGGTATTACATAATGTCATTAGGTGCACTTGTAAAAGCAAATTCTCTTTGAAAATTAAAATGTAATCTGCACACTCCACCAGAGTTGCACAGGGGCCATTATGATGGGGCCAAATTGCAAGATCTGCACTAATAAGATACTTAGACTCAGTATTTCCAGTTAAATCATGGTGGTTTCCACAACTTAAGCTTATTTTTTTTACCCCATAGTCTAAAACTGAATTGAAAATATAAGTCTTTTTTTAATAGTTTAATGCACTTAAGATGCATCAACTGCTACTGATGCTGATGAGGTTGTGGCTTAAACCTAAATTCATTATTTGTTGGTACATAATTATAAAGACACACACTTGCTGTTAACCTGTGCAAAAATTGCCTTACATTTTTGAATTAGAAACATTAGAAACAGATATACTCAAATCTTACTAATCTAAAAGGTTAAAAATCTAATCAGCACTAAACTGATACAATAGGTTTTTTCCACAGACTAACTCTAAATTTGGGGATGTAATTTTGGGGATTAAATACTTTGGTATGTAAAAAAGTGATTCCAATCTTTAAAAAAGGTGACAGCTGTCCATAGCCCCTGAACCTCCAAAACTCCTGTCAAACCATTGCAGTGAACTAGAAAGAAAACACAGAACAGGATAGCATATTTGTAAGTGCACTAAAATAACACAACCCAACTTTTGGAGCACATGCATTCAGCTAATGATAATAAAGACATTTGATAAAAATCAAGTTTAAAGTCATTTTCTGGTTATCCTGAACCGTACAAATATAACACTGCTGAATGTCTGCTCTGGTAACTTTACAATTTGTGAAAAGTATTAACTATGCCCTATGCTGCTAGCTTAGCTGCTGCTGATCCATGGCGTTGCATACCATGCTAAGTGCTAACAGAGCCTCACACATACTGGAGAAGCTGCTTTTGTAACAGGCTTTACAGTATTACTTATTTTATTGGCAAATACTGAATATTATTTATGACCCGGCCAAATTCAGCACAGCATTACAGCTATTGTAGCTAGCATCTTTGTGTTTTGTTACTGAACTTGCAGCACATCGTTGATAATATGTACCTTTTTCTAATTTTTAGCCTTTTAAAAACCAGGATAATTCCTTTTCAAAATTGTGCACAACTTAATATGACTGCTTTTTAACCATGCATAATGGCACACCATTTTTCTTAGATAGGCCTTGATGTCAACTTACAAACCTCAAGAATATTGTCTCCCTGGACAAAGAAAATACTCATTCCATGAAATGTCAGAAAATTACGTAGATATTCTGTGATTTACTCACCAGAAGATGCTCAGTACAGTGGAGGGGACAGAAAACAGCTTTGCTATCTGCTCCAGGTAAACTCCACCCATGTCGGGTGAAATTTAAATTCAACACTGGTGTAGTGTAACAGCTCCAACAATTCACTCTCAGGTTCTACACTCAGTTTCAACTCCAACTCTTTTTGGTGAATCACACTCTTAGTGTATAATTAAATCACAAAACTGTTGAAATAATTTCAGAGGACCTACACTTTACTCAAAACAACACCAACACTGTGATTTTAACACTAATGAAATTGCTGTGTTGTCAGAATGGACCCTATAGTTATGAAGCACATTCAGAAGGTCCATATATCATACTTTTTTATTTCAAAAAGTGCACTGTACTTTCCTGAAGTCTTTAAAACATGTTAGTGCTACAAAATAAATAAATAAATAAATAAATAAATAAATAAATAAATAAATAAATAAAATACATGTTTATTTTTCTTTTACTAAACTTTGTCAGCATTTACGGAAGCGCATAGTAATCACCAAAAAAAAAAAAAAAAAACTATCTCGTAATTACGAGATAGTTTGCGCTTCCGTAAGCATTAAAGCTGCTGGTTTATAAATGGTACTGCAGTCTAAATTCACACAAAATCAAATCAGTGGTCTCTTTTCTGATTGGATGATCGGCAATGCAGTTTTAGAACCAAAACAAAAAATGTCAATAAAAACAACTTGGGCATTGTGTAAAACATATTTTTAATTGTTAATAACTTAACTGTACCATTGTTATCAGTAAAATTAATATTTGATTTAAAAATGTTTACATGATATCTTTGGGCACATGTGGGTAATTTATATGAAATATAAATGCTGCTCATAGCAGCTTTAAGTAAAAAAAAAAAAAAAAAAAAAAATGCTAATATTCATGCTAATATTTTAATATTTGACACGCGTGCATCATCATGTAGGCTAGTTCAGCTCCTCGCTGGAGTAGATTGGGGGTGGGGGGTTAGCCCATGTCTTATTTAATTTGTCTTAACCGTGGACTGTGAGGGGCAGGACCCGGGAGAGGAGGGGGTGCTGCTTTTATTTATACCGAGCCCCAGCCCAGCGCCTCTTCCCTCTGCTCTGCTCACCTCTTGTCTCCGGGCAGCAGCTGCAGCGGAGGGTGGCTCTGGGGTACGGTGCTGTTCAGAGCGGACCGCGCGAGACTGAGGACAAGCCGCGTGCGTGCACCTGTCCTGTCCTGTCCTGAGAAGACGGGGGAAACTTTCAGGATGACCTCTGAAACCTGGAGCCAAAGGTTAGTCTGAAATTCTTTATAACATTTCACTCATACCATGCTTATAACTGAACCTAAGTTTAGGATTTGTTCACTAAGGGCATGCTATCAGTTATCTTAGCTTACTGTTTTTTTATGTTAGCTAAAGTTAGCTTAGTGGAAAACTTGAATGATTAGCAAATGCTAGCTTTATATTTTGTAGGCATTTTTGTCTTTCTATTAATATTCATGGGGTTTGTGCCACTCTCAGGGTCAGTCATGGAAAACCTGGAAAAGCAATTTTCAGGCCCTGGAAAACGTTGAGAATTTTATATTTTAGTGTAAAGTTTTGGAAAGGTTTGGGAACTGTGAACAGCCTGAGTAACATTGGGCCACTACTAGTTAAACCTGTGCCAGCTAGAATACAGTAAATGTTCTCACTGTAGGAAAAAGTGACCATTTACTTTTTTTGTCAAAATATTTTAACAATTTTTTTTTTTTTTTTTTTTGCTGATCTTTGGCTTTTTTGGGTTTGGTAATGCTTTAAAACAGCACAGGTGATTAGTTTATATCTAATATACCATAATTATCTTTTAATCACTGGTGTACAGGATATAAGTCAGTAAAATTAGTGGGTGAAGAAGTCGTTTTTTCTTAAACTGACTAATTTCCAAATTTAACAAATGAAATTGCAGCATTTTTAATTTTTCAGGTCTTGGAAATTTAGATAAACTTTTTGGAAAAGTCATGGAAAATTCTTGATAAAAAAGTGTATGAACCCTGACGCTGGCTTTATATTTTGTAGGCATGTTTGTCTTTCTATTAAGATTCATTGGCTTCGTGCCACTCTCTGGGTTTGTACAGTCATGGAAAACCTGGAAAAGTGACTAGTGACTGACTAATTTTCAATTTTAACAAATCAAATTGCAGAAAAAAGTTTATAATGCTCCACACTGGACATTTTGAATACTATTTAAAGTCATTTTCAGCTCTTGGAAATTTAGCCAAAAGTTTTAGAAAAGTCACAGCAATTTTTTGGTAAAAAAAGTGTATGAACCTTGCACTCTTCTTTAACAATGGAGTTGATAATAATATAGTAATTTTTATGTAATTGCTGTTGTTAAGGTTTACCTAATGCATAATAATTGTATGCCTTACTATAATGACATAATTACTGCATGTATAACATATAAGCCAATGCATCTTGCAGTGGTAATTTATTTTATTGGTAATGTTCAATAATGTTTTTGCATTACACTAACTTTACATTATTATTTAACCACATTACTACTCTACTACTACACCATTGTAAAAGTTGTATAGTAGCATTTAACCTTCTAAAATAGTCGTGTTTGGTATTATTTCTTCATCAGAATCTCAACAATTGAAGTAAGTGTTTTCAAGTATTAGTGCACCTTCTTGTTATAACTTAATAGTGTTTCAAGCCTTTCTCCACTAGTCCTTGTCTCTGAACAAAATGTTACTTTTTCATTATTTGCTTCATGAGGCATTTAAACATGCTATTGTTCATGCTAATCATAATTGCAAGTTGTCAAAACTAGGGCTGCACAATATATTGCAAATTTATTGTTATTGCAATATCAGTAAACACATTATCCGTATCACAGGACATGTGTATCGCTATGGTCTTCCATCTGACAAAGATTTTCACTCAGAATCAAATCAAGGCTGTAAATAAAAATGTGTTGTGAGAAAATAAAAATATTCAAAATATAAGTGCAGATTTAGTCACCATTTCCTAAAATTGGTCTTAATTTAGCTTTTTTTTTTTCTAGCTTAGGTTTAGTCTTTATTACGTTATGATTTTGACACAGTTTTGACTAAAACATACAGGGACTTATATTTCTGCTTTAATTTAATTTACCATGTGTCAAAATAGTATAAAAATATCAATCATGTTGTCATGGCTGTATTAAACATAGATATTGTGTGTTTTTTCAGTATCTTGTAGCCCCAGTGAAAACTGTAATTTTACCACAGCTGTAAGATGAGGAAAAACCTTTTAAAGGCATACTTGCACACTCAATTAAATGTCAAAAAGATTAATTTGATAATGTTTTGGCTAAGCAGGCTTATTCAAATCATTGTATTGATCTTTAGACCTTTTAAATGCCTTTGAAATGCCTAAATATGACTTTGGAAAAATTAAATGACTTCTGCCTGTTCCTAGCCAGGTTTTTACAATTTGTAAGCTCTTATTGTGAAGTGTGGGAGATCTTCTGCCCAGTCACACACATAGTCATCTAAATGGTTTTGCAGTGATCTTGTAACTTGTGATTTTTGTCTTGGTTTTGTCTTCATTGCCCCTGAAGCAGTGAGTCAGCACTTCACTACAAACAGAATGCTTTGGAATGAATAGTTCCAAATGCTTCTTGAATATCAACTTGTAATGAGTCGTCCATTTACCTCCCTCTTCCTTTCCCCAGCCCTCCTTGGCTATTCCTTCCTTCCTGTAAGGTGGGGGACGGGGGTTGCCCCGGAGATGGGCAGACCAAGTCATTTGAGGTGGCGCGACAAGTATATAACTGTAATTCATTTCAAACTCAATTTCGTTTTATGTATTTAGTATCGACAGCTTCTGGGGGCCCCCCAGGGGGGCGCTGGCACTTTGGGAACCCCTGTATTAGTAGAACATATATAGGCTTACCGCCAAATGTTTTGTCACAAACTCTCAAACTGACTAGTTTCTCCTTTGTAAAAAGTGCTAACAGAACCTGATCCTGAGATCACGAGAATGATTTTTACCTTCACGAGAATCTTGTGACATTTTGATCTCGCAAGATCACAAGATTGTGAGATCTTGTCACATCTCTACTGGTGGTAACTCTTTCCGTGCCTTTCGTGCCTAATTCCTGGAAGAGCACCTCACTAGACACTCAGTTTTTACCATCTTTCACTCATTGATGCAATCCCCCATCTTTTTTTTTTTTTTTTTTTTTTAATTGGGATAATCCATGAAAAAATAAGACCTTAAATTTGTATTCAGGCTTTTCTTTCAAACACCTCTTCACTGGCTTCAACAGTTGTCAGCACTAGCTACAAACACCAACACAAAGACTGGGTTTGCGTTGGGTAATACGAGATCTTCATAGTAATTTAAGGGAAGCTCAAAACGTAACTAGATGTCATGTATTAGTACTTTACAGCAGCATTTTATATTTAATCAAATAAAAGCAGAAAAGGAAGCTCTTCTGTTGTATATCTATAACTTAAATTAAACTCTTAGCTCAAAGTTTAGTGCCAGACTGTTGCAATCCCGCCTCATTTAACTGTGCAAGGAGGCAGCCAACACTGCAATAGATACATATTCTCCACTATTGAATGTTTTCAACCAACAATAAATGGGAGTGTGTCAAATGCATCCAAACACGAAATTGCAAAAGCTTGAGGCTACATGCTTTTCTTGTAATAAAATCTGAATAATAAAGCCTGTATTACATTTTAAGTCCTTTTCTTAGTTTTTACATATTATTTCTAATACAATATTGTATTAGATGATTGAACTTCTTTTTTTTTTTTGCACAGCGCCCCCTTAGTTATATGTATAAATGGTTAATACAGGCACAGTTAGATTCAAATGTGTCTTCTTATGTCTTCAGACGGGGACAAAGGGCCATTCGTCTGTGGAGGATGCCAAAGCCACGATGGACCTCTACAAAGTGGTTGAAGTGGAATATGAGAGGTCGCTGGCCTCAACAACAAAGACAGATGGAAGCTTGTTAGAAAAATAAATGACATAGCTGTCATGGACATGATTCTTGAGTCCTGGTTTTAAAAATAAAGCTGGTTACATTTAAACTTTTAGTGACTGTAAGCCTGAAAGGGTACCAAGCAGTCCCATTTATTCTCAGGTACATATGAAATGATGGTGCTACAGCCTCAAGATACCACAATATCACTAACTGAGTATCATGTACTGGTAACAGAATCAGTGTCTGTGCTGACCTTATTTTGATATTTTAAGTAGAATATTTTATCTACCATCAAATTGCAAATTCTGGTTTGGTGAGTTGTGAGTAGTGTATTTAAAAATACTTTTAAAATTGTAATAATTTTGTAAATATTAATTCTTATAAATATATACATTTTTAAGATTGAATTTCTTGTTCCATATTTGTTCACAGTAACTTCACAGTCTTTGTTTTTTTTGTTTTTTGTTTGTTTTTTGGATACACAACCATTTGCACTATATTCTGTTTCATAGACGAAAGCATACAGTATACTCAATATAAGTATATTGCTAAAGAAACATGTGGCCAAAGCTTTCCTGACTCACAGTATTAATTAAGAAAACAGATGTTAAAATTGCCAAGATGCTAATACATCCTAAAAACCTAGAAGCTACAATAAATGCTAGCCACTGTAAAAATGGTAATGAAATCTTAGACACTAGTAAGCTAACAGACCCGTTAGCAACACAAAATATGCTAGTTTTCTAATAAGAACTTGAAACATGCAAGTGGTAAAATATGATTTGATTTATGATTTTTTTTCTTTAGCTTTTTTTATTTTTTATTTAATGCAACACACAGGGGAATAAGAGCGCATGAGGGGGATGCATATAAAGAGTGTAAAGACAAAACAGTGTGTGTGTGAATGTGGGTGTAGAGGTGTGTAAAAGGTGGGGGAAAAAAATAAAATTAATTTTAAAAAATGAAAGAAAGAAAAGACAAAAATAGAAACGTAGTGATAATGACTGATGAATAAATGCTTGACTGTTATGCTTTCATTCTGTTGTTATTGTTGTCACCTCACATTGGTATCATATGACTACCACTATTTTTTTTCCCCTTTTATAATTTTTTCAACATGAAACTTCTTCTGCTTGGCTTATTTAGTACAATCAACATAACTAATGAAAATGTTTTTTTTTTTACATAAATGCAACCCCCTCATCCATGTTTATATTACCTAAATAAATTAGAATCATCTCATCTACAACAGAATTATTCACGCTGAGCAGTGTTGCCAGATGTATAATAATAAAATCCACCTCTGTACGATCAATAATTTAAACACTACCCAAAAGTGTGATAATTCTAAGGCATTATTGTCTAGGTGATCATTTATATTCACATCTTGGTGGCTCACTGTTGGGTTGATCTGGAGTCAAACTCAACCTCAGTATTAACTCTAGGCATATATTTTCTCTGTCAAAACTACTGCAAAAACTAAATTTGTAGTAAGCTCTTAGCATAAACTCGTAAGACAAGATCGCTAACCCTACTGCCAGTTCAACTGCCTCTTGCTATAGCCTTAGTGAGAGAAAGTGGGCAATGGATTCTGCAAATACAATCTTGAAAGAAAAGACAAAGAAGAGAATTAATGAGCCAAAATTAAAGCAATGTGCTGTATAACTTCATTGAGAGCGTGAGTAAGGTTGGTCAAGTTGTTTGTCATTTGATACATGAAATACTGTATGTGTTACTAGTTTTGTCACTCTTCTGGAGACCTTACTGTATATAGACTTTGAGGCTGAGTGACAGTTTGGGTTAGGGGCTGACTGAGCTCAAAACATTCGGGGCTCAAACCACGGTAAAACGGCCTGGCAACGCTTGACAAGCAGAGAGGTGCAGAACAGGCAATTTTATAATTTACCAAACACAAACAATGAATTCCAATTGTTTTTACTTTTATTGCAGATCACTTTATTAAAATATTGCAGACTGCTCAGTATGCAAACACTGGAGTGGAACAGTTCTGTTTAAGTGGACACATCCAGGTCTAGGCCGTGGTCACCTGCAGAAAGATAAGACAACACAAGAAGGCTAGTGATGGTAATACTACAAACCCATTATAAAGACAGTGCACCTTGTAACTGTTTGACGGTAATGAAAAAATGTTGAAAAATCCAATTGTGTTGCTCTACACTTGAGTCTCAATCAGGTGAATCCTCGTAAACAAGGACAAGGCTGCAGCCAAGCTTGTTAAAGCCTGGTTAAGTGGACACAAAGCAATGTACACGAGGGCTTTTTAAAAGGCCATACGTACATGTAAGAATAAGGATCATATTCTCTATTTGCCATTTGACATTGCACTGTAGTTGGAATAGTTACCTGTGACAAACACAGCTCTGTTCATGATCCTAAAGCATCATCTTTAGGAATATGAGAAGAGGGTTATATGATAATTAACAACATGTAGGAATAAATCAACAGTAAATAAAAATCAAATGTGTAGTGGTGTTACATTTATGAGTGCAGTGTATGTCTGTGTCGGTGTGAAAAAATGTAGTAAATATGTAGTTGTATATGTAGTTTTGTATCATTATTCACACTGGCAGTATAAATCAAGCAAGAATTATTCAGATGTTCTAAATCTAAATGTACAAAACTGTATAATGGTATCGTGCCCTCGTCAACATTACTGACGCTCAGATGTGTTTGGCAGCTTCATTTTAAGCATTTATTATATGGTTTGGTCAATTTGATCACATGAAACCACTAGGTAACCAACGTTAATATGTCCGCAACTCATGTAGCAATTATGCTAATTTTGACAATAAAAATTCAACTGGTTAAGGTTAAACTTAGGGAAAAGGTTAGGGTTAAGTTTAGGGTTAGGAATAGGTTTAGGATTAGTTTATTTTATGTTATTAGTACAAGTATGTGTAAAAATAATATTTGTCTTTTTTTTTTTCCTTTTATTCTGTGCTGGCAACACAGCCATAAACCAACCATAGCCTTATCCCTTTATCTATCATCAAATAAACTCTATTTTTATTGTTTCTTACTTGTTTATCCAAGAAAATTTGATTTTAACAGTCACCAACCTCGTTTGTGATGTAATATGTTAAGGCCCTCCCCCGAGCTAAACGCCAGATTTTTCCTTGCATTATCAGTCCTGAATGATAATGCAAGGAAAAACCAGGCATTTCACCTGTGTTATATTTAGAAATGGTTGAAAATATAAAAAAAGTCATATTAATTCATTTTAATACTTCTTTAATGTTTCTCTTATCCTGTTAAATTTACACAATAAATTACTAATGTTTTCCTAATTATTAGGATCACGGATGTAGAGTGGGGGCCATCAACATCTCAACTGATAAAATGGGGGTCACTTGGAAAAAGGTTGGCAACTGTCACTGCGGGATTTGTACAGGAAATAGGATTGGTTCTGCACATGCACTAACTGGAAGTGCACTAGGAAAATTGGCATCAGGGGAGAGGGGGCAGTATCCTATCTAGGTCCATAGATATAAATTAAAATCTGGATGGGGCACCGCCCTCTCTTCACTGATGCCAAATTTTCTAGTGGCTGCTCTGTGGAACTGCAGTACGGCCCAGAAAGGATTTTTCCCATAGAGCGCAATGTAAAAAGAAACGCCTGGTGCTCGGCTGACAGGACACCTACAGCTTTCAAAATGGTCGAATTTTGTAGTGATTATTATCTATTTTCACACCATGGACTTTTTCCCTCTTCGAAATCACTCCCATTGGTCAGAGCTGATTATGTGGTATGTGGCGCTACACTGCGCTTGCTCGAGGCCTGCAGTGCACCTGCTCTATGGGCCGCACAACGCGGAAGTAATGCGGAAGAATTTTTGAATTTTTTTTTTGGCATTACGTGCCAATGAGCACGGCTATTGAAAATAACAGCGGTCGTGACGTCATTCATTATCCAGTTCTATAATACATCCATGTCTAGGTCTTATTATACATCCACGATGAGCCCATTGAACCCAGCAAATGCTAAAAATGCTCCACTGACAAAAAAGTTCAGGCCAGGCCATGGCTGGGCCAGCACAGGCAAAAGAGAAGATCTGAGAGGATCAGCCAATCAGAGAGAGGTCTGGTGGTGGCCCACTGGTGTTGATTGACAGACCTGTGAGATTCTGCTGTTAAAAGTAATGCTAAAATAAAAAGGCCCTAGGCATTATGAAATAAATACAACATGAAATAAATAAAAATAACATCATAAAATAAAAAAATAAATAGCATAATGCAATATATTTCATAACAATGGACTGTATTTAACGAATAATGCTTGTAATTTTATAAATGAATCATACTTTTACATAATGGTCTTTATTTATTTATATATTGAGTATTTCTTACAAATTGTTGCATTTATTTATTTATTTAATTTTGATCAAAACACTACACTACAGCAGAGCTACACTTGCTTATAAAAGCTTAGCTATAGCCTTATTCCAGTATATTGTCTATTGACAGTTGCTGTATCTTTCAGACAGTTATAGGTGGTGTCTAGCATATGTGATGCAGATGCTAGTTTTACACGTCTTACTGGTAACTCAATTAGATGTTGTTGATGAAGTATGTTACAAAAGGCTAATTACTAAGTAAGTTCAATTGTGATTTTTATCTTTACAGGCTAGGATACAGAGGCTGAACCTTCAAGAAAGTCATCAACTGTTTGAGCTCTGTCTCACCCACTAACCTAGTTGATCTTGTGGACACCACCAATCCTCCTCCCAATCCTGCAGAGCCCCCTCTTGCACAGCCACAGACCTGGTGTGTCTGTGGGAACTGCCGGAAGATGCCCACACTCTTGGAACAAAATGTTGCGACAACAAGACTGTATATCTGTCATGTCACATGGATTTGTACAGTATATAATCTAGGAATGGTTCCTGCATCTTACAAGGCAAATCTAGAATGATCTACAGGCAGAGGATGACTCACAAGAACTTGGAGAAAGCTACAGACAATTTACATTTGCTGCATACTGACAGTTTGTTGTGTGGTAGTGTGGTGTTCTTGGGCCAGGTCAGAGAATTGACTAAATTGTTGTGTATGGAAGATTTGAGACCGGTTTCCAGATCCTCATCGCAATTATGTAGGTTTTATACCATCAAGAATGTAAGTGCATATGCTTATTTGTTGGTTCTGTGCAATGCATACATAATACCTCAGTGGGATGTTTACTGTGAACACTTTAAAAAAAAAATTCTGAAGACATGTTTTATTAAAGTTTTGCTTACTTTGTTACCCTTCAAAGTTTTTTGTAAATTGAAATGTATATTTCTGGACTTGTTTTACATCTTAATAAAATAAACCTCTTTGTTATATATAAATATTTAAAAATAAAACTTTGTAAAGATCACACCATTCACAGTGTCGGGTCAGTAGTAATCAATCACAGCTATATTTACATGTACACTTTTTAAAATAAACCTCTAATGAATCTCCTCTCCTGGAGAAATGAAAATAATTTAAAAAATTTAAAAAATAGACAAATGTTCGAAAAGAAATGTCAGACTTTATTTTTATAACTCTTTATATTGCTCAATAAAATACAACAGTGGGAAGGAGTCAGATGGGTCAATGGATGCTTCACAGTTCTGGAGAGAGCCCTGTGAAAAGTGGTCATGATGCAAGAACCCAACAGCCACTGATGTACGCCTGTCACATGATGAAGCAATCCAGTCCACAGGTCCTGTAATAACAGAAATTGTTTCCATTACTATACACAGTCTATAAAACATCACAGTACATACCAGATAATCAAATTAGATTTTTTTAACCTACCTACATAAACTCTTCTGCTTGCTTACAGCAGTCCCAGAAGTGGTTTGTGATGTCCCAGTTCCAAGAGAGCAGTAAGGCACAATCCCTCTGCTGCCCTGCCTAAAGACATAGATATGGTCAACACTATTACAGTGTAAATAAGTACATATATACATAGTATATATACATTGTATATACATATAGTGGAAAGAAAAAGTATTGGCACCCCTTGGAAATACTAGGATTTTTGCATGATTTGGTCATAAAATGTGATCTGATCTTCACCTAAGTTACAACAATAGACAAACACAGTCTGCTTAAACTAATGCAAAAAAAAAAAAAAAAAAAAAAAAAAAAAAAAAAAAAAAAAAAATTAATGTAGGGTAGAAAAAGTATTGGAACCCCTAGGCTAGTGACCTCTTCAAGAGCTAACTGAAGTCAGGTGTCAGCCAACCTGGGGTCCAATCAGTGTGAGAAGATTGGGGGTGTGGGTTAAAGTGGCCCTGACCAATAAAAAACACCCCGCAGTTTTGAGTTTGCCATTCTGAAGAATGATGTGAACTATGCGGCGCACAAAAGAGCTCTCAAAAAATATTGCTGCACGTTTAAAGTTTGCAAAAGAGCTCCTAGGTGTTCCACAGCACTACTGGCAAAATATTCTGTGGACAGATGAAACCAAAGTTGAGTTGTTTGGAAGGAACACACAACGCTATGTGTGGAGAAAAAAAGGCACAGCACACCAACATCAAAACCTCATCCCCACTGTGAAGTATGTTGGAGGGAGCATCATGGTTTGGGGCTGCTTTGCTGCCTCAGGGCCTGGACAACTTGCTATCATCAACAGTAAAATGAATTCCCGAGTTTATCCAAACATTTTGCAGGAAAACTTAAGACCATCTGTCCACCAACTGAAGCTCAACAGAGGATGGGTGATGCAACAAGATACTTACCCAAAACATAGAAGCAAATCAACAACAGAATGGCTTCAACAGAAGAAAATACGCCTTCTGGAGTGACCCAGTCAGAGTCCTGACCTCAGTCCAATTGAGATGCTGTGGCATGACCTCAAAAGAGCGATTCACACCAGAAATCCCAAGAATATTGCTGAACTTAAACAGTTTTGTAAAGAGGAATGGTCCAAAATTCCTCCTGAGCGCTGTGCAGGTCTGATTTTCACTACAGAAAACATTTGGTTGAGGTTATTGCTGCCAAAGGAGGTCAACCAGTTATTAAATCCAAAGGTTCTAATACTTTTTCTACCCTGTACTGTTAATGTTTACATAAATGTTCAATATAAACCTGAAAAAAGTCTTTTTTTTTTTTTTTTTTTTTTTTTTTTTTCAGCATTAGTTTAAGCAGACTGTGTTTGTATGTTGTGACTTAAGTGAAGATCAGATCACATTTTATGACCAAATCGTGCAAAAATCCTAGTATTTCAAAGGGGTGCCAATACTCCACAGGTTTTTTTTTTTTCTAATACACCTATTTATAAGCCTGATACTGGGCAATGACAGCAGTTTTAAGAAATATTGCAAAAAATGAATTTATAAAGATCCTTCCTGATACCTTTAACGAGGACTGGCGTTTGGCTGTTCAGTCACACATCTCCTGTCCTTCCCACCTGGCTCTGCCGGTGTCGTAGTTCAAGGAGTTTCAGCACTGCTTGTGTAACTTTGAGGTAATGTTTTAAAAGTTTGTTGAGCCGCGGCAGGTGTTATGTGCTAACTACTTCTGCATTTGTCTAAACAGAATGATCCACTTCCGGTCACAGCTTGTAAGCGAGCAGCCGGACAAGAGCAGCTTCAAAAAACATATTTATGTCTTACACATCGCAAAATAAAAAGTAAACCAAACTAACGCTGCTATGGACTAACACAGTTTAATCCTTCAAACAAGGGTTTTAGCATTTGTGTGTTAAATATTTAACTAATCGCTGAGCACGGTTGTTGTGTCAATTAACTAAACCCGTCACCCGGCGCACTTTATTTCAGATATAATGAAGCCCAAAATTATTCATACCCCTGTCAAATTCTGACTTAAAGTTACTTTTATTCAACCAGCAAGTTTTTTTTTTTTTTTTTTTTCTTACCGGAAATGACACAGGCTTCTCCTAAAAGATAATAAAACGATGTACAAGAGGTATCATTGTGGAAAAAAATATTTCTCAGCTTTCATTTACATTTGAACAAAAAGTGGCCAAAATTATTCACCCCCTCCTCAATAATCAATAGAAATATTTCAGCAATCAAACGCTTCCTATAATTGCTGAACAGCTTTTCGCATGTCTCCTTGGTATTTTTGCCTGTTCATCTTTAGCAATGAGCATCAACTCTTTCAGGTTGAGGGTCTCTTTGCCATCACCCTGATCTTTAGCTCCCTCCACAGATTTTCAATTGGATTCAAGTCAGGACTCTGGCTGGGTCACTGCAAAACGTTAATGTTTTTGTCTGCTAGCCATTTCTTCACCACTTTTGCTGTGTGTTTTGGGTTGTTGTCGTGCTGTTTCTCTGCAGACTGCCTGAAGCTGCTTATTTTCATTCACTGAGCTGGCTCGCGTGATTATGCCGTCCTCCAAAACAAAACAGTCGCCCTGAAAATGAGCAGCTTCCGACGGCAGACCTTCTAGTGCTACATGTTCCGGTGCAGAAAAATTGTTGTTGTAATGTCATGTGGTTATTTCCAGTGCAGGTAAATGTTATTGTAATGCGGCGGTTTCTTTTTGTAACGTGTGTTTCTGCTTCTGTAATTTGTTGAGCTCTCTGGGCCACCGTATAAAACCCTTGTTTGAAGGATTAAACTGTGTTAGTCCATAGCAGCATTAGTTTGGTGATTTTATTGTACGATGTGTAAGACATAAATATGTTTTTTGAAAGTGCCATTGTGCGGCTGCTCGTGTACAAGCTGTGTTCGGACGTCGATCATTCTGGTTTGGGTTGAGATGTGGCTCTGTGGGTTGGTTGTTTGTACGGCTTGCCAGGTCGCTTGCTGAAGGTCTGGGTCTGGAGAGAAAAGGTTGCTGGTGCGGTTTCATGCGCAGGCCTGCTAGGTTCTGAAAGTTTGGGAAGGAAAAATGTTAAAGGCAGAGAGAATGGCTTGAAAATGGTTAAAGGCACACTGTCTACTGCAGATTTTTAAGGATCTTGCTCAGGGGTCTCTGGTCCTTAGGTGGAATGGCGTGGTTCCAGATCCGAAGGAATTCCTCAGTGGGGACAAAAGTCTTTAGGATCCTCTGTCCCTCATGTCTGTGAAAAAAAAAATCTCATTAGTTTAACCCAGTAGAGGAACATGGGAAATAGAAAACACAGCTACATGATGAACTCAGTTCCTCACCTGACTTCTTGGGCAGCATCCATAGCCATCTGGGACACAGCAACGACCACCCGTTCCCTGAAGTATTTCCCAGTGGCAAAGAGGTTTTCTACTCCAACCCTGTCTACCACCTGCCCCAGATGTTCAGCAGTGCTGGCCCTCACTGAGATGCAGGCGTGCCTGAGGAAGCAGAAAGTGGGGTCACAAACTTCTGTCTACATATGCTTCCATACAGTTTACATGTTGGGGATAAAAGGATGTAGTTCTTACCCATGTCCCGAGTTGAGCAGCGCGGTGATGACCTGTCCATAGCTGCAGTTCTGCACCAGGGTGTCCAGGGCTACATTCACCTTCTCCTTTATAAACATTTCTTTGCCCTGGGCCAGACGTAAAATGAGGGCCCGTGCTGTCCTCTCCACCTCGGGGTCCATGAGGACCCGCAGGTGGATGTACAGCAGGGCTATGGAGTCCACTGCAGCACAGGCCACACAGGAGCGCAGGTTCTTCACCTGAGAGAGACAAACAGTCAGTTTGACACTGGACACTTTCTTAAAAGGTGTCTAAAGAAGCTCAGAGAGAAAACCTACCTCATCTATCAGCACCAGGCAGACCTCGTGGAGTTTAGCCTTCACTGTGTTTTTGTGCTGGACGATTAGTGTCTGTAATGTGTCCATCGCAGACATCTTCTTCTGCCTGTTGGATCAAAAACACATTTCTCAATACATCGGCCATAAAGTCTGACAAGCATTTTACTCTATGTGGAGAGTTAAAAAGAACATTACCAGTCGTTGGTCCCCAGCAGTTTAAAACACTCTGCCAGATGCTCAGAGGGGTTTTTTAAGGGCTGAGCATCAGCCTTCAGCTCCATCAGGGCCCGTACTGACTCCCGTCCTCTCACAGTGTTGCCTGTGAACAAACACACACAGAATGAGCCAATGATGTGTATAAGTGACTTTAGTAATAAAGAGTAACAGATTAAAACAAGTGGACAAACCTGGTCCAGTGGTAGGCTTTAGGGTCACACCAGGATGAGGTCTGTGGGCCTTGGGCCGGGGGCCTTTAGGAGGAGTGGGCACTGTAGCCTCAGAGGCCTCAACAGGGGCCTGAGGGACAGGAACCCGAGGGACAGTAGCCCGGGTTGCAGCTGCCTGGTGTGCAGGGGGCTGAGAAACAGGGGCCGGTGCAGGGGCCCAAGCCTGAGGTTTAGGGGCCTCAGGCTTAGAGGGCTGGTGACAGTGGCGAGGGCAGCCACTTTGGAGTTGCTGGAATGACTCCACCAGAGCATTAATTTTTTTTGTGGCTGTGAGCAGCCTGCAGCCAGCCACCACCTTCACTGTGGATAAGAACAGACAGGAGCTGGGTTACATACTTTCATCTAATTTAATCCATGTTGAACATTTCCAAAGTTAAAATGAAGATCATGAGACAGTGGTGTTAAATGAACTGACCTTCTCCTTTCATTTTTAAAGTGGGAATGAGGGATTCATTCCTCCGGGGCAGACGCCATGCTGGGACAGGTGAAATAGGGGTGCTTTCAGGCGTCCATGGGGGCAGACTCCTCAGCTCCTCAGGGGTCTGACTGTCCGGCCTGAGGCTGTCAGACAAACTGTCCCAGTCTTCCTCAGTGCAGGTGCTGTTTCTCTCAGAGCTCTGCCTAAGAGCACCTGAGGGTGGAGATGGGGCCAGGGGCAGGTCCTGGCACCTCAGTCCCATCCTCTGGAGCACCGCTTTAGTCCGAGCGTTGTCCTGGGACAACAGACTGTCAGCGTGTCGACTGAGGGCTGCTCTGTGGACCTCCTGCTGTCTCTGGATCTGGTCCATCCTCTCATGTGTGGCCTGTGGATATAAACAACAGTTTGTGTTTTAATACTGCATTACAATATTACTGTATAAAGTGTATGCTGCAGATTTTTTCTTAAACAGTAAATCAGGACAGGGATTAAATATGATGATTGGAAAGACAGATTTTTTAACTAAAATTAAAATGTGGTGCACCCCTATGGAGCAGCTGTCCCAGGTCACTGAGCCTGCAGAGTCACCACTCTGTCTCTGTGTCTACAGGGGGGGCCCCGGACACTTTACCACTGAGGCACAGAGAGGCTCCTGACTCCACTGGAAGAGCACACACT
Organism: Bostrychus sinensis; assembly: GCA_020698575.1. Taxonomy (NCBI): domain Eukaryota; kingdom Metazoa; phylum Chordata; class Actinopteri; order Gobiiformes; family Eleotridae; genus Bostrychus; species Bostrychus sinensis. Next base: position 39,922,285 of record CM036247.1, read on the forward strand.
CTACAAAAATGGCACTGTAAGGTCAGCTGCCCAGTGGACAAGGAAAGCACTTAGCTCAACTTCCAAGTCCGTTTCCCACTGGACCCTCAGTGGTAACAGAATTTGTAGAAATGCGTTTTTCATAAAAAAGCCAGACCAATTTCTTTTTAGTAAAACTATGTTCAGCAAATTTAGGAAGAAAGAATATGAATATGAGCTGTAATATATACTGCACTATTTAAAATGAAAAGGTCATAAAATTCCCTTTTTCAAACAGATTACAGATAAATCTTAAACTTTTGTAACACAAGTCATCAGATATACTAATTCCCATTCCAGGCCTTAGATGTACACAGTATCAGGGTATTATTTTTTACTTTTGATCCTAGTTTATGTATAAAAAACATATCTGAAAGTATGAGATGTAAGAGCCAGTTCTTACCAGGTTGTCTCCAAGACCATAGCTGATCCTGGTCTTCCTGTTGTTTTGGAGTAAACTCCTTTGCTCCATCCAGGTTTGCATGATTAAAAAGTTCAAATTCAAAGTTTGTTTTCAGAAAACACTTGAGTACGTCTGACTTCTTCAGAGATCTCTAACTAACTGACTGTTGAGTGAGTTTAACCTGACATGTTCTAAAGGTGAATTCTAGAATTTTTATTTGTGACACTGAGTTTGCTAAATGACATCATCGTTTCTGTGGAAACGAGCTATGTCCAAACTGTTGCTGTATGTATATGTTCATAAACATTTTTTGATTGATTAAAAGACAATTTTTCATTTGATGAAATCCAGCTTTACTCCATCATAAAATAAAGATGTAAAGGTACAAATATAAATGAAGATGTGCTCATTTATGAACTGTCCCAGTCTCATCCCATTGCAATAGGCCAGTGAAGTTCTGGCATCAGCCTGTTCATACACAGCTGCACCAACCACAGTGAAACATTCACTATTCAGACCACCATTCAGTGAGGAATAAGGAGACAGAGGGAGCAATGGAAAGATTATGTAGGGTCGATCCTGTGTTCTGGTGATGTGACCACAATATTTGTATCTCTGTGATTGTTGTGACTGAAGCCTGGCCCTGTTCTACAAAGCTAGGTGAAATGATCCTGGATATGTCTCTGCTCCCGAAACCAAACATGAGCCCCCAGTCCTACGAAGGAGGTTACCAACTCACTGAGTCAACTCTGGGTTTGTCTGTGGAGCTGTGAACTCCCTCTACCCCTACAGCAAGGCACATATCTCTAACGGGGCGGTAATAGCTCAGTAGGCCCACTAACTGGAGGGTTGGCAGCAAGATCCCCGCTGCTGGCATTGCTGGATTTTTTTTTTGTTTCCAATACTTTTGAATAAGTAAATGTGGCCAGGGGAACATCATTGCTGTTCCTCAAAAACGAACATAACAGGTGGGTTAATGTAGGGCAGTGGTTCTCTTAACTGTTCACACCAAGTACCACCTCAGAAAAAATTTTGGCTTTGCAAATTTACTAAAATGAGCATTACTACATGGGGACTAAACCTGGAATAAACCTGGACTAAACCAAGTCTGAACTAGGACTAAGCAGAGGTTGACAGTTGAAATTTAATCACCAGTCAGAGCCAAACTAAAAGAGAAATAATATAATTCAATAATATTAAGCTAAATAATCATTCAACTAAAAAAATAAAAATAAAAAAAAAAATAAAAAAAAAAAAAAGCTCTGTACAATAACATTAGCTTTACTTGGGTTATAAATACAGTAGACTTCATTTACTAATAATGAAAAATGCCTCAAATAATGATCTTACAGTTAAAATGCTCTGTTGGCCAAAATTTGTTTTAAGGCATGTACAAGTATTTTGGTTGATTTGAATTAAATGTTATTTAAATTATCCATTTAGAGTAGATGACTCAAAATAACCACACTTTGTGTTTGTGCAAACGTTTTACAATAAGTACCACCTCAGCAGATATTTGGCTTTACAAGTACAATTTCACAGACTGAAATGAGCTGTAGTAAATAAGGACAAAGCAGGGACTAAACCAGGAAGAAATCAGATTTATTTCTGTACTAAGTTTGTTTTTTTGTATCTTTTGAGTTTTCAAGTTGACAATGTGATAATTGCACATTTCATCTCACACATTCTCAGACACTATAAAGCAAAGCATAGAATTTAAAAGGCAGCTTTATTGGATTTCCTTACCCCCTGGGTCAAGTTATTGGCAGACCTACCCTGGATTAGCTTGTTCATACACACCACTACAGGTATTCACAGTCACAGCACAGCATCAGCCATATAATATGTTTTTATTACTTAGCCGTCAGGAATTTGTCAATTAGGAATGCCTAATTAGAAATACAACACACTGTATTTAAGCTGGACATGTCGGAACCAGAACTGAAACTTGAAATTTTAATCCTAATTGGGAATTTGTATTTTTAGCCACGATGACCAGATGTGGCCAATAAATTCTGGTGAGCATAGGTCACCATGAAGGTATTACATAATGTCATTAGGTGCACTTGTAAAAGCAAATTCTCTTTGAAAATTAAAATGTAATCTGCACACTCCACCAGAGTTGCACAGGGGCCATTATGATGGGGCCAAATTGCAAGATCTGCACTAATAAGATACTTAGACTCAGTATTTCCAGTTAAATCATGGTGGTTTCCACAACTTAAGCTTATTTTTTTTACCCCATAGTCTAAAACTGAATTGAAAATATAAGTCTTTTTTTAATAGTTTAATGCACTTAAGATGCATCAACTGCTACTGATGCTGATGAGGTTGTGGCTTAAACCTAAATTCATTATTTGTTGGTACATAATTATAAAGACACACACTTGCTGTTAACCTGTGCAAAAATTGCCTTACATTTTTGAATTAGAAACATTAGAAACAGATATACTCAAATCTTACTAATCTAAAAGGTTAAAAATCTAATCAGCACTAAACTGATACAATAGGTTTTTTTCCACAGACTAACTCTAAATTTGGGGATGTAATTTTGGGGATTAAATACTTTGGTATGTAAAAAAGTGATTCCAATCTTTAAAAAAGGTGACAGCTGTCCATAGCCCCTGAACCTCCAAAACTCCTGTCAAACCATTGCAGTGAACTAGAAAGAAAACACAGAACAGGATAGCATATTTGTAAGTGCACTAAAATAACACAACCCAACTTTTGGAGCACATGCATTCAGCTAATGATAATAAAGACATTTGATAAAAATCAAGTTTAAAGTCATTTTCTGGTTATCCTGAACCGTACAAATATAACACTGCTGAATGTCTGCTCTGGTAACTTTACAATTTGTGAAAAGTATTAACTATGCCCTATGCTGCTAGCTTAGCTGCTGCTGATCCATGGCGTTGCATACCATGCTAAGTGCTAACAGAGCCTCACACATACTGGAGAAGCTGCTTTTGTAACAGGCTTTACAGTATTACTTATTTTATTGGCAAATACTGAATATTATTTATGACCCGGCCAAATTCAGCACAGCATTACAGCTATTGTAGCTAGCATCTTTGTGTTTTGTTACTGAACTTGCAGCACATCGTTGATAATATGTACCTTTTTCTAATTTTTAGCCTTTTAAAAACCAGGATAATTCCTTTTCAAAATTGTGCACAACTTAATATGACTGCTTTTTAACCATGCATAATGGCACACCATTTTTCTTAGATAGGCCTTGATGTCAACTTACAAACCTCAAGAATATTGTCTCCCTGGACAAAGAAAATACTCATTCCATGAAATGTCAGAAAATTACGTAGATATTCTGTGATTTACTCACCAGAAGATGCTCAGTACAGTGGAGGGGACAGAAAACAGCTTTGCTATCTGCTCCAGGTAAACTCCACCCATGTCGGGTGAAATTTAAATTCAACACTGGTGTAGTGTAACAGCTCCAACAATTCACTCTCAGGTTCTACACTCAGTTTCAACTCCAACTCTTTTTGGTGAATCACACTCTTAGTGTATAATTAAATCACAAAACTGTTGAAATAACTCCAGAGGACCTACACTTTACTCAAAACAACACCAACACTGTGATTTTAACACTAATGAAATTGCTGTGTTGTCAGAATGGACCCTATAGTTATGAAGCACATTCAGAAGGTCCATATATCATACTTTTTCATTTCAAAAAGTGCACTGTACTTTCCTGAAGTCTTTAAAACATGTTAGTGCTACAAAATAAATAAATAAATAAATAAATAAAATACATGTTTATTTTTCTTTTACTAAACTTTGTCAGCATTTACGGAAGCGCATAGTAATCACCAAAAAAAAAAAAAAAAAAAAAAAACTATCTCATAATTACCAGATAGTTTTTTTTTTTTTTTGTTTTTTTTTTGGTGACTACTATGCGCTTCCGTAAGCATTAAAGCTGCTGGTTTATAAATGGTACTGCAGTCTAAATTCAAACAAAATCAAATCAGTGGTCTCTTTTCTGATTGGATGATCGGCAATGCAGTTTTAGAACCAAAACAAAAAATGTCAATAAAAACAACTTGGGCATTGTGTAAAACATATTTTTAATTGTTAATAACTTAACTGTACCATTGTTATCAGTAAAATTAATATTTGATTTAAAAATGTTTACATGATATCTTTGGGCACATGTGGGTAATTTATATGAAATATAAATGCTGCTCATAGCAGCTTTAAGTAAAAAAAAAAAAAAAAAAAAAAAAATGCTAATATTCATGCTAATATTTTAATATTTGACACGCGTGCATCATCATGTAGGCTAGTTCAGCTCCTCGCTGGAGTAGATTGGGGGTGGGGGGTTAGCCCATGTCTTATTTAATTTGTCTTAACCGTGGACTGTGAGGGGCAGGACCCGGGAGAGGAGGGGGTGCTGCTTTTATTTATACCGAGCCCCAGCCCAGCGCCTCTTCCCTCTGCTCTGCTCACCTCTTGTCTCCGGGCAGCAGCTGCAGCGGAGGGTGGCTCTGGGGTACGGTGCTGTTCAGAGCGGACCGCGCGAGACTGAGGACAAGCCGCGTGCGTGCACCTGTCCTGTCCTGTCCTGAGAAGACGGGGGAAACTTTCAGGATGACCTCTGAAACCTGGAGCCAAAGGTTAGTCTGAAATTCTTTATAACATTTCACTCATACCATGCTTATAACTGAACCTAAGTTTAGGATTTGTTCACTAAGGGCATGCTATCAGTTATCTTAGCTTACTGTTTTTTTATGTTAGCTAAAGTTAGCTTAGTGGAAAACTTGAATGATTAGCAAATGCTAGCTTTATATTTTGTAGGCATTTTTGTCTTTCTATTAATATTCATGGGGTTTGTGCCACTCTCAGGGTCAGTCATGGAAAACCTGGAAAAGCAATTTTCAGGCCCTGGAAAACGTTGAGAATTTTATATTTTAGTGTAAAGTTTTGGAAAGGTTTGGGAACTGTGAACAGCCTGAGTAACATTGGGCCACTACTAGTTAAACCTGTGCCAGCTAGAATACAGTAAATGTTCTCACTGTAGGAAAAAGTGACCATTTACTTTTTTTGTCAAAATATTTTAACAATTTTTTTTTTTTTTTTTTTTTGCTGATCTTTGGCTTTTTTGGGTTTGGTAATGGTTTAAAACAGCACAGGTGATTAGTTTATATCTAATATACCATAATTATCTTTTAATCACTGGTGTACAGGATATAAGTCAGTAAAATTAGTGGGTGAAGAAGTCGTTTTTTCTTAAACTGACTAATTTCCAAATTTAACAAATGAAATTGCAGCATTTTTAATTTTTCAGGTCTTGGAAATTTAGATAAACTTTTTGGAAAAGTCATGGAAAATTCTTGATAAAAAAGTGTATGAACCCTGACGCTGGCTTTATATTTTGTAGGCATGTTTGTCTTTCTATTAAGATTCATTGGCTTCGTGCCACTCTCTGGGTTTGTACAGTCATGGAAAACCTGGAAAAGTGACTAGTGACTGACTAATTTTCAATTTTAACAAATCAAATTGCAGAAAAAAGTTTATAATGCTCCACACTGGACATTTTGAATACTATTTAAAGTCATTTTCAGCTCTTGGAAATTTAGTCAAAAGTTTTAGAAAAGTCACAGCAATTTTTTGGTAAAAAAAGTGTATGAACCTTGCACTCTTCTTTAACAATGGAGTTGATAATAATATAGTAATTTTTATGTAATTGCTGTTGTTAAGGTTTACCTAATGCATAATAATTGTATGCCTTACTATAATGACATAATTACTGCATGTATAACATATAAGCCAATGCATCTTGCAGTGGTAATTTATTTTATTGGTAATGTTCAATAATGTTTTTGCATTACACTAACTTTACATTATTATTTAACCACATTACTACTCTACTACTACACCATTGTAAAAGTTGTATAGTAGCATTTAACCTTCTAAAATAGTCGTGTTTGGTATTATTTCTTCATCAGAATCTCAACAATTGAAGTAAGTGTTTTCAAGTATTAGTGCACCTTCTTGTTATAACTTAATAGTGTTTCAAGCCTTTCTCCACTAGTCCTTGTCTCTGAACAAAATGTTACTTTTTCATTATTTGCTTCATGAGGCATTTAAACATGCTATTGTTTATGCTAATCATAATTGCAAGTTGTCAAAACTAGGGCTGCACAATATATTGCAAATTTATTGTTATTGCAATATCAGTAAACACATTATCCGTATCACAGGACATGTGTATCGCTATGGTCTTCCATCTGACAAAGATTTTCACTCAGAATCAAATCAAGGCTGTAAATAAAAATGTGTTGTGAGAAAATAAAAATATTCAAAATATAAGTGCAGATTTAGTCACCATTTCCTGAAATTGGTCTTAATTTAGCTTTTTTTTTTTTCTAGCTTAGGTTTAGTCTTTATTACGTTATGATTTTGACACAGTTTTGACTAAAACATACAGGGACTTATATTTCTGCTTTAATTTAATTTACCATGTGTCAAAATAGTATAAAAATATCAATCATGTTGTCATGGCTGTATTAAACATAGATATTGTGTGTTTTTTCAGTATCTTGTAGCCCCAGTGAAAACTGTAATTTTACCACAGCTGTAAGATGAGGAAAAACCTTTTAAAGGCATACTTGCACACTCAATTAAATGTCAAAAAGATTAATTTGATAATGTTTTGGCTAAGCAGGCTTATTCAAATCATTGTATTGATCTTTAGACCTTTTAAATGCCTTTGAAATGCCTAAATATGACTTTGGAAAAATTAAATGACTTCTGCCTGTTCCTAGCCAGGTTTTTACAATTTGAAAGCTCTTATTGTGAAGTGTGGGAGATCTTCTGCCCAGTCACACACATAGTCATCTAAATGGTTTTGCAGTGATCTTGTAACTTGTGATTTTTGTCTTGGTTTTGTCTTCATTGCCCCTGAAGCAGTGAGTCAGCACTTCACTACAAACAGAATGCTTTGGAATGAATAGTTCCAAATGCTTCTTGAATATCAACTTGTAATGAGTCGTCCATTTACCTCCCTCTTCCTTTCCCCAGCCCTCCTTGGCTATTCCTTCCTTCCAGTAAGGTGGGGGACGGGGGTTGCCCCGGAGATGGGCAGACCAAGTCATTTGAGGTGGCGCGACAAGTATATAACTGTAATTCATTTCAAACTCAATTTCGTTTTATGTATTTAGTATCAACAGCTTCTGGGGGCCCCCCAGGGGGGCGCTGGCACTTTGGGAACCCCTGTATTAGTAGAACATATATAGGCTTACCGCCAAATGTTTTGTCACAAACTCTCAAACTGACTAGTTTCTCCTTTGTAAAAAGTGCTAACAGAACCTGATCCTGAGATCACGAGAATGATTTTTACCTTCACGAGAATCTTGTGACATTTTGATCTCGCAAGATCACAAGATTGTGAGATCTTGTCACATCTCTACTGGTGGTAACTCTTTCCGTGCCTTTCGTGCCTAATTCCTGGAAGAGCACCTCACTAGACACTCAGTTTTTACCATCTTTCACTCATTGATGCAATCCCCCATCTTTTTTTTTTTTTTTTTTTTTTTTTTTTTTTTTAATTGGGATAATCCATGAAAAAATAAGACCTTAAATTTGTATTCAGGCTTTTCTTTCAAACACCTCTTCATTGGCTTCAACAGTTGTCAGCACTAGCTACAAACACCAACACAAAGACTGGGTTTGCGTTGGGTAATACGAGATCTTCATAGTAATTTAAGGGAAGCTCAAAACGTAACTAGATGTCATGTATTAGTACTTTACAGCAGCATTTTATATTTAATCAAATAAAAGCAGAAAAGGAAGCTCTTCTGTTGTATATCTATAACTTAAATTAAACTCTTAGCTCAAAGTTTAGTGCCAGACTGTTGCAATCCTGCCTCATTTAACTGTGCAAGGTGGCAGCCAACACTGCAATAGATACATATTCTCCACTATTGAATGTTTTCAACCAACAATAAATGGGAGTGTGTCAAATGCATCCAAACACGAAATTGCAAAAGCTTGAGGCTACATGCTTTTCTTGTAATAAAATCTGAATAATAAAGCCTGTATTACGTTTTAAGTCCTTTTCTTAGTTTTTACATATTATTTCTAATACAATATTGTATTAGATGATTGAACTTCTTTTTTTTTTTTGCACAGCGCCCCCTTAGTTATATGTATAAATGGTTAATACAGGCACAGTTAGATTCAAATGTGTCTTCTTATGTCTTCAGACGGGGACAAAGGGCCATTCGTCTGTGGAGGATGCCAAAGCCACGATGGACCTCTACAAAGTGGTTGAAGTGGAATATGAGAGGTCGCTGGCCTCAACAACAAAGACAGATGGAAGCTTGTTAGAAAAATAAATGACATAGCTGTCATGGACATGATTCTTGAGTCCTGGTTTTAAAAATAAAGCTGGTTACATTTAAACTTTTAGTGACTGTAAGCCTGAAAGGGTACCAAGCAGTCCCATTTATTCTCAGGTACATATGAAATGATGGTGCTACAGCCTCAAGATACCACAATATCACTAACTGAGTATCATGTACTGGTAACAGAATCAGTGTCTGTGCTGACCTTATTTTGATATTTTAAGTAGAATATTTTATCTACCATCAAATTGCAAATTCTGGTTTGGTGAGTTGTGAGTAGTGTATTTAAAAATACTTTTAAAATTGTAATAATTTTGTAAATATTAATTCTTATAAATATATACATTTTTAAGATTGAATTTCTTGTTCCATATTTGTTCACAGTAACTTCACAGTCTTTGTTTTTTTTGTTTTTTGTTTGTTTTTTGGATACACAACCATTTGCACTATATTCTGTTTCATAGACGAAAGCATACAGTATACTCAATATAAGTATATTGCTAAAGAAACATGTGGCCAAAGCTTTCCTGACTCTCAGTATTAATTAAGAAAACAGATGTTAAAATTGCCAAGATGCTAATACATCCTAAAAACCTAGAAGCTACAATAAATGCTATAAATACAATAAAAATGGTAATGAAATCTTAGACACTAGTAAGCTAACAGACCCGTTAGCAACACAAAAATTTGCTAGTTTTCTAATAAGAACTTGAAACATGCAAGTGGTAAAATATGATTTGATTTATGATTTTTTTTCTTTAGCTTTTTTTATTTTTATTTAATGCAACACACAGGGGAATAAGAGCGCATGAGGGGGATGCATATAAAGAGTGTAAAGACAAAACAGTGTGTGTGTGAATGTGGGTGTAGAGGTGTGTAAAAGGTGGGGGAAAAAAATAAAATTAATTTTAAAAAATGAAAGAAAGAAAAGACAAAAATAGAAACGTAGTGATAATGACTGATGAATAAATGCTTGACTGTTATGCTTTCATTCTGTTGTTATTGTTGTCACCTCACATTGGTATCATATGACTACCACTATTTTTTTTCCCCTTTTATAATTTTTTCAACATGAAACTTCTTCTGCTTGGCTTATTTAGTACAATCAACATAACTAATGAAAATGTTTTTTTTTTTTTACATAAATGCAACCCCCTCATCCATGTTTATATTACCTAAATAAATTAGAATCATCTCATCTACAACAGAATTATTCACGCTGAGCAGTGTTGCCAGATGTATAATAATAAAATCCACCTCTGTACGATCAATAATTTAAACACTACCCAAAAGTGTGATAATTCTAAGGCATTATTGTCTAGGTGATCATTTATATTCACATCTTGGTGGCTCACTGTTGGGTTGATCTGGAGTCAAACTCAACCTCAGTATTAACTCTAGGCATATATTTTCTCTGTCAAAACTACTGCAAAAACTAAATTTGTAGTAAGCTCTTAGCATAAACTCGTAAGACAAGATCGCTAACCCTACTGCCAGTTCAACTGCCTCTTGCTATAGCCTTAGTGAGAGAAAGTGGGCAATGGATTCTGCAAATACAATCTTGAAAGAAAAGACAAAGAAGAGAATTAATGAGCCAGAATTAAAGCAATGTGCTGTATAACTTCATTGAGAGCGTGAGTAAGGTTGGTCAAGTTGTTTGTCATTTGATACATGAAATACTGTATGTGTTACTAGTTTTGTCACTCTTCTGGAGACCTTACTGTATATAGACTTTGAGGCTGAGTGACAGTTTGGGTTAGGGGCTGACTGAGCTCAAAACATTCGGGGCTCAAACCACGGTAAAACGGCCTGGCAACGCTTGACAAGCAGAGAGGTGCAGAACAGGCAATTTTATAATTTACCAAACACAAACAATGAATTCCAATTGTTTTTACTTTTATTGCAGATCACTTTATTAAAATATTGCAGACTGCTCAGTATGCAAACACTGGAGTGGAACAGTTCTGTTTAAGTGGACACATCCAGGTCTAGGCCGTGGTCACCTGCAGAAAGATAAGACAACACAAGAAGGCTAGTGATGGTAATACTACAAACCCATTATAAAGACAGTGCACCTTGTAACTGTTTGACGGTAATGAAAAAATGTTGAAAAATCCAATTGTGTTGCTCTACACTTGAGTCTCAATCAGGTGAATCCTCGTAAACAAGGACAAGGCTGCAGCCAAGCTTGTTAAAGCCTGGTTAAGTGGACACAAAGCAATGTACACGAGGGCTTTTTAAAAGGCCATACGTACATGTAAGAATAAGGATCATATTCTCTATTTGCCATTTGACATTGCACTGTAGTTGGAATAGTTACCTGTGACAAACACAGCTCTGTTCATGATCCTAAAGCATCATCTTTAGGAATATGAGAAGAGGGTTATATGATAATTAACAACATGTAGGAATAAATCAACAGTAAATAAAAATCAAATGTGTAGTGGTGTTACATTTATGAGTGCAGTGTATGTCTGTGTCGGTGTGAAAAAATGTAGTAAATATGTAGTTGTATATGTAGTTTTGTATCATTACTCACACTGACAGTATAAATCAAGCAAGAATTATTCAGATGTTCTAAGTCTAAATGTACAAAACTGTATAATGGTATCGTGCCCTCGTCACATTACTGACGCTCAGATGTGTTTGGCAGCTTCATTTTAAGCATTTATTATATGGTTTGGTCAATTTGATCACATGAAACCACTAGGTAACCAACGTTAATATGTCCGCAACTCATGTAGCAATTATGCTAATTTTGACACCTTGGTTATATTTAGAAATGGTTGAAAATATAAAAAAAGTCATATTAATTCATTTTAATACTTCTTTAATGTTTCTCTTATGCTGTTAAATTTACACAATAAATTACTAATGTTTTCCTAATTATTAGGATCACGGATGTAGAGTGGGGGCCATCAACATCTCAACTGATAAAATGGGGGTCACTTGGAAAAAGGTTGGCAACTGTCACTGCGGGATTTGTACAGGAAATAGGATTGGTTCTGCACATGCACTAACTGGAAGTGCACTAGGAAAATTGGCATCAGGGGAGAGGGGGCAGTATCCTATCTAGGTCCATAGATATAAATTAAAATCTGGATGGGGCACCGCCCTCTCTTCACTGATGCCAAATTTTCTAGTGGCTGCTCTGTGGAACTGCAGTACGGCCCAGAAAGGATTTTTCCCATAGAGCGCAATGTAAAAAAGAAACGCCTGGTGCTCGGCTGACAGGACACCTACAGCTTTCAAAATGGTCGAATTTTGTAGTGATTATTATCTATTTTCACACCATGGACTTTTTCCCTCTTCGAAATCACTCCCATTGGTCAGAGCTGATTATGTGGTATGTGGCGCTACACTGCGCTTGCTCGAGGCCTGCAGTGCACCTGCTCTATGGGCCGCACAACGCGGAAGTAATGCGGAAGAATTTTTGAATTTTTTTTTTGGCATTACGTGCCAATGAGCACGGCTATTGAAAATAACAGCGGTCGTGACGTCATTCATTATCCAGTTCTATAATACATCCATGTCTAGGTCTTATTATACATCCACGATGAGCCCATTGAACCCAGCAAATGCTAAAAATGCTCCACTGACAAAAAAGTTCAGGCCAGGCCATGGCTGGGCCAGCACAGGCAAAAGAGAAGATCTGAGAGGATCAGCCAATCAGAGAGAGGTCTGGTGGTGGCCCACTGGTGTTGATTGACCAGACCTGTGAGATTCTGCTGTTAAAAGTAATGCTAAAATAAAAAGGCCCTAGGCATTATGAAATAAATACAACATGAAATAAATAAAAATAACATCATAAAATAAAAAAATAAATAGCATAATGCAATATATTTCATAACAATGGACTGTATTTAACGAATAATGCTTGTAATTTTATAAATGAATCATACTTTTACATAATGGTCTTTATTTATTTATATATTGAGTATTTCTTACAAATTGTTGCATTTATTTATTTATTTAATTTTGATCAAAACACTACACTACAGCAGAGCTACACCTTGCTTATAAAAGCTTAGCTATAGCCTTATTCCAGTATATTGTCTATTGACAGTTGCTGTATCTTTCAGACAGTTATAGGTGGTGTCTAGCATATGTGATGCAGATGCTAGTTTTACACGTCTTACTGGTAACTCAATTAGATGTTGTTGATGAAGTATGTTACAAAAGGCTAATTACTAAGTAAGTTCAATTGTGATTTTATCTTTACAGGCTAGGATACAGAGGCTGAACCTTCAAGAAAGTCATCAACTGTTTGAGCTCTGTCTCACCCACTAACCTAGTTGATCTTGTGGACACCACCAATCCTCCTCCCAATCCTGCAGAAGCCCCCTCTTGCACAGCCACAGACCTGGTGTGTCTGTGGGAACTGCCGGAAGATGCCCACACTCTTGGAACAAAATGTTGCGACAACAAGACTGTATATCTGTCATGTCACATGGATTTGTACAGTATATAATCTAGGAATGGTTCCTGCATCTTACAAGGCAAATCTAGAATGATCTACAGGCAGAGGATGACTCACAAGAACTTGGAGAAAGCTACAGACAATTTACATTTGCTGCATACTGACAGTTTGTTGTGTGGTAGTGTGGTGTTCTTGGGCCAGGTCAGAGAATTGACTAAATTGTTGTGTATGGAAGATTTGAGACCGGTTTCCAGATCCTCATCGCAATTATGTAGGTTTTATACCATCAAGAATGTAAGTGCATATGCTTATTTGTTGGTTCTGTGCAATGCATACATAATACCTCAGTGGGATGTTTACTGTGAACACTTTAAAAAAAAATTTCTGAAGACATGTTTTATTAAAGTTTTGCTTACTTTGTTACCCTTCAAAGTTTTTTGTAAATTGAAATGTATATTTCTGGACTTGTTTTACATCTTAATAAAATAAACCTCTTTGTTATATATAAATATTTTAAAAAAAAACTTTGTAAAGATCACACCATTCACAGTGTCGGGTCAGTAGTAATCAATCACAGCTATATTTACATGTACACTTTTTAAAATAAACCTCTAATGAATCTCCTCTCCTGGAGAAATGAAAATAATTTAAAAAATTAAAAAAATAGACAAATGTTCGAAAAGAAATGTCAGACTTTATTTTTATAACTCTTTATATTGCTCAATAAAATACAACAGTGGGAAGGAGTCAGATGGGTCAATGGATGCTTCACAGTTCTGGAGAGAGCCCTGTGAAAAGTGGTCATGATGCAAGAACCCAACAGCCACTGATGTACGCCTGTCACATGATGAAGCAATCCAGTCCATAGGTCCTGTAATAACAGAAATTGTTTCCATTACTATACACAGTCTATAAAACATCACAGTACATACCAGATAATCAAATTAGATTTTTTTAACCTACCATAAACTCTTCTGCTTGCTTACAGCAGTCCCAGAAGTGGTTTGTGATGTCCCAGTTCCAAGAGAGCAGTAAGGCACAATCCCTCTGCTGCCCTGCCTAAAGACATAGATATGGTCAACACTATTACAGTGTAAATAAGTACATATATACATAGTATATATACATTGTATATACATATAGTGGAAAGAAAAAGTATTGGCACCCCTTGGAAATACTAGGATTTTTGCATGATTTGGTCATAAAATGTGATCTGATCTTCACCTAAGTTACAACAATAGACAAACACAGTCTGCTTAAACTAATGCAAAAAAAAAAAAAAAAAAAAAAAAAAAAATGTAGGGTAGAAAAAGTATTGGAACCCCTAGGCTAGTGACCTCTTCAAGAGCTAACTGAAGTCAGGTGTCAGCCAACCTGGGGTCCAATCAGTGTGAGAAGATTGGGGGTGTGGGTTAAAGTGGCCCTGACCAATAAAAAACACCCCGCAGTTTTGAGTTTGCCATTCTGAAGAATGATGTGAACTATGCGGCGCACAAAAGAGCTCTCAGAAGACCTACGAGTAAGAATTGTTGATTTGCATAAAGCTGGAAAGGGTTACAAAAGTATCTCTAAGAGCATTTGTTTATAAGTCCACGGTACGAGTGACTAGGAGTGATTGTCCTGTAAAGATGACCTCAAGAGCACAGTGCAGAATGCTCAGTGAGGTGAAGAAGAATCCTAGAGTGTCAGCTAAAGACTTACAGAAATCTCTGGCACAAGCTGACATCTTTGTTCACAAATCTACAATGGGTAAAACATTGAACAAGAATGGACTTCATGGGAGGACACCACAGAGGAAGCTACTGCTGTCCAAAAAAAATATTGCTGCACGTTTAAAGTTTGCAAAAGAGCTCCTAGGTGTTCCACAGCACTACTGGCAAAATATTCTGTGGACAGATGAAACCAAAGTTGAGTTGTTTGGAAGGAACACACAACGCTATGTGTGGAGAAAAAAAGGCACAGCACACCAACATCAAAACCTCATCCCCACTGTGAAGTATGTTGGAGGGAGCATCATGGTTTGGGGCTGCTTTGCTGCCTCAGGGCCTGGACAACTTGCTATCATCAACAGTAAAATGAATTCCCGAGTTTATCCAAACATTTTGCAGGAAAACTTAAGACCATCTGTCCACCAACTGAAGCTCAACAGAGGATGGGTGATGCAACAAGATACTTACCCAAAACATAGAAGCAAATCAACAACAGAATGGCTTCAACAGAAGAAAATACGCCTTCTGGAGTGACCCAGTCAGAGTCCTGACCTCAGTCCAATTGAGATGCTGTGGCATGACCTCAAAAGAGCGATTCACACCAGAAATCCCAAGAATATTGCTGAACTTAAACAGTTTTGTAAAGAGGAATGGTCCAAAATTCCTCCTGAGCGCTGTGCAGGTCTGATTTTCACTACAGAAAACATTTGGTTGAGGTTATTGCTGCCAAAGAAGGTCAACCAGTTATTAAATCCAAAGGTTCTAATACTTTTTCTACCCTGTACTGTTAATGTTTACATAAATGTTCAATATAAACCTGAAAAAAGT
>CM036248.1:0-7500 GCA_020698575.1 Bostrychus sinensis
CCCTAACCCTAACCCTAACCCTAACCCTAACCCTAACCCTAACCCTAACCCTAACCCTAACCCTAACCCTAACCCTAACCCTAACCCTAACCCTAACCCTAACCCTAACCCTAACCCTAACCCTAACCCTAACCCTAACCCTAACCCTAACCCTAACCCTAACCCTAACCCTAACCCTAACCCTAACCCTAACCCTAACCCTAACCCTAACCCTAACCCTAACCCTAACCCTAACCCTAACCCTAACCCTAACCCTAACCCTAACCCTAACCCTAACCCTAACCCTAACCCTAACCCTAACCCTAACCCTAACCCTAACCCTAACCCTAACCCTAACCCTAACCCTAACCCTAACCCTAACCCTAACCCTAACCCTAACCCTAACCCTAACCCTAACCCTAACCCTAACCCTAACCCTAACCCTAACCCTAACCCTAACCCTAACCCTAACCCTAACCCTAACCCTAACCCTAACCCTAACCCTAACCCTAACCCTAACCCTAACCCTAACCCTAACCCTAACCCTAACCCTAACCCTAACCCTAACCCTAACCCTAACCCTAACCCTAACCCTAACCCTAACCCTAACCCTAACCCTAACCCTAACCCTAACCCTAACCCTAACCCTAACCCTAACCCTAACCCTAACCCTAACCCTAACCCTAACCCTAACCCTAACCCTAACCCTAACCCTAACCCTAACCCTAACCCTAACCCTAACCCTAACCCTAACCCTAACCCTAACCCTAACCCTAACCCTAACCCTAACCCTAACCCTAACCCTAACCCTAACCCTAACCCTAACCCTAACCCTAACCCTAACCCTAACCCTAACCCTAACCCTAACCCTAACCCTAACCCTAACCCTAACCCTAACCCTAACCCTAACCCTAACCCTAACCCTAACCCTAACCCTAACCCTAACCCTAACCCTAACCCTAACCCTAACCCTAACCCTAACCCTAACCCTAACCCTAACCCTAACCCTAACCCTAACCCTAACCCTAACCCTAACCCTAACCCTAACCCTAACCCTAACCCTAACCCTAACCCTAACCCTAACCCTAACCCTAACCCTAACCCTAACCCTAACCCTAACCCTAACCCTAACCCTAACCTAACCCTAACCCTAACCCTAACCCTAACCCTAACCCTAACCCTAACCCTGACACAAGAATCTTTATAACAGCTAACCTGATTGTAACCCTAACCCTAACCATCTAATACCCCTTGCCTAAACCTAACCCTGGACACAAGAATCTTTATAACAGCTAACCTGATTGTAACCCTAAAACTTAACAACGCTAAGAGATACAAACCTCAAACTTAAGCTGGACACCTATCGCCTCAAGCTCTACCTACTCGCCTCAACAGCGCCACCTTCTGGACAACTTTGGTACTGCACCTAAAAAACAGCGTCGGACTTTATGCGCCCATGTAGGGAATGGCCTGAAACGCCTGCTCGACAAATTTCACAATCAAAAATTTTTTAAAACATTTTTACACTTAGAACAAAAAAAAAAAAAAAAAAAAAAAATTTATCCTACAATGATAAAACACATATCAGCGGATAGCTTAGGCCAAGCTGAGCACAACGCAAAAAGAATTAGGACTCTAGCTCACTCCGTTCCTGACTTATTGCAACCGGACACTTCGAAAATGGGCGGGGTTTGGATCTCAGGAACCGAAAGGGGCACAGAGACCAATCACATATCAGCAGATAGCTTAGGCCAAGCTGAGCACAACGCAAAAAGAATTACGTCTCTAGCTGCTTCTGTTCTCGAGTTATTGCGACCGGACACTACGGTGGTGGTAAACATCCTTATATCCTAACCCCCTAACCCTAACCCTAACCCTAACCCTAACCCTAACCCCTAACCCCTAACCCTAACCCTAACCCTAACCCTAACCCTAACCCTAACCCTAACCCTAACCCTAACCCTAACCCTAACCCTACCCTCCGTTTGCGAATAATCGCAAAGGTGCACGACAAAAATGGGTGAAGTCCAGATCTCAGGAACCGTAAGGGGCACAGAGACCAAACACATATCAGCGGATAGCTTAGGCCCGCCTGAGCACAACGCAAAAAGAATTACGTCTCTAGCTGCTTCCGTTCCCGAATTATCGCAAAGGTGCACTACGGTGGTGGCCAAGAGCTCTATATCCTAACCCTAACCCCTAACCCTAACCCTAACCCTAACCCTAACCCTAACCCTAACCCTTTTGGGATCTCAGGAACGGTAAGGCCCACAGCCTTCATACACACATCAATGGAAAGCTTAGGGCGTGACGATCACAACGCAAAAGAAAGTAGAGCTCTATCTCATTCCGTCTTTGAGATATTTCACTTCGGTCAATTTCGAGTGGTATCCTTCCCCATATCCTAACCCTAACCCTAACCCTAACCCTAACAGCTAACCTGATTGTAACCCTAAACCTAACCATCTAATACCCCTCGCCTAACCCTAACCCTGGACACAAGAATATTTATAACAGCTAACCTGATTGTAACCCTAACCCTAACCATCTAATACCCCTTGCCTAAACCTAACCCTGGACACAAGAATCTTTATAACAGCTAACCTGATTGTAACCCTAAAACTTAACAACGCTAAGAGATACAAACCTCAAACTTAAGCTGGACACCTATCGCCTCAAGCTCTACCTACTCGCCTCAACAGCGCCACCTTCTGGACAACTTTGGTACTGCACCTAAAAAACAGCGTCGGACTTTATGCGCCCATGTAGGGAATGGCCTGAAACGCCTGCTCGACAAATTTCACAATCAAAAATTTTTTAAAACATTTTTACACTTAGAACAAAAAAAAAAAAAAAAAAAAAAAGTTTATCCTACAATGATAAAACACATATCAGCGGATAGCTTAGGCCAAGCTGAGCACAACGCAAAAAGAATTAGGACTCTAGCTCACTCCGTTCCTGACTTATTGCAACCGGACACTTCGAAAATGGGCGGGGTTTGGATCTCAGGAACCGAAAGGGGCACAGAGACCAATCACATATCAGCAGATAGCTTAGGCCAAGCTGAGCACAACGCAAAAAGAATTACGTCTCTAGCTGCTTCTGTTCTCGAGTTATTGCGACCGGACACTACGGTGGTGGTAAACATCCTTATATCCTAACCCCCTAACCCTAACCCTAACCCTAACCCTAACCCTAACCCCTAACCCCTAACCCTAACCCTAACCCTAACCCTAACCCTAACCCTAACCCTAACCCTAACCCTAACCCTAACCCTACCCTCCGTTTGCGAATAATCGCAAAGGTGCACGACAAAAATGGGTGAAGTCCAGATCTCAGGAACCGTAAGGGGCACAGAGACCAAACACATATCAGCGGATAGCTTAGGCCCGCCTGAGCACAACGCAAAAAGAATTACGTCTCTAGCTGCTTCCGTTCCCGAATTATCGCAAAGGTGCACTACGGTGGTGGCCAAGAGCTCTATATCCTAACCCTAACCCCTAACCCTAACCCTAACCCTAACCCTAACCCTAACCCTAACCCTTTTGGGATCTCAGGAACGGTAAGGCCCACAGCCTTCATACACACATCAATGGAAAGCTTAGGGCGTGACGATCACAACGCAAAAGAAAGTAGAGCTCTATCTCATTCCGTCTTTGAGATATTTCACTTCGGTCAATTTCGAGTGGTATCCTTCCCCATATCCTAACCCTAACCCTAACCCTAACCCTAACAGCTAACCTGATTGTAACCCTAAACCTAACCATCTAATACCCCTCGCCTAACCCTAACCCTGGACACAAGAATATTTATAACAGCTAACCTGATTGTAACCCTAACCCTAACCATCTAATACCCCTTGCCTAAACCTAACCCTGGACACAAGAATCTTTATAACAGCTAACCTGATTGTAACCCTAAAACTTAACAACGCTAAGAGATACAAACCTCAAACTTAAGCTGGACACCTATCGCCTCAAGCTCTACCTACTCGCCTCAACAGCGCCACCTTCTGGACAACTTTGGTACTGCACCTAAAAAACAGCGTCGGACTTTATGCGCCCATGTAGGGAATGGCCTGAAACGCCTGCTCGACAAATTTCACAATCAAAAATTTTTTAAAACATTTTTACACTTAGAACAAAAAAAAAAAAAAAAAAAAAAAATTTATCCTACAATGATAAAACACATATCAGCGGATAGCTTAGGCCAAGCTGAGCACAACGCAAAAAGAATTAGGACTCTAGCTCACTCCGTTCCTGACTTATTGCAACCGGACACTTCGAAAATGGGCGGGGTTAGGATCTCAGGAACCGAAAGGGGCACAGAGACCAATCACATATCAGCGGATAGCTTAGGCCAAGCTGAGCACAACGCAAAAAGAATTACGTCTCTAGCTGCTTCTGTTCTCGAGTTATTGCGAACCGGACACTACGGTGGTGGTAAACATCCTTATATCCTAACCCTAACCCTAACCCTAACCCTAACCCTAACCCTAACCCTAACCCTAACCCTAACCCTAACCCTAACCCTAACCCTAACCCTAACCCTAACCCTAACCCTAACCCCTACCCTAACCCTAACCCTGAACACAAGAATCTTTATAACAGCTAACCTGATTGTAACCCTAACCCTAACCATCTAATACCCCTTGCCTAAACCTAACCCTGGACACAAGAATCTTTATAACAGCTAACCTGATTGTAACCCTAAAACTTAACAACGCTAAGAGATACAAACCTCAAACTTAAGCTGGACACCTATCGCCTCAAGCTCTACCTACTCGCCTCAACAGCGCCACCTTCTGGACAACTTTGGTACTGCACCTAAAAAACAGCGTCGGACTTTATGCGCCCATGTAGGGAATGGCCTGAAACGCCTGCTCGACAAATTTCACAATCAAAAATTTTTTAAAACATTTTTACACTTAGAACAAAAAAAAAAAAAAAAAAAAAAAATTTATCCTACAATGATAAAACACATATCAGCGGATAGCTTAGGCCAAGCTGAGCACAACGCAAAAAGAATTAGGACTCTAGCTCACTCCGTTCCTGACTTATTGCAACCGGACACTTCGAAAATGGGCGGGGTTTGGATCTCAGGAACCGAAAGGGGCACAGAGACCAATCACATATCAGCGGATAGCTTAGGCCAAGCTGAGCACAACGCAAAAAGAATTACGTCTCTAGCTGCTTCTGTTCTCGAGTTATTGCGACCGGACACTACGGTGGTGGTAAACATCCTTATATCCTAACCCCTAACCCTAACCCTAACCCTAACCCTAACCCTAACCCTAACCCCTAACCCTAACCCTAACCCTAACCCTAACCCTAACCCTAACCCTAACCCTAACCCTAACCCTAACC
Organism: Bostrychus sinensis; assembly: GCA_020698575.1. Taxonomy (NCBI): domain Eukaryota; kingdom Metazoa; phylum Chordata; class Actinopteri; order Gobiiformes; family Eleotridae; genus Bostrychus; species Bostrychus sinensis. The sequence continues at coordinate 5,346 of CM036248.1, forward strand.
CTAACCCTAACCCTACCCTCCGTTTGCGAATAATCGCAAAGGTGCACGACAAAAATGGGTGAAGTCCAGATCTCAGGAACCGTAAGGGGCACAGAGACCAAACACATATCAGCGGATAGCTTAGGCCCGCCTGAGCACAACGCAAAAAGAATTACGTCTCTAGCTGCTTCCGTTCCCGAATTATCGCAAAGGTGCACTACGGTGGTGGCCAAGAGCTCTATATCCTAACCCTAACCCAACCCTAACCCTAACCCTAACCCTAACCCTAACCCTAACCCTTTTGGGATCTCAGGAACGGTAAGGCCCACAGCCTTCATACACACATCAATGGAAAGCTTAGGGCGTGACGATCACAACGCAAAAGAAAGTAGAGCTCTATCTCATTCCGTCTTTGAGATATTTCACTTCGGTCAATTTCGAGTGGTATCCTTCCCCATATCCTAACCCTAACCCCTAACCCTAACCCTAACAGCTAACCTGATTGTAACCCTAACCCTAACCATCTAATACCCCTCGCCTAACCCTAACCCTGGACACAAGAATCTTTATAACAGCTAACCTGATTGTAACCCTAACCCTAACCATCTAATACCCCTTGCCTAAACCTAACCCTGGACACAAGAATCTTTATAACAGCTAACCTGATTGTAACCCTAAAACTTAACAACGCTAAGAGATACAAACCTCAAACTTAAGCTGGACACCTATCGCCTCAAGCTCTACCTACTCGCCTCAACAGCGCCACCTTCTGGACAACTTTGGTACTGCACCTAAAAAACAGCGTCGGACTTTATGCGCCCATGTAGGGAATGGCCTGAAACGCCTGCTCGACAAATTTCACAATCAAAAATTTTTTAAAACATTTTTACACTTAGAACAAAAAAAAAAAAAAAAAAAAAAAATTTATCCTACAATGATAAAACACATATCAGCGGATAGCTTAGGCCAAGCTGAGCACAACGCAAAAAGAATTAGGACTCTAGCTCACTCCGTTCCTGAATTATTGCAACCGGACACTTCGAAAATGGGCGGGGTTCGGATCTCAGGAACCGAAAGGGGCACAGAGACCAATACACATATCAGCGGATAGCTTAGGCCAAGCTGAGCACAACGCAAAAAGAATTACGTCTCTAGCTGCTTCCGTTCTCGAGTTATTGCAGACCGGACACTACGGTGGTGGTAAACATCCTTATATCCTAACCCTAACCCTAACCCTAACCCTAACCCTAACCCTAACCCTAACCCTAACCCTAACCCTAACCCTAACCCTAACCCTAACCCTAACCCTAACCCTAACCCTAACCCTAACCCTAACCCTAGCTCCCTCCGTTTGCGAATAATCGCAAAGGTGCACGACAAAAATGGGTGAAGTCCAGATCTCAGGAACCGTAAGGGGCACAGAGACCAAACACATATCAGCGGATAGCTTAGGCCCGCCTGAGCACAACGCAAAAAGAATTACGTCTCTAGCTGCTTCCGTTCCCGAATTATCGCAAAGGTGCACTACGGTGGTGGCCAAGAGCTCTATATCCTAACCCTAACCCTAACCCTAACCCTAACCCTAACCCTAACCCTAACCCTAACCCTTTTGGGATCTCAGGAACGGTAAGGCCCACAGCCTTCATACACACATCAATGGAAAGCTTAGGGCGTGACGATCACAACGCAAAAGAAAGTAGAGCTCTATCTCATTCCGTCTTTGAGATATTTCACTTCGGTCAATTTCGAGTGGTATCCTTCCCCATATCCTAACCCTAACCCTAACCCTAACCCTAACCCTAACCCTAACCTTGTAACCCTAACCCTAACCCTAACCCTAACCCTAACCCTAACCCTGACACAAGAATCTTTATAACAGCTAACCTGATTGTAACCCTAACCCTAACCATCTAATACCCCTTGCCTAAACCTAACCCTGGACACAAGAATCTTTATAACAGCTAACCTGATTGTAACCCTAAAACTTAACAACGCTAAGAGATACAAACCTCAAACTTAAGCTGGACACCTATCGCCTCAAGCTCTACCTACTCGCCTCAACAGCGCCACCTTCTGGACAACTTTGGTACTGCACCTAAAAAACAGCGTCGGACTTTATGCGCCCATGTAGGGAATGGCCTGAAACGCCTGCTCGACAAATTTCACAATCAAAAAT
>CM036248.1:12500-97500 GCA_020698575.1 Bostrychus sinensis
TGGACAACTTTGGTACTACACATCAGAAAGTGCCGTCGGATCTTATGCGTCCTGAAAGAGCGCTCTCTGAGAAGCAACCACCTCAAATCTCACGTCTCTAAGACTTTTCCATAATTTTATACAAATTTCTTAAATTAAATACTTTTGCCTCGTTAACACCTGTATCTCGCAAACAAAAAGAGCTAAAAATCTCAAACTTGCAGTGTAGGCCTAACTTGCCAAGCTCTATCATAGCGCATCAACAGCGCCACCTTCTGGACAATTTTGGTACTGCACCTCGAAAGTGCCGTCGGACTTTATGCGCCCTGAAAGAGCGCCCTCTCAAATACAAACGCACCAAATTTCAGCTCTCTACCACTTTTCCCTGATTTTATACACATTTTCAAACAATAACTCATTGCGCACAAATACACACACACAAATTACAGCAAACAACACACACACACAAATTCACTCACACACTCACACACATAAACACCTTCCAATACACCCACTTTCAGCTCTCTAAGACTTCATCTTGAAAAAATTCTCAAATCTCAAATTTGGATGCAAAAGGGGGTATGCGGCCTTAGACTCTTAGGGGACCTGATTTTCTAAGCTCATCCAAGGCCATTTTCTTAATTAGACCTCCCACAGGCTTCAATGAGGGCTTGTTGGAAAGCTCTCCTCCAGCTGAAAACGCCTGTCTTCAAAGCGAGGCTCTAGCTGTTTTCTACCCGCCGATAGAGGCCGACAAAGGAAAATTACTTTTGCCTCGTTAAGCCCTATATCTAGCTAACAAAAAGACAGAAAAATCTCAAAAATGCACTGTAGCCTTACCTCCTCACCCTCTATCATATGGCCTTTGCAGCGCCACCTTCTGGACAACTTTGGTACTGCACCTCGAAATTGACGTCGGACCTTAGGCGCACTCAAAGAGCGCCTGATTAATAGCCACCACACAAATTTTCAGCTCTCTAACACTTTTCCCTGATTTTATACAAATTTTCTAAATAATAAATACTTTTGCCTCGTTAACACCTGTATCTCATTAACCAAGAAAGCTAAAAATCTCAAACTTGCAGTGTAGGCCTAACTTGCAACGCTCTATCATAATGCATCAACAGCGCCACCTTCTGGACAACTTTGGTACTGCACCTGGAAAGTGGCATCGGACCTTATGTGCCCTGAAAGAGCGCCCTCTCAAAAGCCACCACACCAAATTTCAGCTCTCTAGGACTTTTCTCTAACTCGCCACGCTCTATCATATTACCTCAACAGCACCACCTTGTGGACAACTTTGGTACTGCATATTATAAAGTGCCGTCGGACCTTATGCCCCCCGAAAGAGCGCCGTCTCACAAGCAACCACACCAAATATCTGCTCTCTAGGACTTTTCCCTGATTTTATACACAAATAATAAATACTTTTGCCTCGTTAAGACCTGTATCTCATAAACCAAGAGGGCTAAAAATCTCAAACTTGCAGTGTAGGCCTAACTTGCCACGCTCTATCATAACCCATCAACAGCGCCACCTTCTGGACAACTTTGGTACTGCACCTTAAAAAGTTTTGTCGGACCTTATGGCAGCTGAAAGAGCGCCCTCTCAGAAGCAACCACCTCAAATATCTGCTCTCTAGGATTTTTCGCTGGTTTTATACAAATTTTTTAAAATAAATACTTTTGCCTTGTTAAGACCTGTATCTCACAAACCAAGAGAGCTAAAAATCTCAAACTTGCGGTGTAGGCCTAACTCGCCACGCTTTATCATAACGCATCAACAGCGCCACCTTGTGGACAACTTTGGTACTGCACCTTAAAAAGTGCCGTCAGACCTTATGCCCCCCAAAAGAGCGCCCTCTCACAAGCAACCACACCAAATATCTGCTCTCTAGGACTTTTCCCTGATTTTATACACATTTTTAAATAATACTTTTGCCTCTTTAGGACCTGTATCTCACAAACCAAGAGAGCTAAAAATCTCAAACTTGCAGTGTAGGCCTAACTCGCCACGCTCCATCATAACGCATCCAACAGTGCCACCTTCTAGACAACTTTGGTACTGCACCTGGAAAGTGCCGTCGGACCTTATGGCCCCTGAAAAAGCGCCCTCTCAGAAGCAACCACCTCAAATATCTGCTCTCTAGGACTTTTCGCTGATTTTATACACATTTTTAAAAAATAAATACTTTTGCCTCGTTAAGACCTGTATCTCACAAACCAAGAGCTAAAAATCTCAAACTTGCAGTGTGGGCCTAAGTCGCAACACTCTATCATAAACGCATCAACAGCGCCACCTTCTGGACAACTTTGGTACTGCATCTGGAAAGTGCCATCGGACCTTATGTGCCCTGAAAGAGCGCCCTCTCAACAGCTACCACAATAAATTTCAGCTCTCTAGGACTTTTCTGCAGTCTCAACTCTCTCATAGGCTCCACTCTGGACCATGGAACATCTGGAACCTCAACACTCTCCCAAACTCCACTCTGGATGCTTCAATGCTCTGCTGTCATCATGCTTCTGGGAATCCCCTGAAGACACCTTTCATCCATGGAAACAACATACCATGAAGAACATACATTGATGGAGGAGTATAGTATAGGTAGGAGGAGTAGCCATGACGTGCGTGGGCCAGTGCACTATCTTTGCCTCTCTTTTAACTGCACATTCGCCTAGAGTGTGACAGGGAGAGTCATCCAGATAATTTCAAATTCCTAACCCTAGTGACCCCCGGCCCTAAACTTAACCCTTGTGTCTGTTAACCCTTGTGTCCTTTAAACCTTGTGTCTGATAACCTTAAGGACTATTAACCCTAAAAGCTTGGCCTTGACCTCAAATTTAAGGTTATAATATAAATAAAGAGTTCATGTTTTATTTTTGTCATAAATTCATGTACTTTATTAAAAATGACAAATAAATAAATTACATAAATACATAATTACATACATAAAGAAATAAATACATAAATACGTATTTAAATAAATAAATTTATAGAGGGATAAAAAGATGAGCATGTCAATATATACATATATAATCTCTGTACACTATTAATTCATGTTGTCTTTTTCTACATTCATGTGGTTCTTCAATTTCATGTTATCTTTTTTCAAAATTCATTAAAATCCATAAATAAAATACTTTGTTGTCATGTCTCATTCTTCCTTCTCCTTGGAGTGTCAGTATCGCATGTTACAGCCTCAACCAATGGCAGCAGGAGCAGGAGGAAAGGGGGCGTGGCTGAGACATGCCCAAACGAGCAGCGCGTCTCCCCCTCTTCCACTTCTCTCTAGTCCATGGACAAGACAGGATCCAGACACACTGACTGCTTACGAGCCGCTGATTGTTTCACCTAGCGTGCCTTGCCTGAAGAAGACGTATTTTTGTTGAAAAGTTGCACGGGGCACGCTTTTCTTTGTTTTGGTTGTTCTTATTTCCTTTTTGTTTCTTCTTAAGTTTCTGTTTTCTTTATTTTTTCCCACCACCTTTTCCTTTTTTCTTTCTAAAAAAATAAATAAAACAAAAAAAAAGTATAAAATATGACCAAAAAAAGGATAAAAAAAAAAAAAAAAAAAAAAAAAAATACAAAATACAAACAAATATACTGTTGAATATTTCAACATATAGCTTTGCGTATTACCACTAAACTTATATTTTGATGTACTATTGCTAAGGTTAATAAACGCTTCAATATTAGTAAGAATATTTTGATTCTAAAGGATGTTTTTCTCCTTTCACTCTAAAGGTCACTCTGCGATTAGATACACTGTGCATTTGCAAAAGTGCACAATAATGAGCTGGTTACAAAGTTAGGAAACTCAAGGTTACAGGTGGGGGCTCCCACGGCCCTGCCGTTGCGTGGGACGCTCCTGAAGATAACGAAGATTATGCACTGCAGAAATGAGAACTCTGGTCTGGTCGAGGCACGGGAGTTTCATGAAGAAAACAATTTAATGATATGCAGAAATCGTCATACATTGTCATACATAATATAAAAACTGTGACCACTCCTTTTTGGACGGCTTGCTCACCCTATCCCTTTCAGCGGGGCACAGCTGTTGTTACCTTACCTGTGTGATACTAAAATAAACCTTCTGACTTGATTATACTTCTGAATCATCGTCCTCTTTGATGCTTACACCAAAATATGAGCAATCCTAATAATACATTGCTGAAGGACCCTAATGTCCGTTGGTTGGGCCCTTTCCGTACAGTCATGTGGGAAGACTGAGATGAGTGGACGGTGGTGCAGCGTGGCCGCGGTCCAGACTGGGACCGCCGTGCCAGGCGGGGCCGTTATCCGGGGATGGACCGTGCGTCACCGGTCCCCACCCAGTGGGGATGGTCCTCTAATGATAATCCTAACCCTAACCCTTCATCGAGATAAATTCAAACAATCTAACCACTTGGGGATCTGGCTGTAAACCTAACCAGTGATTAAAACACTAACCACTCTGCCAATACAGAACCCTAGCTACATCAATCCAAAGCTCTCATCAGTACAGGTACAAGGCAACAACAACCACCTTTCTCACTCACACCCTGCCCCACTTACAGCTAATTCATCACTGATAACCACTCTGCCAAGCATGCACCATAGCTCCTACAGACATCAAACGCATATCTCTGCAAAGCTCTCACTCTTGGGAGCGCGCTCATGCCCCGACTGCTCTGCACCCCGTGTTAGGAAGCAAAAAACTACATACTTTCATAATTATGCCCTCTAGTGGCCAACTTACAAAAATACAAGTGTCACTAATGAATTGCCCATCCCCGCAAACCCCCTGGTGGACCCAAGTCCCGCACCTCTTGCATGTTCCCTTGCCGAGTTATTGCTCTAAAACTCTGAGTCTCTCCAACTCAATCACTACTCTGTCTATGTCGAGAGGGAACTGGAACATCTCAGTCCTCTGCCACTTGGGTGGGGTGAAAGGGCATGACAATATCAGAACATAAGGACTCTGGAACTTTACCTGCTGCATTGAAAATATCAACAACAACAGATGTGTTTGCCTCAGCAAGCGCTAACACAGGTGTTGCCATGATTGATGGGTCCTTAGGCAAAATTAGAACAATTTTGAACTTGGATCAGATGTCACACTCCAATATTTTTAACTTCGGTCAAGAATTTAACTTTTTCTGAAAAATAGAATGATTACAAAGTTAAAACACTGTACATGTTATTACACAATCACAAACCTAAGTAAACATGCCTACATATGCATATAAATAAATTTTACTTACATTTTATTTAAAATTAGTATTTACTGTCAAGTACAAACACACAATAACACAGAGACAATGTTCCTTTCACATGAAATAAGGGCTCCCTTTAATCGCATTGAAAAAACCTACACACACCTACAGACAACTAAATACACCTAAACATATTTACACACAATATTTACTTTATATCTGTCAAATAAATCTATGCGGGTAAAAAAAATATACAGCCACAAACGCGTGAAACACGCCAACTTTTACTTTCCATTAGCTGTGAGGTTAAACATGCTGTACAGGTAAGTGCACACACCTACACACACGTAGACACACCTGAACACACCTGCACACAAGATTTACTTACATTTCGGTCGAAAAACAGCGTGCACGTAGCAAAACCACAGGCCGCGGACGCATAAAACCATTACACATTAAGATTAAATTAGCGGGAGCATTGCACACGCTGTACAGGTAAGTGTACACACCTAGACACACCTAGACACACCAGATTTACTTACATTTCTGTACACTGTAAACCCGGATGCTCCAAATAATCAAAAGGATTGAGTAGTGTATACTTAAACTTTCTTTAGATGTTCTGCTTAATTAAAAAAATCTATTTACTGTAACATTTGCCATGATTTGATTAAGCAATAATCTTATGTTTTAATTATTAAGAACATTTTTTCAGTTTAATTTAACCCTTAATTAAAGTTAATAATTTCCTTTTACTCAAAGTAAAAATATAGTTATTCTTCCATTAAAGGATAGAAGACACAGAATGAGCCATACAAGATACCATACAATGTCACATCTATGTATAGTTAACCATAATTGTAAAAAAAATTACAATAACAATGATGATGATGATGATTATTATTGTTATTATTATTATTATTATTATTATTATTATTATTATTATTATATAAAATAGAGACTAATAGCAGTACTTGCTTAAAAGCTCAAAATAAGTTTAGAAAAGATCCTTGATGATGTTATGCATGTTCCTTGCATTTCGAAGTAGTGCTTGTAGGAAATAAACTGTGCTCTTTTTTTTAACAGCTAACAGTTCCATGTTCCCTCTGCCATCTAACCTGATCATACTCCAGGACAGCAGATGGCGGTAATGCGCCATTAAGTTGGTTTGCCGCTAACCAAATCTAATTGAAGATTTTTTTTCTCCATAAACAGTACATTTGTAAAATGGGCGGGTACTGTACATTTTAAATATTGACAGGGATAATCTAATTGAAGAAGATGACATCGCGGTTTAAATGTAACAGTTACACACTTCCTGTCTATCAGGATAGCTTCCGGTCCCACCGACGCGCTTTCAGAGCGGGAGACGTGCCTTGCCTGGACGTGTTCGTGGTTCGTGCCTCATGTCCTGGGACACGATAACGTCTTTTGTCGACTTCGAAGTGATTGTAAGTAATCTTACCTTTGTTTAATTCTGTGTAATTCTAACTTTTATTTAAAAAAGTGTATGTGCCAGGTTGCTAGGTTGTGTGACGAGGGACCCAGCTAAACAAGCGCATGCCCCAAAAAATGTTATTAAGTAACAACCATACGCGTGCTGTGTACTTTAAAAGACGTTCAAATGTAATGTATGGAGTGTTTTTTTTTTTTGTTGTTGTTGTTTTTTTTCAATTTAATGCGCTGGCTGCTTTCACGCTAACCGACCGCCATTTTAGCAATGTTAGGCAGTAGCATGCTAGCTTTGGTGGCCAACATGTGGTGGTAGACTGAAACTAGGCTCCTTGGCTACAGGTAACGTTTAAAAAGCAGGGAAACGCCAGCTATTTCTCTCGGTCCTGTGCTTTATGTTAACTGCTTCTGTGACTAAAGGTTTAATGTTTCCCGTGCGTGCCCGCGAGTGTGACGCACTGGTCCACGTGGCCGGCGACAGTACAGACATTTTGATTCTTGCCTATCCAACTCAGAGTGTTTCAGAACAGTTTTGAGTCTTACTGCAGTTAATTTTAAACACCCGACATCGCTTTATCGCCAGCTGAAACAGATTTAGCTCATTTCTCTGCCATACAACATGGTACATAATTTCGTAGCTCTCCCCACACATTGACTTTTGGCTAAACATGGTTTCAAATTATTATTTTTAAACCAGTTTATAAGTTCAGTTAGTTACTGTGCAGGTGGAGCTTGGGGAGAGCTACACAATGCATTTAGATTTTTGTTCTACTATGCTCTATGACAGAGAAATGAGTTAAAAAATTGATTACTTATTTGTGCTTTTTAGATAGAGATAAGGTGATTTTGGGCATCTAAAATCCCATACTGCTTTGAAACAATGAGTTGGGTGGGCAAGCAGACCCTTGTCCCGTTTACTATTGCCAGCCACACTGCTCACCCAATTACACAAGGGCATGAGCGCCTGTTTACTTGTGAGCTACCACATAATTTCCTTGCCCACTTTATTGGAAGCTATCGGTTTGAAACATTTCATTTTATAAAGTGGAAACTTAACGCAAACAGGACATTGACTAGAGACACTGTGTTAAAGGTACGTCAGGTTCAGTAATTAGGAAGCAAAACAAACTAGCACCCCTGTTGTTAAATAATCACTGCAGCCACGTCATAAATGTAATCACTAATAATACTCTCAAATAGTTGTATCATCTGCTCTTGATGTATTACACTAATTATTTTTAACATTCAAATGTGACAACATTGTACTTTTACATTTACTTATGTGTTTGATCTCAATAAATATATCTAGCAACAATTTTAATCCATTTTTTTATTTTTTATTTTTATTGTATGTTTAAAACTTCCACCCTAAATTTTTCAGCTGGTTTGTTTCTGGTTCGTGCCTGTTCTCACATTGTAAATGTATATTTTAGTAGAGCTGTTTGTCTCATTAGTGGTAAAATTATTGGTTCTTGAACTTAACATGGCTCTTTATTTTAAAATGTATTAATACTTGGGTTTGTTTGAAGGGATGTTTTATTATTTACACGTTTTTTATATGCATGTATGAGGTTCAATAGACATAACAAACTTAACACCTGAATCATTTACATATGCATATGAAAGGATATAATTAGTCAATTTGTAAAGTGTGATGTATTTTGCTAAATGGCTGAAACTGACCCCCTCTCCTTCTGTTTTCAGGCTCCAGAAAGCCTACTTCATAATGTCTTGGAAATGTAAGTTGTGTCCGACAGATTTTTCTACCAGAACTATGTGGCGCATTATCCACATTTAGTGAAAAGCTTTGGGCCCCTAGTGCATGTTTGGACCATGCGATTTGAGGCCAAACATTGCTTTTTTAAGAGAGCTGTGCGACACTGCCAAAACTTCAAAAATGTTTTGAAGACGCTGGCAAGCCAACATCAGTATCTGATGGCATATCACATTGCTGCACCATCGTTTTTCAAACCAAAAATACAAACATCCAGTGTTGACTCTATTTTGGTGTCAGCTCTTCCTGAAGTTGCTCAGGTTTACATTAGGGGACAAACAGATAGTGATGCAATCTACCATACAACAAAGGTAACCATTGATGGCACTGACTGTCAGTGGAATGTTTGTGTCAGTTGGAGCTTGTGGAGGGCTAACCAAATTTTGCAAAATCACACAGATTTACCTTCTGAATAATGTTTGTTTTCTTTGTTGTGATTATGATTGTTGGTATGTAGAACACCTTCGCTCATACGAACTGACAGCCGCACAAAGACCCCTGGCAATCCACCTGCAGTCAGAGCTCAACGATACAGTTCCGCTGATTGCCTATAAGGTACAGGGCCTGCTGCTGCTCACACCGAAGAGGTTCATAAAAGTGAAATGCGACTAAAACAACTCTATTGGTAAGTTGTTTACTTGCATACTAATTACACTGACACTGGATATTTCACTCAAATGTTCTACATTTGTTAAGGCTACACATTATTTATGTATGGATTTGTAATGCCTCTGTCTACAGAATAACAATGTTTTGGCACTGAAAATCTGTTAACCCACAACACTCCCCTTCCTCCAGATCTAATCACTAACTAGGTAAAATTAACCTTTATTTGAAAGGTCTTAGATGTGTCAAATTACCAAAGTTTTGTAGCTCTCTGTACTTTCAGGAACCCCTTAGACCATTTTTGTACATAATTAGGATCATTGTGGTCATATTTTATTCAGAGTTTTTAAAGCCAATTTTAATACTTGTCACTATTATTAGCAATGCCTCCACTATGCGTTTTTTATTTTTTATATATGTATAAAATCTGGATGGTTGGGCATTGCTGATTTAGAGTCAAAGGCTTTTTTTTGCATTAGAATGTATATTGTTGTCTCACATATCAGACACACATTTATATATTTTAGTATTCACAGCCCAAATTTAAAGGTTGCAACCCTGAAGATGATTTAATATTTGGTTGTTTTGAGCAGAACTTAAGTGGTTTAAGACGTTTTGCAGGGGAAAAAAATGCACATATCTTTTTTTTCACATTAAAGGGGATATACTATGCAAAATTTAACTGTCTTGCCAGCAAAAACATACACACACACTGATCCCTCACAGCTGGTTAAGTAAAATGCAAAGACCAGCAGAAGGCATCTACTGCCCTTTGCTGGTCTCCTCACCTGTTTTTTATGTTAGTAGCGTAGTATGGGAATGGTTTATTTTAGTCACAATGTTTTTAAACATGCTGCTGTTCTAGAAGTAACTAAAATTGGTTTAAAAATATAAATAAAAGCACTATCACTTTTAAATAACCCCAATTATGTTTGTCATAGCAATGACGGCTGAATCATCAGAAAAGATGATCCTGCGCATTGTTCAGCCACACGATGTCAGAAAACTAAAACTCAGCTCTCGACCAGCTTCGGTTGATGCCCTTATTGAGCTTCTGAAAGAGCAACTGGATTTGGACCTGGACTTCAATTTGCAATATGAAGATCCTGATTTTGATGGAAAACTTACCTCTCTGTGTGACATTGTGGAGTTGCCTGACAAAGCGGTTGTTCATATCATCCCTACAAAAGATTCAAGCTCCATTGCATCTACCGAAATCTTGTCTGATGTGTCTTCTCCAGAACGTTTATGCAGATGGCCTCCAGGTCCTTTTCCACTTCCAACATTTGCATTTGATGTTGAGCTAACACTGAGCGAGGCCAATCAACAATATGAGAAGACTGGCAAACAACTTCAGTGTACAAGGGACCAAAAGCATGACATTTTAGAAAAGCTTGCCGCTAAAATCTTTGGCTTTAAAGCTTATCCAAGTGCATTGGTAGCTGAGGCTCTAGTAGCTAAACATCCTTGTTTGAGAGAAGAAGGATCTGACAGTGGTTACGAACATTGGAAGAACAGTCTTGCTTTTAAAATGGCAAATTACAGGAACAAGCTCCGGCGGGCGGGATGTCTGGAGGTCTCTGTTAATTCTAGCAAAAAAAAGCAAAAGAAATCCAGAGAATGAGCCTTCACACTCTAATATAAAAAAGCCACGAAGGGCTGAAGTAAATTTTTTGCCCAATTTCCCAAGAGGAGAAGATTCCTCAAGTCTTGAAAACATGAGACAGCATATAGTTGAAGAAATGAAAAAGACTGAGAGAAACGTCCCCTTCATCAGCAAGCTAATGCAGAGCACATTCGCCTTGCGTCGAAAGACCATAGTGATGTCTAGCCCTCCAGTGAAAGAGTTCATGGACCTCTGGCCTGCTCTACAGATGGAATCAGAGGTAATGTGTATACTTTTTGCCCAATTTTGCATACACTTAAATTCATATTGTTTAATATATTTAATTTCTTTTTAGGTGTATGCAGAGTTCCATCGCATAACCAACCAGAACCTTTGCAACAAATTTTATGCTGAGCTTGATCGGCATACTCCTCGTCTGATGGCCTTATTTCGGCAGAAAGCGTCAAAAACGGGGAAAATTGCTGATTGTCTGGCTGACATTTTCAGGATTCATGATGAACAGGTAAGAATTATTCACCACTCATATTTCTTTTTTTACAGAATGTAGACTTATATTTAAGCACAGTCCCTAGCCTCATAATTATCTACATCTCTTTAACATCACAATTTGATGAGTTGATTACTGAAATATGACTCACAATATCCTAATGTAGTTAAAAGTAGTCTTGAGTTTTAAATAACGAAATACCTCAAAAGATGAGGTAGTCATCTGTGCATGGTTTAAAACTTGAAGCCTAAAAGTACTCAGTTGAGACGAACTTAACACATTAGACACTATGACTGCGACCTTTTCCCATACATCCTTAAACTACAAATGGTCAGATGGTAGTGGTTATAAAATCTCAATGGAGCTCAACAGTGCCTGCCCTCTTCTGGTGCCTGAAGTAAATTTTCCTTTATTTTTTACATAGACTCCTTTAAAAAATCTGTATAGTTCAAAAGCTCGATGGAGGCTAATTAACTAGGGGGTAACTGATGACTATAGCGCAATTAATTTCATTACAAAAAAATATCTGAAACTTTTGCAAAAGGCAAAACTACAAATGTATTTTGAAGACTTTTTTTTTTTTAATTTTTCAAATTTGAATTAATTGTGCTGTTATCATGAGATGCCACATGGCTAATTAGGCGCCGCCAAGCTATTGCATTGTGAATATACATATATTTTGAAGAGTGTAATGGAAAAATGAATTGCCTTTGGTACCAGAGGTGGACAGGCACTGTTGTGCTCCATAGACTAGCTTCTAAAAACATATTGAAACATGACACTCTTTTCAACCTGTTCTGGCCCCTTTCACAGGCAAAAATGGTTTGAGTTGTTATGGGCTATGTAGATAGTTGTTGGAAAGCAACATGGGTGTACCTTTTGAAAAGTGGCTCAGTAATGGAGCACAACAATGTCTGCCCACTTGGGGTTCCAGAAGTAATTTTACCGTTCACTTTAAGAAAAATGTGTGTATAAAAGTATTTTGCTGATTTTTTTCAAGTTAAAGATTTTTTTTTAAAACCAAAGTAATCGTGCTATAGATATGAATTAGTAAGAAGCCAATTAGCCCCTGCAGAACTAATGTGAAAAAATGAGAGGTAAAATTATTTCCAGAACTGGAGATAGGCGGGCACAAGTGGACAATTTTGTATTTGCATACTCACACTATCATGCACAATCTTTTTTTAGGAATTACATGATGTTCATACAAGGAGAACCACTGTCCTTCGGGCCCTTCCAGTTTATTTGCGGGAAGATGTCTCTGGCTTTTTTAGAACATGCTTGGTAAGGGTGCAGGTTGAAATAAAAATAGCATTGTCGAAGTAAGTTTCTGTACTCCATACATTATCAGACAAATGTTTGGACACAGTCCAAAAAAGGTGTGTCCAAACATTTTAGCAATGCATAAATGTATGCAGAACTGTAAGATCCCCAAGGCACTCTGGAGGAATTTTAAAATGCCTATTATTTACTGCATATCATAATGGACTTTCAGTAAGCCCTTATGTGTTACTTGCCTGGAAAATCCAGAATGATATGTCTCTGTATTATTGTACAGAGCAATATATTTCTCTGTACAATAATTACAATTGCATACATTTCTGGATGTCGTGGAAGCGCTCTTTGGCTTTTTGTTGTTAATACCCAAATTTAGTTGAAATTCCCTATAACAAAGCTTGCTTTAATATTTTTAGTGATTTATATTCTGCATTAACCTAGGTTTTTTGTTGTGCATATGTTTATATATCTTTATTTAAGATATGTATATTGTTACAGGAAGGAGAAGAGCCACCATTTGAAGATGCAACCATTACCCTCCTGACAACGGTCAGAGACAATGAGACTGCTCCAGTTCGCTATCAGCCGCAGAAGGTTTCGATCATTCTTGAGGGTGAAGTGATGAACAACTTACCCAGGCTTTCAGACGCTTTCTTGGTCATGTTTGGACTCATATACACACTCCACCTGACCTACCCCAAAGAATTGGTGAGCACTTTTGAGTTCACTCAAAAAATCTTGCTTGGGTTGGATGATAACAAGCTGTCAGCTAAACTCCGAACTCTCAAGAATGACTTGCTTATTAAAATCTAAGATTGTGATGTTCTAGACTGTTTTCCTTTTTGCCATCTCAGTTCCTTTCAGTGACATCCTCCCATTCTCCTCATCTCCTTTCGTGTTAGCCTAACCCGCAGAAGAGACAATTGTACACATGCACCTCTCCTTTGTGGACAGGATTAGAATGTAAGTAGATTAAGAATGGAGGATGGGATGATGTAATTTCAAAAGTATTGAATAAGAGTTTGACCAATGTGTTTTTTTTTTAATGACCAATACAGTAAAAAAAAAAAATCAAGTCAGCTGATTCTGTATAAGACAACACTTAAGCAGTCAACGTAATAAAAGGTGCAGTACAGCACCTTCCTCCTTTTACATTGAAGCTATTGCTGCAGGCCTAATTAATACTGCAGACAAAACCATTCCAATAAAGCCTTAACCTGTATTTATAGTTCCTTACATGTGCAGCCTTTTTAAATAAATAAATGTAGTTTTTCCTTTGAAACTGGAGCCTCCTGTGAGTGGCTTGCTCTCATTCTGGTGTGCCAAGGCTCAGAGCTTCAGTCACATGCTCTCCTGCACATGTGCCTTACCAGCAGTCAGTTGATGGCCAATTTAAATAAAAAAGAAAAATGCAAGCTACAGTTGATGTTCTGTCTGCTGTTTAGTTTATAAAGAGTTTACCTGGGAATGTTTTCATACCTTGTAAAAGTATCCTGTTTTGTATGCTGGTCATCTATTGTCTTCAGTGAAGGTACTAGATATTGGCGCAATACTTTATTTTTTTGCTGTTAAATTTTGATTGCAATCACTTTGAGCATAATCGTTGCACTTTTGCTCCCTGAGCTATACAGCCTTATGATGCACTAACACTTTGAGCAGTGTTTGTGGAAATATGGAAATGGAAACAAAACAAAATAAATATTTGTTCAATTAAAATAGATGTTGTTTCATACTTAATATTAGCTTTTTTTTTTTAGTTAATTACAATAATTAAAAGAATGGAAAATTTTAAGTAAAGTTTAATTAAATATTAATGGCTTACTATACTTAACTGTAATGATGAAAGAAATTTAAAATTTAAATTGGTGTGTAATACACATTTATAAGCTCACTTAAACAATATTATTAATTTAGTTTTAATTAAACAGTTCTGTTTATTGTTACTAAAAGGTTTTAAGTTTTGTAAATGAATATTTTAATTAAACAGTAGTTAAAAATGACTTGTCCTGCCAAGTAAAATGTTTAAATTTACAGAAATTAAAACTTAAAGTTTATCTAATTAAAAATTTTGTGGCAACTGATTGCCTCAAAATTTTTAAGTTCTGGTAACTTATTCGGGTTTACAGTGTAGGAAAACAGCTTGCGCTTAGCATA
This sequence comes from Bostrychus sinensis, assembly GCA_020698575.1. Lineage (NCBI taxonomy): Eukaryota > Metazoa > Chordata > Actinopteri > Gobiiformes > Eleotridae > Bostrychus > Bostrychus sinensis. The sequence continues at coordinate 27,053 of CM036248.1, forward strand.
AACAACAGGCCGCGGATGCGGAAAACCAGGACACATTCAGTTTCAGTTAGCGGGAGCTTTACACATGCTGTACAGGTAATTGCAGACACCTACACACACCTAGACACACCTAAGCACACCTACATAAAAGATTTACTTACATTTCTGTGGAAAAACTGCGTGCGCTTAGCAAAAACAACAGGCCGCGGACACGTCAAACCCTTTTCACTTTCGTTTTTTGTTACCGCTGCCAATAAACACGCTGTACAGGTAATTGCACACACCTACACACACCTAGACAAACTCACTCCTACAAACACACATTTCTAATAAAAAAAACACACAGATATGGACTAATAAAAAAATGATTTTGCCTTATCAATTTTAATTTTATTTGAATAAAATTTTGCACAATTACTAAGTAAATGTTGTTTTTGCCATTTTGTATTTCGTTTAACTTTATTTTAATTTTATTGTGTATTTATAATTTTTTAATAAATATTTTTGTTTTAATAGGACATGGCGAACCCAAAACCTGACCAGGAGCCTGAGGTTTCCTCCTCAGGCTTGCCCGACTCCGAACTCAAGACCAAAGTAGACACAGACGACGAAAGTGATGGTAAGAACGGAATATTAATTAGTATTATGTTTTTTTGGTATAGGCCAATATCACTACAAAGTTAATCAAAAAGGTTTTAAGTAACTGACTCTTTATTAATGTTGTGGATGTTTGTATAATAAGCATACAGCAAAAATAAGAATTACTCCCCAAACAGAATGAGAAAGATAGGTCGGGTTGAGAACTTATCGCTCAGAAATGAAATAAGATGCGTAACCATGGTTACTGAAGACACGTGTTCCAAGTCCCCGCGGGACTGAAGTAAGGTGCGTAAGAAAAAGAAGACTGTGGAGAGAAACAAAATATGCAGAGAAAAAATGACAAGAGCACCTACCTTTCTGTGAACCAACCCGGGGCCCAGACCTTTGGTTAACACCGCTAGGTATCCCAGTCTGGACCCAAGGAGACCAAACGATAATCCACCTCCAGCAGCCCAACGTCCAGGGGAGGAGTCCCCGGCCCGGCGTCCCGTCTGTAGCAGAGAGACTGGGAAGGCCGGTGTTCGAGATACATCCAAAGTGGAGACTGGGAGAGTCTTGAGGTTCCAGATGTTCCATGGTCCAGAGTGGAGCCTAGGAGAGAGTTGAGACTGCAGAAAAGTCCTAGAGAGCTGAAATTTAGTGTGGTAGCTTTTGAGAGGGCGCTCTTTCAGGGCACATAAGGTCCAATGGCACTTTCCAGGTGCAGTACCAAAGGTGTCTAGAAGGTGGTGCTGTTGAGGTTTTATGCGTGGCGAGTTATGCCTACACAGCAAGTTTGAGAATTTTACCTGTTTTGGTTTGGTAGATACAGAGCTTAATGTGTTCAAAGTCTTCATTTTAGACAATTAGGATAAAATCAGGGAAAGCTCTTAGAGAGCTGTAAATTTTTGTGTTAGCTTATGAGATTTGCTCTTTTATTTGGCTTTCCAGGGTGCAGTACCAAAGTTGTCCAAAAAATGGCACTGTAGATGTACTATAAAACAGCTCCGTGAGTTATTCATCCACTACAAGTTTGAGATTTGTATCTCTTTTGGTTTGGCAGATAAAGGGGGAAAAGTGTGTTCTGATATTTAAAAAAAAAACTGAAGGAAAATGAGATTAATTAGAACAATTTTAATTTTTAAAACCCACAAAACAATAACAGAACAATAATCATAATAAAAATTAAAATTTATAAAACATTAAAACCAAATAAAAACAGCAAAAGTAATCATCTGTGTCAGCAGTTACATCTGAAAGAAGAAAATTGTCATACAAGTTGTAATATAATCATAAATAAAATAAGTAAATACAATGTTCTTCATCATTTTCGGAGTCCGCAGTGTCATTAGTGGCAGTGTGGAAAGACTCTCCCTCTGATTCCACACTGCCCCTGCTAATCGTGGGGTCCTGTACTGGAGGGTGCTGTAATAATTGTATAATCATGTAAGAGCAAGCCACAAATGCACACCTGATATAAAATTAAATGCATGTTTTATATTATGTATGTACCTCTCCATCATCAGAGGACTGTTGTGGCTCCTCTTCCTCATCATTCTCCCCCTCACTCAGCTCTCCTTGTTGCAGAAGGAGGCTTGATGCTGAAATGCAAAAGAAGAAAAAAAATAAAAAAAATAAAAAGGTATAAAAGTGTTTGCAGGACTGCAAGTACTTTAAAAATCACCATTTTAAACTATTTCTGGCTCTCCTAATTTATTAATCCTTGTCAAAATAATATTTCAGAATCGTAACACTGAACTGTGTAAAGGTGGCACCTTCAACTAATTAGATTAATTATGTATTCCCTTCTTTAAAGGCTGAATGCCATAAAATTGGATTATTTCATTTTACTTTATTTCAGGAGCTTCAATTCCCAAGACGGGACAACAACTGATTGTGACAAATGGGGCCTTGATGGGGTCAACGATTGCATTGCGGGTTGAATTTTTCTGCTCTTAAACCGTGTTGATTTTCAATGCAATCCGCGGGTGGCGCTGTTCAGTAGCGTAAAGCATTGCCATTTGAAAATGGAATTGCCAAATGAATAAATAGACCAAAATCTGTACATGTCAGTATGACATGCAATTAAATTGACTTTTCTTTAAAAATTTTGATCAAGATGAAATTATAACGTTGGATATGGAATTGCCATTTGACCAATGCAATTAGAAATTGGACACTGAAATAGAATATGGAATTGCCAAATTAATAAATAGACCAAATCCCATGTCAATATGACATGCAATTAAATTGACTTTTTTTTTTCAAATTTTAATCCATATTAATTTGCAACTTTGCATATGGAATTGCCACTTGACAAATGCAATTAGAAATTGGACACTGAAATAGAATATGGAATTGCCATTTGACAAATGTCATTTAAAAATTAATGTTAGAATAAAATATGGAATTGCCAATTGAAAATGGTATTGAAAATTGAATAAATGTGCCTATAAACTTCCATAAAGACACGCCAGACTTCTGCAGTTTCCATCAGTGTCAGTCTGTGCGCAGTGCACGGCGGTTAGATTTGTGTCTGACTTGTTCACGATTTGCTCTGATGCAACAAGTGCGACGGTCACCCAAGCTTTGTGAGATCAAACGAGTTCAGCGTCTGAGCCAGCTGCCGTAGTTCATCAGGAGCAACTGCGGAGGCTGCACGGCTCAGTGCATGATGGGAAAACGCCCACCTGTCAGCGGTGAACGGATAGGTTATTGGATTTGAGTTTAGCGCTGATCAGAAATGTAACGCACCGACACTTATCTGCCCTCCTCTCCTCCTACTCTGCCTCTTTTTTCTTTTCTTTTTTTATGCAGACTGAAGTTCCAGTTTTGACATGGATAAACTTTTTGCCCCACTGCTCAGTGTGAAGTAGAATATTATGAAAAAGATTGTGCATAACATGTGCTGCTATAGAAGGCTGTTTAACATTTATAATGTGTAAACTTTGACATAAAACTATGAAATACTGTTGAACATACCGTATTTTCCGCACTATATCGCGCACCTAAAAGCCTTTAATTTTCTCAAAAACCGACAGTGCGCCTTATATATGGATCAGTGTTGGTTAATTATGGCTACCGTATTCAGGGGGCGTCGCCGAAGTGACAGCGGTAAAAACGGTAAAGGGGAATTCGAGTCCCAGCTGTTCATGTGTGCCCTAGGCGCATTTATGGATCCTGCCGCAAAAGAACAAGGAGGCGCGGCCTTTGCTGCATCTAGTAGAAGAGTTGCGACATTGAGGGGACAGAAAACTGAGCGTTACTACATGAACGCTATTCATGTAGCTTTGAACTGTGACAAATGGAGTTGGAAGTACATTGTTTTCAACGAGGGCGTCGCATATAAGACTTACCGGTACTACCGTATTGTGAATGCACTAACTTGTTTTGGGAGTGAATGGAGTTGTAAGAACGCTGGTTTGTATTCTATTAATAAAGTTTGACTGACTGACTTATCTGAGTGTTTTATTGACATTCCCTTTAGCGCAGCTCCATCTAGTGGATGCATAACGCAACCCCAGCCACTACAGTTTTTATTTTTTTATTTATTTACAGCTTTTATTCTATGCGCCTTATAATGCGGTGCGCCCTATATATGAAAACAGTTTTAAAATAGGCCATTCATTAAAGGTGCGTCTTATAATCCAATGTGCCTTATAGTGCGAAAAACACGGTATATATGGACATGTTCTACCAACGTGGTCCGGCACCAACACACCAGCTGAGAAGCCGTCCATATCTGCACTGGTAGGTGACGGACCAGGTGGTACAAGATATTAACAAGATTAAAGCATTTTGAATTTGCCTGATATTGGGGACTACATTTATTACCAAAAGACATCATCCTGCTTCTTCGCCTTCATGTCCAGGATCACCACAGCACTGGTAGATGACGTTCCCGGTGTCACCCCCACAACTCCTGGCTTCAGCTAGATAAAAACAATATTACTCGTCCTCCCTCTGAAGAGGAAAAGAAACTCATTATTGTTATAATTTGGCTGCCACTAATAATATATGAAAATGTTAAATGCATATATTTTAGATAAAAAGCACATACCTGGTCTGGCACCATCGCAGATGAAGGACTGGTAGGTGATCCGGCCTTCACCACCACAACTTTTGCTGCTCCACCTGAAAATGCAATTTTTCATTCATCTCATTAAAATTTCAGAAAAGCATTGCAATTTCAGTTTTACAATTTTACAAACCTAACGCTTGGGCCAGCTTCTCTGTAAGGCAGCAGCTTGGTGTCTGACGTGGGATGCCTATTAACAACAAGAAACCCTTCATCAGTACTTGGAAGAGTAAATCATAAAACATTTTACATTCAAAATAAAATGATTTTCACAGTGTTGTCACGCTCAAGATCTCACCTTCTTTCCAGCAGGAAAGCTGGCAGTGCACTCCACAGACCCAAGGACAGACAGGACTGTTTGTCCTTCTTTTATAATGACACACAGTATAGTTTTAATCACAATACTACACAATACTGTGTACTAACATGGCGTGCATTAGAATCAGCCATAATTCTCACTTTCTTCCCTCGTCCGGCCAGCGTCCATTCAGAAGGGGGTGGCCGTGGCAGAGGTACAGGGACTGTCACGACCGGCTTTGGCGTGACCTTGGAGACACCGGGGGCGACCTGGGTGGGGCTGCCTCCAGCTGCTGGAACCAAACGTTCCACAGCAACTCAGTGAGGATGTCCATCCCCACCATCAGAATCACTCAGATGGACCTGCAAAAGATAGAACACACAGAATAGAAAAACACAATTATTATTATGTACAATATATTAGACATTCCATTTCTAACAAAACACTTCTACTTACGCCATCCTTGTACCACAAGTTCAGGCAATCCATCGGAAAGTGCTCCGCAGCGGGGTAGTACTTCACCCCTTAAGTAAATCAAAAATATTATTTCACTTTGTTGTTTTATTTATCGCTCTAAAAAGTTCATGAAATTCAAACATACCCATGCGAGCAGCAACCCGGTGGTATTCCTGGCTCAGATGATTTTGTAATTCCACCTCAACAGTCAGGCGAGGTGGAAAGTCCAGGACACAAACCTAAAGACAAGTATCACATGAATTTGGCTGACATTTTTTTAAACTTTTATAGAGAGAATAAAAAATACCTACCTTTGGCCAGCAGCTGCAAACCGGGGCAAGGTACCAGCCCAGGCTGCAGCCTCGGTGACGGTTCTGCTGGCTGTCAGGTTGTTTAAGGGAGCAAGAAGCACCACAAGAGAAGGAGTGCGATCTAGCTGGGTGTTCGCGATCTCCCTCTCGAGCTCCGCAGCACTTGCTCCCGGGGTGGAGCTGATACCAAAGGCAAACTTTCCTTGTGGTAAAGGGACAATACCATCTACTAGGTGACGTAGATGGGAGCACCCGACGATCAGAACGAACTGGAAAATACAAACAATATTAATCAATGTTGGAGTCTTAAAAAAAAAGCATTTAAACAAGAGTAAAAGGCCATACCTTTTTGTCAGGGTACTCATAAATAAAAACTAAAACTTTTGTAACTTTCTTTCTTCTTATCATATACACCAGGACTAGAGGAAGTCTAAACCAAGACTAGAGTAAAACTAGAAGAGATCAGAGTAGGACTAGAAAAGATATGACTACACTAGATATAAACTTAGTCTAAATTAGGTCCACACCAAGTCTAAACCAGATCTAAACAAGGCCTAGCTCAAGACAAATCCAGGTCTAGACTAGATCTAACTCTAGATTAAACCTGGTCTAGAACAGGTCAAGACCAGGTCTAAACCAGGACTAACACAAATCTGAAATAGGACTACATTAAGACTAAACCATGACTAGAGCAGGCCTAGAAGAGGACTGACTCTAAACCAAGACTAAACCAAATTTAAGTCAAGTATAATCCAGGTCTACCCCAAGTCTAGACCAGATCTACACAAGACTATCGTGTATTAAGTAGGACAAGACAGGTCTAAGCAAGACTAAATGCCTATATCAGGGCTACATATGAGTAACATGTCTAAAGTAAGAATAAGCAGCAATTAGGTTTCAACCAGGACAAGACCAGGTCTAACCCTGGACTAAAGCCCAGTCCACAGCCCAGTGACTGTATAATCATTACAGTATATAGGACAGTATAGACCAGGTCTTACACACAGACCCCCAGCAGCAGACACACAGAAGACAACATGGTCTCTCCTCTACAGCACAGAGAAGCTGTCTCTGAGCACAATTTTCCTGCCACTCACCAGACGGAGCCTGCTGATTGGTTGACACACACTCATAGATACATACTTTCACTGAGGGTCTAAAAATAGACTTGCTTCTGACAGGACTGGACCAGGACTGGACCAGGACTGGACCAGGACTGGACCAGGACTGACTCTAAACCAAGACTAGACCAAATTTAAATCAAGTATAATCCAGGTCTACCCCAAGTCTAGACCAGATCTACACAAGACTATCATGTATTAAGTAGGACTAGACAGGTCTAAGCAAGACTAAATGCCTATATCAGGGCTACATATGAGTAACATGTCTAAAGTAAGAATAAGCAGCTATTAGATTTCAACCAGGTCTAAACCAGGACTAAACTAGGTCTAACCCTGGACTAAAGCCCAGTCCACAGCCCAGTGACTGTCTGTATAATCATTACAGTATATAGGACAGTATAGACTATAGGTCTCACACACAGACCCCCAGCAGCAGACACACAGAAGACAACATGGCCTCTTCTCTACAGCACAGAGAAGCTGTCTCTGAGCACAGTTTTCCCGCCACTCACCAGACGGAGCCTGCTGATTGGTTGACACACACTCATAGATACATACTTTCACTGAGGGTCTAAAAATAGACTTGCTTCTGACAGGACTAGACCAGGACTAGACCAGGACTAGACCAGGACTAGACCAGGACTAGACCAGGACTAGACCTGGACTAGACCTGGACCAGACCTGGACCAGACCAGGACCAGACCTACACAAAGCTAAAACTAATTAAGCAGGGGAAAAAAACAGATCTAGCCTAGACTAAGGTCTAAAGCAGGACTAAATCAAGACTAGAGCAGGGCTACAGAAGGTCTGACCTTAAGCCAAAACTAGACCAGATTTAAACCAAGTATAAACCAGGTTTACCCCAAGACTACACCAGATCTACACAAGAATGGCAGGTCTAAAGCAGGAGGACTAAGCAGGACTACACAAAACTAACATCTACAGAGCAGGACTCATCAGCTCAAGCTGCAACAATTATAACCCAGGATTAAACCAAGTCTACACCAGGACTAAACCAGGCCTGAACTAGGTCTAGTAATGGCCTGTCTAATCATTAAACCAGGACTACACCAGGACTACACCAGGACTAGAACCTGTCTCTCTACACAGTAACACATGAGAAGGACAGGACTGTCCATGTGGTCTGTTCTCTCTCCACCAGGGGTCACCAATGAGGTGCCCGCGAACACCAGGTAGCCCTTCTGGAGCTTGTGAGGTGCCCGCGAGGGATATTTATAAACAGTGACTACTGTAGTGTTTTAGTCATAATTTATTTTTTTTAAACTTATTATATTTTTAATTACAAGATTATTTTTATAAACATTATCATTAATGCAAAGCAAACAATCATACCATCCTAGTGTCATTTGAAAGGCATGTCAAGATTTTAATATAGAGGATTATTTTGCATGAGCAGCCCTCAGTACAAATTCTCATCTTTTGGGTAGCCCTCAAACCCAAAAAGGTTGGAGACCCCTGCTCTACACAGTAACACATGAGGAGGACAGGACTGTCCCTGTGGTTTGTTCCCTCTACACAGTAACACATGAGGAGGACAGGACTGTCCCTGTGGTCTGTTCTCTCTACACAGTAACACATGAGGAGGGCAGGACTGTCCCTGTGGTCTGCTGGGACACACACAGAGCAGTGACCTGCTCTAACTCTGCAGCCACAGAGAGCACAATTTTCCCGCCTCTGGACTGAGCCCGCTCATTGGCGGACCCCACCCCACTCCTTCATTCATTTACTCTATAGCTGTATTAGCTTCATATTGTCACAAATCCGACTCCAGAAGTAACCATAACTAACTAAAACAATGTCCACCACAAGCATCCTTACACATTTCATCAAATACTGCCCTCATATGAAACATCAGCTGTCCTCCAGCGGCTTTAAACCACAGCGCCCAGCAGATCCACCATAAAGGGACTAGCCTAGCTCCTCCAGCAAAGATCACTAACTAATCAACATCTAACATTAACTAATAAACTAGTAACACTTTTACAGTTTAAACCCACCACATACAGATCCTCCTGTCTGCGCCAAGACCAGGAGGTCTGCGCCAAGATCAAGACGAGGGAGCTGTTACTAATACACAGTATGTTTGCAGATAAAGTCACAGTTTATGATAAAATGCCTATGTATAAATATAGTGACAGTGGCATTGAAATATGAAGTACATTGTAAGAAATTTACCCGTAAATTAACATCAAATACTGGCAGCAGGGTTGCCAGCATTTTACTGTTAATTTACAGCACTGGTACTGTTTTAATATATAACAGTATGTTACTGTAATCTGATAACAGTAATTTACTGTCAGTTATACAGTGGTTATTCTGCCTTCACTAGTGTTTGGGAACTAGCTTTACAGATAGCCAACAGTTGCTCCAATAAACACCCAGGAAGCCTCTTGCTGTTTTGGACATTTACTGAAGTCAGTATATTTTTGTAAAACTGTAACATACAAAAACAAACGCATATTACAATTATGTTTCTGATTCTCAACAGTACAGAATATGTACAGCTACACAAAACAATGCAGTTGTACCCTTAATATATGTAAAATATGCATAACATTAACCACAAGTTAGCTACAATACAAGTAAACATATAAAAGCTAGCGATTAGCATGATGCTAAAATGCATTGAAAATCCCATAGACATGCTAGCGCTATTAGCGTCTTATTCTTATGCAAATTTAGGGTTTAAACAACTTAAAACGTCTCATGTGAGTATCCAAGGTAAGCTAACAACTTGTCACATAATATTACTTACAAACAGATGTTCATTAGGGGCCGAATAACAACTGAGAGGAGCTTAAACACTGTGCTAAGTAGCTGAACTGAGAGCATGGAGCAGAAGCAATGCGTGAACTATGGTAAGTCTAAGTGGACATAAAACACAAAACTCAAAACTTAATATTCTTGCTTCGCAGGGCAGTACAGTGGTACTGTATTTTAAACCCAGTAGTTACTGTTATTTATACAGTAGTACTGTACTGATCTAATGTCAGTATTTTACTGTAATGTCTACAGATGTACTGCTCTGATGTGGAGACAAGAAATATCTTATCTCTTAATGTAAGACAATGCTAGGAAAAAGTGTACGGTTTCAATTTGCTAGTGGTGTGGAACATAAATGGAGCTGTATATATTCCCTTAAACCATAAAAAATATGAGTCATCTTTGGCTTTAATATAAATTTATTTAAAAATTCACATTGATAACATTTTTAGATGTCTCCATGTTATAAAGAACAAATAGTCTTTGCATTTTTACACAGTAGTTCAAAATAACCTTATTTGTCTGGACTTCAGGGGGGCTGACTGTTACCAGCATTTTCTGCACAACCCTTCATCTTCTTCGAGATAGGCCACTTCAGGAGAGATTTTCTGGTCTTAATCCAGCAAATCACCTAAAAAACACATTGCCTGAGATTAGGGCTTTGGAAAGAAGTCATCAAATAATTTACAGTCGATATAATTAATTTTAACAGAAAATTAATATAGTACTTACTTAACTGCTGGTTATTTCAGCCGAGGCATTGCCCACAGGACACAGTGTTCCCACCTAAACACCAAGACTGGAGCAGAAAACTGGAATAAATGATTGAGCGCCATTCATGGGATGTCAATGTTTTAAACTGAATACACATCGCACAACTTACTTCTTTTATCTGAAGAGCATCTTGCTGTGGAGGAAAAGTTGTATTCCTCTTTTCTACAAAGTAATGTTACATGTCACTTCACGTTTTACTGGCTACTATTAGCATTAGCCCACTGGGCAATTGATTTCCAAAGGATTTTTTTTTTTTTTTTAAGCAAAGTATGAACACATCTTCTAAATATTAAGTGGTATTTAAATATAAGAAACAGTATTACCTCTGGAACAAAAAGCTGTAATCCCTTTCTAAGTAAAGCGGTTTTTGTTCAGGCTAACTGTTATCTAAATGCTCAAATCAGCATTGGTCTGTATAAGAAGAGTGATATGATTACATTAATAAGCAAACATCACAAGTAATAAAATGTGCTTTAACTTACCTTTGATTATCTCCAAAAAGGCAGGACTGAAGTGGCTCATGTTTGAGTCTGAGCTGTGTCCTCTCTGAGAGCTCAGTGGCTGCAGTACAGTAGTATGCTTGGATATTAATAACTGTCAACTGCAGGATTCAAAATTCATTCCCAGAATGCAATGCAGTTTATAGTATACAGTATTTTGGGAAAATTCCCGACAGCTCAAACCTTTTCCCAGAATGCATTGCTATTAACAGCATGTTACTGTTTTAAATGATTAACAGTAGGCTACTGTCATGTTTCTGTCGTTTTTTAACAGCAATTTTTTACAGTGTAGACTCGCTACATGTGGAGCTTGGTTAAGGTATAGTTTAAGCCACTATAACTGTGATAGAGTGTGTCACTGTGGAAGGCTGATCTGATAGTATCTGACGGGCAGGGACACCAGTTAGAGAGCAGGGCACGGAGAGTGGTTATTCCAAACAAACTTTAATGAACAGTTGGTGGACATTACAGTAATGGATGCGATGCGTGTGGTCTACAAATAAGAAAATACAAATTAATATTAACTATACACGAATACACTGATTGACATCAAATCACTTACACAGGCATAATAGACAATATATCTGAATATATATATATATATCATGAACTGCTATACACTGAAATAATAAGGGAAACAAACAGTATTACACAGTCTGGAGACCTAGAGGTGATTTCGTGGTCTCCAGAGCCCTCTTGTGGCTAAACAACGTAACAGCAATGCCTTTAGTTAACACGAGGCAGAGCGAACGTGATGAGGGTCTGGTGTCAAATTACAAGAAGGGCACAATTAGCACAGTTACGGTATGAAACTCAAAAGGCAGTGCTACATACAAAGATAAAATTGCACACATAAAGGTTAACGTAACAGAAAACAATGCACGCTGTTGAAGCCTATAAATGTAGCGTGAAGCCAATTAACAGGCACTACGGTTACTGCAAATTCTAAATGCACTCAAATAAATATACCAATCGTACAGAACAGACATATCTCAGTAATACTTGATGGCTTATCCATCTGAAGTTACAGGTCTACACAAACATATTCACTTACTTTTAGCCACATACGCACACAGCTGGCAGCCATTACTTTTAACAAGTGCGCCACACTATGAAGACGGGCTTAAAGAGGAAATGACATCATTAATGCATCATCAACTGAACCTTCAAAGTAAAATAACTATCACAAAGAAAAGACTTTCCGACAATAACGGTTGCATAATGGCGCACTATTTCTGTTATACAGCCCTCCCAAGTAGCAGTCGTCTCTGAGCCGATTCTGGCTTTTATGTGGCACATTCGGCTGACTGACGATCAGATTCTCGGTGTATGGGCCAGAGTCGGTTCACATACAAAAAACGTATGCCTGTTATCAGTAAGTGAGATTACTGCTGGGCAGAAGTGGGAGCAAGGTGTGTGGCCCATAACCAGCACAACTGATGCGGGCCACATACGTGACGGAGGACAGTGGCACAGCAGCACAATATTGTTGCTGGGGAACAACCCAGCAGCAGGACTGCTACCTCCTCCTTTGTGCAAGGAGGAACAGGAGGAGCACTGCCAGAGCCCTGCAAAATGACCTCCAGCAGGCCACAAATGTGCATGTGTCTGCTCAAACGGTCAGAAATAGACTAACCCATGAGGGTGGTATGAGGGCCTGACGTCCACAGGTGGGGGTTGTGCTTACAGCCCAACACCGTGCAGGATGTTTGGCATTTGCCAGAGAACAACAAGATTGGCAAATTCACCACTGGGTGAAGAAGGCATTGATGCTATGGACTGGCCTGCTTGTTCCCCAGACCTGAATCCAATTGAGCACATCTGGGACATCATGTCTCGCTCCATCCACCACAGACTGTCCAGGAGTTGGTGGATGCTTTAGTCCAGGTCTGGGAGGAGATCCGTCAGGAGACCATCCGCCACCTCATCAGGAGCATGCCCAGGCGTTGTAGGGAGGCCGCGCGCGCACGCGGAGGCCGCACGGGCACGCGGAGGCCGCACGCGCACGCGGAGGCCGCACGTATATGTGTGTGCTAAATATCAATACCAAATATTCATACATCTGTTAAGATTTTAGCCCCTTAAATCCCAGGTTTTTGAGACAATGCCAATGTCTTCAGATGAGAATAACATCTCATCATATTATCAGATCATATTTCATCATGTTTCTGTCATCTGAAGACATGGTGGTATTGTCAGATACCTGGGATTTAAGAGGCTACAATCTTTACAAACATATGAATATTTGGTTTCAATAGTTAGCACAGGTGTAGCTGATTCTAAAGAGCTCAATCAAAGCAGAATATAATAATAATGTACAAAAATGTTTATAGCTACAAAATGGAAAGTGGATTTTACGCGCACAGAGGTATGGACACAACTATTTGACATAAAAACTAAAAATGCATAAAAATCTATCTTGCTGCTAATTGTTGGCCTACCCCAGGCTGTAATAATTAATTACAACAAAAACCCCTTTCTGTGTATTATTTTGAAAACAACTTTTTATTTTTTTGTCATCTGACTAAAGCTGTGGGACCCTTATAAATGTAATTTTCAAAAGCTGACACATGACAAGGAACGCTTATACATAATACACAACTTCACTGATTCAATGTTAAGAAATACTCGCCTAATTCAAAAGGCCTTCTCAGGACTGTGGTTGCCATTGTATCTGCAATTGGCAGAAAAAAAGTGTTCAAAAGCAAGCACTAAACATAAAAAAATATTTAAAATAAACAATGAAATTAAACTGAACATTCTACATTACTTTATGTTATATTTACATTATGAGACTACAGTAAAATGTGTGCAGTAAATAAAGAAAAACTGGACTGGACTTGGGACAACATGGTGGCTGCAAAATGTTGTGGGTATTTAAATGTATTCTTTCTCAGATAATGCATTTACCTTTGAATTGGAGCCATGGGGAATTTTCTTTCCAACAATGCCTCCTTTCCCTTAGAAGACTTTAGCTTCTCAGCAAATGTTGACCTCTGCCCGGAATTTTGCTTAAAAACAAACAAACATGGCCATTTAGACATTGTCATTGTTTACAGTAGTGTAAGAGTACATGTGCGTGTGTGTATATATATATATAAAAAATTAGAATATTAAGTGACACATTTGTTAGTGAATCTGTTGATAAAGTTGATTCATTCAAAGTATGCTTTAGAGTCAGTCACATTTTTTCTTACAAACGAGTACATTAACAAACTAAGCCGTTTTACTGCAGTGAAGTACTGATGTTTTACACACCTTATATTTACAGACACCTTCACATCTGTCTACCTGGAGAAAAAAAGAGAAAACATGCTCTTAGACACTTTATCTAAACATAAAAATGATAATAAATGTGACTGTGGGTGCATTATACATTATGAACATTTACACAATAACAAATAAGTCAGCATACACGACGCTTTGATATGTACAATACAATTAGTTTTCGTGTGCAGTGTACAATTATGCATCATACATAATTTTATGAAACATTAAGACATACTCACCCAGTTCAGGAGGCTACCGACCAGGACTGTGGTGGACTGCTGCTAATGATGAGATATCTACAGCATGAATAAATATATAAAAAAAAAAGTAATAATGAAGTAATAGCATTTAAAGACCAAAACTGCTATTTTGTAGGCTATGATTTAAAAATGATTTGATTGTCATTACTTACTTCACATGAATACCATCAAGTAGTTAATGAAGTCTTTACCATTATACTTTGAAAGCATTTATGTCTACTTTTTATGCTCAAGCTAAACTTTGAGCTAAAGCAGCGAGGCTGTTAGTAAAACTGAGATCCTCTAACTCCACATTATGCTAGCAAGTCACATCCAGAGCTGAGCATAAAAGTTTCAAACTCAAGTTTTTCTACAAAATGGTGAGATAATTTCATTTACTTTTGTAAACACAGATTTACTAATAATTACTAGAAAACAGCATTTGAAACTCACAGAAAGAACCCAGTTGTTGGTCCCACTCCTTCACACAGTGCCATGTGCTGAAAATGCAAGGGTTCACCCATGCCAAAGTCCAGGGGCGGTGGCTGTCATCTACTATAAGAGCCCTTTGTTGCCCCCTAGCTTCATGGAGTATAGAGCACAGAGACGCTTCATGTGATCTATTCAGTTAAAGGCTAAATTTTTGGTTTAAGTAGATTATACATTTAGAGAAAATACATTGAGTTTACTCATATAGAACAAATAAACTCCAGATTTTACAACACTTTGTTAAATGTTACTTTATTGCATAGTTTATATTTTCCTAGGGCCAAGAATATTTTTTTTTGAGTGTAATAACTATGCACTTCTTGGCAATTGGTGCCTGTTTATTTTCCCTAATTTTGTGTGGCCTTATGTGCAATATGTGAGTTTGATCTGATATAGTTGTTTTTCTGAGACCTAATGGCAATTGGTGCCCGCTGCAGCTCTTTTTTGGAGATCATATATTGTATATATATTTTAATACATTCAAAGACATTGGTAATTTTCTTCTTTCCAAACAATTATTCTGCTTAGGGTGCCCAAATGGCCAGCATCGGGCCTGGCCCAAAAAGAATTAGCTGTGCCTGTTGTGTCATTTGAACGCAGCGGTCTGCTTGTGACAACCTGGTGTCATCGCCGGGCAGTCACGTGATCTCATCAAGCTATCATTTATTCACTACACTCCCACTTTCACGCCCTCACCTTCTCAGCCCGTCCTGTCCCGTGACACTCCCACAGTCACTCCCTTTCCCCTCAGTCTACTCACCCATTCGTCCACCATTCGCGCCACCAGTCAATCCTTCCCCTTCCTTCTGTTTTTTGTGTGCCGTCCGCTGGCCGAAGCATGGCAGACGCAGTCCCGGCGAACACGGAGCAGCACGCTCATTAGCAGCTAATAGTGAGGCAGTTTAATCCCTCGCGGTCCGCGCCGTATCCGTCGCCAGCTTCCTCATCCACTTGTGTCAACTTTCCTCCATCTTCTCCTCACCATTCGTTCGCATTCACGTTCACGTCAATAACCCGGAAAGCGGCACGTCACACCACGTGACCGGACTACCATCGACTATTCTCCTTCGTGAGTTCCCTTTAGTTCAGTAAGTTTGCATTTCATACCTGTATACTATGCTTCAGATTTATTTGGAAATTAGAAAACGTACACAAATAGTGGCATGAAAGAAGTAAGCTAAATGTAATATTAGCAATAGCTTTGTGATGCTGCAACTTCATAACTTGTGAACTATGAACAATCTTTTATACTTTATGAACTATGGCCACAGTGTTGGCATGTGATTTATAAAACCATAGTTTTGGCTACACTCCATAAAGTCCGCTCGTTTTTAAATGGTATTCACCGTGTCCCTGTTGAGTGTAAGCTAAGCTAATGCTAATAGCTAGCCGATGCTACAGCAGTCCTGCGCTGCCACAGAGAGGGCAGGGCGTGTTTAGGGGGAATCACTGGAGCTACAAGAGCAGCCCAAGGTAAAGTGATTAAAATTGACAGAATACTTAATAAAAACAAATATGAATGTTTACACATGTTGTACTTTTTAAGGTGTAAAGCTGTTTAAGGTTACTGACTGAGATTCAGAAAAAAGGCTTAAGAGAAAATGTAATAAAAGCGGATGCCTAATTGATAATTATTATAAATAGTAAGCTGGACAATAAATCAAGTTTATGTGATTAATTTGCATTTTAAATTTTGGATCGTGTCAAAAATAGCCCTATCTAAACTCTTAGCAGAAATAGCATCCTGTTAGTACAGCACCGTTTTCTGTCCTGGCTAATGCTGCTGCTAGCTCCAGAGCTAATTGTGAAGACTCTGCAGATGCTAAAAACACCAATAATCACAGGGGAGAGACTCTATTTTATCCCTGTAATGCTTCGTTTTCCAGGTGGGTGCAAACGTGCAAACTAACTGTGTAGTATGATGGACAGCTCCCTTACGTGCTTTGTTTATGTATGCTAATTTGCCATGTGATTTAGCGTCTTCTAACAAGGCCACATGGTGCACTATAAAAGATAACAGACCTGGTCTGGAGAGGGCTAACGCTAAACATAATTTTTAATGTGAGGCTGCAGTGTTGGTATTGTTTTGTGGAGCTGTTTTTTGTTGGAAATTATTGTAGTAACGTTAATATTTTGAACATGAATGTATCCAGATGCTTCAGCTGATTATTGTCTCATGTTTATACACTGGATAGTTTTGTTCATATATTTTTTAAAGTAAATCCTGCAAATAATATATCAGTCTTAAACTGAGATGTCACTAACATGATAATGGTTTTGTTGCTTTCTGCTTTTTGAGATATTGTTGAATTTATTTGCTTTACTTTTCTCTGGTGTTTCTTTGTCATTAACAGGAGTTTTTAGAGAAAGACTGGCATCCCAGACAGCAAGGAAATATGTAACCTCCGCGTAGGTAAGTGGGACATGTGAAGAGGTGAAACGTCTTCAACTTGAAAAATCCAATCCAGATGACTGCTTTTTAAACTTTTGTTGCGATATTATATAGATATTATAGTTTCTTTTTTATTTGCAGGTGTAATCATATGCAATATTAGAATAATATATAGAATCAAAATGACCACCACCACACCAAGCCCTTTGGCCCACCGGTAACACTTGTACTGCATTGTACACTCTGGTTCTAACGATACATTTTTAATAGCTTGGTTGTTGTGCTCATGACACATTTTGGTTCTTAATGATTGCTTTTGTGTGTCAGATTTAGGTGAGTGGGGATTGAGTGGAACTTTGCATCATTCTGCAGCTGTTATTTTGCACCACTGTCCCTGTGTCAGTACTTTGACAGGAAAATAGAGTTGGTAACGTGTGACATTTAGCATTGAAATATTTAAAAAAGTGCAGACACAGTATTCAATGCATGGAGAAGGAGGAGTAGGAAACTCCTCCAACATCAAGCTGGACTTTGTTTATAATCCAGATTTTTAAAACCACACGTACGTGGCTGTCCAGATTTCCACTGACATTTATTAAGGAGGTAAATGGGACTGTAGGTGCATCACTGTAGTTTGTTTTGTGTAGGATTGATCATTTGTTGTTTCTCAAACTAGCTCCAGTCATTTTGAGCAAGTTGAACTGGACTCTGGACACTCTGGAAAATGGTCTACCTGGAGAACAGCAGGAAAGACCCACCTCTCCTGTGGCAGGACTTTGAGAGAGCCTCTGGAGTGACTCAGTACTATCTAGGTATGATTATTATACTTATCTATATCTATATTTTATTAGTAAACTTTCATACAGTACCGTACCTGTGCCTAAACCAGCTTCTTAAAATGGCTTAGTGTATTAATGTTTAGCATTAATGTTATATTTTCTTTCTCTCTGGTTAAGCAAGTATTTTTATCATGGATTATGGGAAATATATTGTTTAGTTATTAGTTGCAAAAATTAACTCAACAAAGCGTAATGTGATATGGGAGTGAGTTGGTACATACACAGTGGAACTTATACACTTGAATAAAAAATACAATTATGGTAATAAACTTAACATAATAAATATATGCCTTATGATTAAAAAGCATATACTGTTAATATAAAAAACTTTTACCAAAATGCCTCACATTTCAAGGGACCAAAAAGAGTTGGAAAATTGAATACAATAATAAATAAATACTTTGAGAATCCATTGTAGGCGGTAACAAAGTCTGGAACCAATGGACAGCACCAGACACTGGGTTTCCTTTTCCGTCATGCTTTCCCAGGCCTTTACTGCAGCTGTCTTCAGATGGTGTTTGTTTGCAGGTCTTTCTGCTTTGTTTTGTTTAAGCAAATGCAATGCATGTTCAATCAGAATATGATCAGATAATTACCTTGGCCATGAGAATATTACACTTATTTGCCTTACTGTGACAAACATTGGACATCTTGTGTTAAATTCTCTGTATTTGTTTTGTGAAGTCTTCTTTTTATGGTATCTTGCATAATGAAAAGCCTACTTTCTGGAATGTCTCACATTCAGCTAAATTGAATGACTACTTTGGATGTTGCCCTAAAAGACCTGAAAGACCTGTAAAACAAACTGAAAACAGTCAAGGCCTGGAAAAGTAGCAGTAGAAGAGCACTGGGTGGTGTCTGAGTTCCAGGGTTAAAAAAGTCATCATCCTCAATAGATTCTCAACAAAACATTAAGAAATAAGATTAGTTTTTATTTTATTCAAATCTTGAACTTTTTTTGTTCTTTTAAAAATATTTGTATTTTCTAAACTTGTCCAATTTAGAAGTAAATACCCTTAAACAGGGTATTGAAGTACACATTTTTAGCTTTAAGTAGAAAAAAGTGTTACAAGTGTTGTAAAATGACATCTTTTTTTGTTTTAATAAAGCAACAAATCATCAGTAATATCTAAGTAGGGTGGCTCTAGATGGAAAATATTGAAACGAGTCAAATAATCTCAAAAAGGTTTAGACTTAAGTGAATAAAAGCAAAAAAATTATCAAGTAAAATCTTCTTAATTCAAGTCAATTTAAAAAAGACAGATATTCCTTTTTTTAGTGTAACTAATGGAACACACCTCTGGCTCTCAATGAACTTTGCAACACCTTTAACTTTACCGGTTAAGCTTAAGCTAAAACTAATACATTGTCTGTAATACATTACCTTTACAAATAACAAACATAAGTAATCGTATTGGCTTCAAAACAAATCTGAAGGAAAAAAATCATACATAGGTGTGTACATAGGTCTGTTAGCAACTTTACACAAAAACAATTGAACTGCTTTGGATGAAATTTTAAGCTTTTAACTGTAAAGTTTATTTAAAGTTGATATGCGATTTAATTATGTAGATACTCTCATTTTTGTACATTATGAGAATTACAAAATATATAGCTGCAAGCGGCGATGGTAGGCCCTCACCTGCCACGCCCAGAGCTGGGGCATATGTGCCAAAACTTGCCAAATTTTTAGATGTGGCGCTTTAAAAATTTACCAAATGTGACACAATTTGGTGGCTCCATAGGATTACATAGTATAGAAATCACATTGGAATATAATGGGGAGTTTCTGACATTGCCATGGCAAAACTGTACAAAGTAAAACATGAATCCTATTGACTTTTTTCATTGTTGTGAGCTGATGGATTTCTCTGCCAAATTTCGTACATTTCCAATAAACTTTATTCTTGCCCTCCCATAAGGATTTGCTTCACTTTGCAGGGGGCACTATTGCAGCAATTGGCAATTTTTCCTCTTTAATGCCCATAGGCTCAAGGAGTAAATAAGCGATAAAAATTTGATTGGCATTGTTTGGCTCTGACAAGGTATTGGCTGAACACTATAATTTGGGCGTCACCATAGCAATGTATTGGGAGTATAGTACAGTAATGTTTTTTTTTTTAGAAATAATGGTACATTTGAACTTGCAAAGTGACAAAAAGACATTTGAAATCCATGCAATTTTCAAAGTACATGAAATGCATAAGCTAGGGCTTAAGTTTTTAATTTGATGGCAATTTAATAATAAAACAATGGTGGGTTTAATAAAAAAATGATAGCCTAACAAAGACTTTAGACAAATGTGTTTTAAGTTTCTTATGCGTTTCTACTGCATAAAATGGTGACACAGAGTCAGGTTTTTTTTAAGTGGGACATAATGTTTTTACATGTCATGAGATGTGCGACAAGCAGCCTAACACTGGGATTGTCTCCATTAAGTAGAAACATATGATCACCCCTTAACGTGTTATTAATATTTACACTGCAAAACATACACTGTTACTTGCACAGTTTGGCATCGTCTGGCCATCTCTCTATCTCTCTGTACATTGTAAACCCAGCTTTTCTGTTTTTTAACATGTTTAGCTGTTATTACTAATATTGCTTTGTTTTTGCAAAGGCCAGAGTCATTACTTAACCTGACCAGGTGTTAACACTGCTTAACTTAAGTAGTGAGTGCGCTAATGGCTCTCTGCAGAGTAAACTTAAAATTCTCTGTTTTTACAGGAGATGGGAGGGGTTTGGGCTGTGACATCAGCACAAGTTCTGGAAAGTTCCTATAGTTGGGTCTGTGTCAGTGTCAGCAGCAGAAACACAAAATGGATGAGGTTTTGGTGGATTACAGCTTCAAAACTTGCGGTAAGTGCATAAAACTGTAAAACTGTACACTTAACATGTGTGTTAAAGAGTAATTTTGAACATGTGACAGTGGAGTTAATGCAATATTGAGTCCTAAATTAATTCTGGACTGTTTAAAACAAACTAATTATTTTGAGAGAAATTTTGTTTGGCATGTCTGTTAGAACTGTGGAAACATCAAAATTAGTCATGTTTTCATTAGAAAATTCCAGTTAGCAGCCCATGCCTTCATTAGCGCTGCGTAGCTGTGTTTAGCATGTAGGATTAGCACTAGTCTGACGGCTAACATTGGCCTAAACAGGTTACAGTGTGGTTTTAGGGCTTCAACATGTATAATGGGACTACTTGGTCTTTTAGCACAGAAACTGTTCTTTAGCACCATGCCCTTATTTTAATATTAGCACAGTTAGCTTGTTTATTCGTGCCATGTGTTCTTTATAATACAGCTTCCCTCCATTTTTGTGGAGGTCAAACAGCTCAAATTAGCCGGTCTGAAGATTTTTTTTTTTTTCTCTTTAAAATAGATGGCATTTTTTGAATTTTTAAACTATTGTGATTGTCACCTTAGCTGTGACCGTATCAGTTCAACAGCTCTTAGAGCAGTGCTGCCACCAGTTTTAACCTATTTGTTAGTGTTTTTGTGCTGAATAATAAAGCCATAAGCTTTAAGTTTTAAACTTAAAGCTTTTTTTTACAGGTCATCATGGCCTGCAGGCAGTGGATCTGTGTAAGCTGGATTGCAAGTTCACAAGTGAAAAGTCCAAGAAACACCATTGCTTAAAGTTGTCAAGCAAAAGATGGAGCTGACCCAGAGGAGGACAGAGGCTGTGGAGTCTGAAGCTGCTATATGCCTTGTTATGGATACTGGCCTGCACTCTTTATTTGTGATCAGGTATGCCAAAATTTGAATTTTCTATATATTTTAAAGTGGGTGTCTCATCAAGAGACTCTTGCACAATTTTAAAATGTATTTTTGCTAATGATGTCACTCTCCTCATCTCTGACATTTTAGATCAAAGAGGGACAACATAGGACAATGTTTGGTGCAACTTATAGAAGAAATGAAGGCAAGACTGTGCCTACAGGACTTCCACAGAGTTTTTCCAAGACTCTTCCAATTCTGTAAGTATCATTTTGCATTGTCTACACTAAGTGGACTGGGTCTCGGTAGTTACATTTTTATTTCCAAAAATGTGTATGACGTGTGCTCATGAGTTTTTACAGTACATGTGTCTGTATAACATTGGCAGTCAAATTCTGTAGTGATGTTCAACTGTATCTCTGTTTATATTTTAGTGTGTAGCGTACATATATAAAAATATATACACTGAACTAAGACAAAGGTTAAGAGTAATAACTCTGCATTGGTACCAGTTAGCCTTGCGCTAACGTGCAGATTAAAACACCTAAACTAATGTCTTAAGAGGGAAGGATTGACCAGGATTGACTCAGTGTAATAGATAAAGATCACCAAACTCAACTTAATTTAGATTAAGTATAACGTTTATTTACACAATAAGGCAGAATAGTATACTGAGGCACAGGTAAATATTGAAAGGAATGTAATTTTGAACAGAACCGTTATGCAGAATTACTGATTAATTAATGATAAATTGCAGTGGAGTAAGTTATAAACTGACTTATTAAATTATTGGAAATTTAGGAATAAGGGAATAGACTCTGAGACTATAAGCGCCAAGTCTGTCACATAACACTGGTCTACCGTACTTCGGAGCAGGAGGGGAAGGGCGGTGACGACAGCCAGCCTCCAGTTTCAGCCAGGGGCTCGGATGTTGATCCTTCCTCTAGGTCTGCGGGCTGTAGCAGGGCTGGTGTTCCCGGCTCCAAACAGCGGTTCGTGGTGTGTCCTCCAAGCTCAACAAGCCAGTCGCCAGATGTCCCGTTAACAGCGAGCGTGATACCGCTCAGGGAGAGTTTAGCTGTTGTCAGCGTAAGGCAGCGTCAAAGTCTCAGAGTATGGCAAATGTCCCTTTGAATGCCATATGAAAAATTCAATAAAAATCCTTTCACAGCCATTCAAAACTTTAGGAGTATAACTTCTTAAATTAGCCGCTTTGGTCAAGGCAGTGATTGTTAAAGATGGCGGATGTTGCGCGGCGTGAGCCTTTTCAAAATAAACTACAAAAATGATACTTGAAGAAAAGTTTGGCGACTTATCGTGAAAAGATGTTATCACCGGCAAGGTGAACTTTACGCAACAAAAATGACGAGAAGAAAGGAAAAATTAGACTTAGAAGACGAAGGAGAGACGGAGACAAGATGAGACAAAACTAGACCAAGACTAGGACAAGACGAGACTGTGGAATGCGGACCGCACCCCAAAACAAGACTGGAGACGGGGTGTCTCTGGTACGCCCCCTGAACTGATAGTGGAGAGAATTCAAATTACCTCTGCTAGACACAAAGTAAATGTCATTTAAAAAAAAAAGAAATGTGTCTTACTCCACTTTAATTTACGTACCTTTTAAAACATGTTACATTTAACGGTTTGCACAAAACATAACTATGACATTTTCCTGGAAAGTAACATGTTAATGCATATAAAGTCTTTTAATACGCATAACTTGTTGGATGGACAAAGGCGTAGGTTAATTATCTGGTTCCATCGGTGGTGCCGTTTGTGCCAGGTCTCTGGTTCTTATCAGAGAAGAGAGGAGACCTCTTCTGGCATATTTATTGGTCTGCAGTTCGTATAGGACAGATATATGTCTTTGTTTCGCGTCCTTGGTGGGATAGGAGCAGACTTCTCGTCTCCTAAAGAAATGTCAATTTTTTTTGAATTTCAGCAGTGGTACAATACTCCTACAAGTGTGAAAATGGTTACTAAACATTAAAGAATATTAAAGTTTATTTTGTTCTCATCTTAGGACACCGATGACTCTTTCACCAGCTGGACTTTGGGATCTTGCTCGTTTACCCTGATGGTGCCAGGACTTCAACCTTTTCCCATCTCCACACAGCAGTGCTGAAAAATTGTGATTGAGGGCAAAGTTGTCAACAGCTACAAGACTTGCCAAAAGCCATAGTTCCCCCTACCTCACACGCCCTCTCACTCTCTCCGTCTCCCGCTGTTCTGCTGAGAGGAGCCGGGGCTCTGACACACTAGCACCATCCTGTATACTGGTGAAGTTTAACACTTATCTGGCGGGGTTAGACTGGGTGATTAACCCGGGGGTACTAACCTGGTAAGCTTTTTGTCATAATAACCTTAACATTATTTATGCAATTAAATTGAGTTCTGTTAATTTTAACAGTCATTTATTCTTAAAAGTGAGTGAGATCGGGAAAGGCACGGGGTCCATGTACCTGCTGGCCTTTTGTTTTCACGTTTCCCAATAAGAAAACAAAAAATGGAAACAATCAAATTACTATTTTATATTAGGCTACTATACATCAAAACTCAAAAAACAAAAAATGAAAACCCTGAGTGCTGTATTTTTCATTTTTTCTGATTTGTTTGACCTCAAAGTGTGCTTGGGGAAAACACGGCCTTGCTCACTGTCTGGACCCAGGTAGCATAGCTTTGTGCGCAGCTGTTTCAGGGCAGTGCTTGGGCGGTGTGCTCCTGTCACAGCTGTAGACAGGTGAGAAGCATTTAGCCAGTTGCACACTTTGCTCCTTCAAACCTTTCACATGGGCTCGTTTTGGATTTGTTCTTATGAGCAAGTAGTGGCCACGCAGTTGTTGCGCGGTGCGCCACAGCCCACAGATCCCTCTGCACAGTGTGCCAGCGTTACCTCAGCATCCGAGAAGGCTGCGCGTACAGGAAATCATCTTTCATTTGCATTAAATCTGCTGTGTGTCCTGGCGCTCACCGCTTTTAAGGACAGTGCTCCCATCACAGCTGCAGACAGGTGAGGGCGTGCGCTGCGCCGCTGACTACTGTCCTGTCTACTCTGACGGGACATGCTATTGCTATAGCAACTTGCACGCTTTTCACACAGTGTCCTTTCATGTGGGCCTGTTTTTGGACTTGTTTTTGAGTATGACCATAGTGCAACGTGATCTCTGTCCCCATATATTTCTATTGCTGATGTGACATATGAGGCGTGCCATTTAGGATCAGAAAGTGATTCAAATGAGGCAAAAACTACGCAAAAATCCCAAAGGATGAGAGGACTGTGAGTTTAGCCCAGAACAGGATGAGAAGCTGAGGGGTGACCCGGGATATGATCCGCAGTTTATGTTATTGCAGATATTCTCAGCGTGTCTAGCCCAGCTAGCAAATTTCATCTGGCGGGGATTTGGCCCACTATGCGCCCGGTTCTGTGGCCCAAAGTCGGCCCGAGTACTGTGTGCCGGACTCTTTTAACAACAGTTGGCCCAGATCAGGCCCAAGCACTGCTTGCCGACACAAAACTAGACATGTTCACCTCTGGCCCAGATACGGCTCACATACTGTGTTTAGATGGAGGCGTGTGCGTGGTTCTGGCCCGGATCCGATTCATATACTGTATACTGAGGTTTAAATGTAATTCTGGCAATAGCTTGTAGTTGCAAAAAATGACAAAATACCCAAGGCATTCTCTCATAAAGTTAAAAAGCCTTTATTACTTAGGGCATGTCACAATAGACTAAAAAAGTCCCAATGTGTTTCGGCGTTACAGCCTTCATCAGGGGACAAACAGAAGTAAAGTGTGTCGTATGGGTTTTAAAGATACATTCCACCAATAGGGTTTCTCCACCTGTAAGAGGGAGTGGTACAGGGTTAACACACCTATGTGGACATGTATATAAAGAGCCACAAGATGGCAGCATTATCCAATGAACACTAATGGTACATAAAGGCAAACTATTTATTTATTTTAAAGAGAGAAAAAAAAAATTTCACACCGGCTAAGCTGAGCTGTTTGACCTCCACAAAAATGAAGGGAAGCTGTATTATGAAGAACACGTGGCACGAATAAACAAGCTAACTGTGCTAATATTAAAATAAGGGCATGGTGCTAAAGAACAGTTTCTGTGCTAAAAGACCAAGTAGTCCCATTATACATGTTGAAGCCCTAAAACCACACTGTAACCTGTTTAGGCCAATGTTAGCCGTCAGACTAGTGCTGGACAACACTGAGACGACACAATACAACAATATCTATGGCAATAACTAAAACTCAAATGTCATATTCATATTTGTTTAAAATTTTATTTTTTGAGCTGTTTTTTTAAAGTAAATCAATGAATTCCTCCTTTTAAGTTCAGCTGTAATATCCGAATTCCACAAGTTTACCCTTTACCAGAAATACAGTTCTTCTTTATATCAGTTCTAACGCCTGTCTTTAAACATGTCCTCTCCCCTAAGATTCTATTTATCATCTCTATCTTCAAACATAGGCAATATGCTATTTAGCAATATTTTTTACTTTCTACATAAATAATGCTGCATTAGGACTCACTAAATCATAGAATTTTACGCTTGAAATTTGCTAAATATTGGTTTAGTAGATTCATTGTAAGCAGAATGGTTGATGATCCTTAGGTTTTTTTTTTCTGTAAAATAAAAATTGGTTTTGTATTTGTTGCGCAAGTCTGCCCCCAAACTTCAACACAGTAGGTCATATATGGTAGAACAAGAGAACAATATAGCATGTATAGTGTAGTTTTGTTTAAAATATACATATAATTTTAGAAAGGATTGCAGTTTTTGATATTTTTGTTTGAATATGGGTTATGTGCTGTTTGAGATAAATTTTCATCAATTATTACTCCACTACATTATTCTAATTTACTCTTTCTAAAACCACATAAGTTAACATTAAATCCACATTATCTTTAATTTGTCCATTTTATTTGTGAAAATAAAATGTCCAAGTTTATAGAGCAGATTTAAATTGTGCTCCAACTGGCCAAATGCCTGTTGGTAAATAGGCCAGAATAGTTTGCTGTTTGAGACCCAAACACTCCTCCAACAGTTGGCTCAGGTCCCGTTAACCTTGGAATTATCTCCTCTCTCTGTGATGATACAAAGTCTTCTTGCTGGAATAAGACAAAAGTGGTCGAACCACTCTCTGGTGGAAAAAAAAAAAAAAAAAAAAAACCTGATCCCCTAAGGACAGCATCTTTTATAATTTCTGGCAACACAAATTATAATACGGCCTTGAAAATGACAGTAATTATTCACCTAGCCAGTTGCTACTCAAAGTTTTACTCATAAACATCCATTTTGGTTCATCACTGGCCTGGTGCCACCAGCTGCACCTGCTGCGGACACACAGTTTGTCACGTCCACTAAAGTTCATCGAGGTCAATATTATGGAGTTATAAAAAATCATTAAGTAGCCATTCTGATGCGTCACTCCTTCTTTATAGTTTAAATTCCCCCAGTGGTCATTTCTATCATAGCAGCCTCTCTCTGCCGTTATCACCCCTCCTTTTTCTACTCTCTAGCTGCTACCCTCAGTTATATTCTAACATTTGAGTAACAGAGGAAAAAAAAAAGGAAAAAAAAAAATGTGCACAGAGTGTTGTAATAAGTAAGCATAAACAAATTGCAGAATAAAAGTAAATATAAGTAAATAAAATTAGAAACCACAAAGTATGATTGTAATAAAAACTTTTTAAAATTAACCTCATCACATCACTATATATAATAGAGTATTTGATTTTGCTTATGTTTAAAGATAGTTTATTTTAATCAGATCGAAGTTTATTACACATTGAGCCCCCGCTGGATGTGGGAGGGATTCACAACCAGCACTGGACAACCTATTAAACGTTTGAAAGAAATAGCTAAACTGGTAGAAGCTGTGAGACTCCCAACTGAGGTGGCTGTGATGAAATGCAAAGGACATGCAGGGGGAACAACATTCATAGCCAGAGGAAATGAGGCAGCAGATGAAGCAGCAAAGAAAGCAGTTGGTTATGTAGGACCTTTAAGCAAAAAGTATACAGTCTGTGTGTGCAGACGATTGCAGAGAAATGTGAGGGACATACAGTGAAGTTGACAGAAAGATGTTATTGACTTACAGACTCATACAAGACTGTATGAGAACAGTGTTTGGACTGACAAAGGTGCAAAGGACAAAAAAAAGACTATGGCACTACCATGATGGACATCTAGTGGCACTTAGTAGACTATCAAGCATGTTAGCTACAGAAGCTCACAAGCTAGGACACATTTTGAAAACTACCTCATTATGATGACAAAAGTATGTAAATATTTTGTCATAAAACATTTTGGAGATTGGTTGAGAGCAAATTACACTCTGTAAAGGTATTTGGCTAAAATCATTAACTTTATCAACATGAAAAGGGCTGTGTAATAAATTGAATTATAAATTGTACTTTTGATTCTGACCCAAAACAATTGTGATTATGATTTTTTTTTCCTTAATCAAGCAGCCCTAGTGGGATGCCTTACCATTAGCGCTGATGGCAATGCGATCCACACCTGACAAACATCTTAATCTCTCTCCACATGAGATCTTAACTGGGAGAAGGATGGACACTCCTCTCCAAACTGAAATAAGTGTCCATAGAAATGACTAAGACTACTCTACAAGTCAGTTACTAACTTGAGCCTAGTTCTTTCCCAACAGGTCCTGAACCTTGGGGATTCCCCTGACACTACACTGAAAGACCCAATCAAACCTGGTGGCTGGGTAATGGTAAAGACTGTTAAATGGACTGAGCCCAAATTTTTAGGTCCATATAAGTTACTTAACAGCTGCTCAAAGCAGTTAGAGTCGAAAAGACAGACAAAAGTCAAAAGAGCAAGTTGAGTCATTGGATCCATATTACTCAGTGTTAGGACCCATCCTCCTGAACGCTCATTAGAACAGATTAGAACTGATTTGGCCTGACTTACTTAACCATGACTGTTGCATTGCCGGGGTGCTCCATCAGACGCACCATGCTCACCCTATTTCTGTTTACTATTCTGATTGTCCCACCTATTTTCTGGTACTTCAAATCAGGCCAACCTACCACTTCTCTTAATACTCATAACAGGACTAAAAGAGGAGCCCAAGGTCCGTTCTCATTGTCACAAGGTTATTGTGGCGGGACAGGTTCCTTTAAGTTCCGGTGGTCCCCGTCACACTTCCTCCTCTTGCTCCTCTGCTGGTCTCGCTGTGGTTGGCATGCTCTGGACGGCGTGGTTGACCAAACCGACTGAATATACAAAAATAACTCTACTCTACACTTTTGCCTAACCCCTCGCTTCATTTCTGCTCAACGGTGAGTCCGTCCATTGTTTTAAGTGACGTGATTTGCGGTTGTTGTCACGCCGCGGATCCTTAGTCAAACGCATGGCAAACCCACGCTAACGCAGCTAATGACAAACAATCCGGTCAGCGCGACTAATAGACGTGTTTTTTTCTTTAATGCTTGTACTATTTTAGTTAATATAGGAGCCGAACTTTTTGCCTAAAGCTGCAGTGTTTAAAAAGCACTTTAATTTTTGTAATCTCGGCCATTAAATATGTTTTCTAAGACTTTTTCAACTATTTGCCCAAGCGGCAATGCGGTTTCGAATTGGCTGTGTATTCAATTGAAACCTGTTGTGCAACAGAAGCCTAAACAAATGAGTGTTTTTGTATATTTGATTTCATTTAAGTGCACTTAACTCGTAACCATTGAATGTGATTTACTTTTGTGGTTATTGATGACTATTGTGATATGTGGCATTAGTACTTCATTTATGTAATTTATGTTGAGTAGCAGTGGTTTACCGTTTAATAAGCTAATGCTAAGTCTTTTTGAGAAACTAATTTGTATTTTTCTTGACCTTGTTTAGGTCAGGTTTTTTTTCCGTTCCTGATTCAAATTCAACTTCAGATGGCGAGCTAAGACCCACCTACACACTGCATCGCGGTAGGATACAGTGAACCATTTTTTTCCCCCAATCAACCCCAAATTGGATTACCTGGACAACTGTTTTTTCCAATGCACGCAGACTTCATATTACACCCTAAAAAATACCACACATTTGGATTGCAAATAAGAACTTGAAGTAATCTGGGACATTGTGCTGTTTTTTTCTTTTATTGTTCATACCTTTTATATATGTGTATATATACATTCCCATATATATCTATACTACTTCATCGTAATATACTATTGGTATTAGATGGATGGATGGATTATTAGTAATTTATTATACTATATCTTTAATATATTAATCATTGAACTATATATTCTTTTGTATTGTGTCTTTATTTACACCCATTGGCTCCCCTACCGAATCTACTTCTGTTACTATTTACATGCAGTCAGTCAGTAGCCCCTAGCGCGTTACATTATTGTTTTTTGGGGCAATTGATGTTTTCTTTTAAGGTTGGTTTAATCATATTCATGTACGAGTACTGTGGATCTATATAAGTGTCTTTGGACGGTTGCTGGGGCAGCAGAACCATGAGATGTCTTTTCCCATCTGAAAGTCAGAAGGTTACTGAACGTAGAACTGCCCAATGTGTTTTTCGGTCTCATGCTGAATAGATCCACATGCTTCTATTATTCCTGTTTTATTTTTATTTTCATGTTAGCTTATTGCGGTCATGTAAGAGTGATGTATGGTATGAGGGTTACAATGGCTCCAGATTACAACGGATAATCTGTACAGGGTTGGTTTAGATTACTCTTGGTTGTGTTTTGCTTTAGCATAATAGGTTATGGGTTTGTCTTTTAATTTTTTCTTTGGGGTTTTGTATTATGCTTTTTACAGGTTTTGCTTTTTGTTGTTTGTTTGTTTGTTTGTTTTTATGTTTGTGTGATGTCTTTGTTTTTAGAGGTTGTTTCACACCATGTGATATGGTGTAAAAAGGGGGAATTGTTGAATATTTCTACATATAGCTTTGCGTATTACCACTAAACTTATATTTTGATGTACTACTGCTAAGGTTAATAAACGCTTCAGTATTAGTAAGAATGTTTTGATTCTAAAGGATGTTTTTCTCCTTTCACTCTAAAGGTCACTCTGCGATTAGGTACAATGTGCATTTGCAAAAGTGCACAATAATGAGCTGGGATGAGTTGGGAAACTCAAGGTTACAGGTGGGGGCTCCCACGGCCCTGCCCTTGCGTGGGACACTCCTGAAGATAATGAAGATAATGCACTGCAGAAATGAGAACTCTGTGGCCTGGTCGAGGCACGGGAGTTTCTTGAAGAAAACAATATAATGATATGGAGACATTGTCATACATAATATAAAAATTGTGACCACTCCTTTTTGGACGGCCTGCTCAGCCTATCCCTTTCAGCGGGGCACAGCTGTTGTTACCTTACCTGTGTGATACTAAAATAAACCTTCTGACTTGATTATACTTCTGAATCATCGTCCTCTTTGATGCTTACACCAAAAAATGAACAATCCTAATAGAGTGTAGCCAAAACTATGGTTTTATAAATCACATGCCAACACTGGACATAGTTCATAAAGTATAAAAGATTGTTCATAGTTCACAAATTATGAAGTTGCAGTGTCACAAAGCTATTGCTAATATTACATTTAGCTTACTTCTTTCATGCCACTATTTGTGTATGTTTTCTAAATTCCGAATAAATCTGAAGCATAGTATACAGGTATGAAATGCAAACTTACTGAAATGCGTTGGTCCTGTTTTGAAAAAATGCTCAGAAGCTTCTTCCAAAGCAGACGGTTACAGCCTCCCTGGTTTTGGCGGTGTGTTTCTGGGCATGCGCAATAACAAACTGTGAAGCCATTTTAGATTTACTCCAATTATTTGTGGCAAAATTAAACAATCGAAATATAGTAGTATTAATTGGAGGCAGTTACTATCTAGCGATTTGGCGCACAAAAACAAAAAACAAAAACTAAAGGGAACTCACAAAGGAGAATAGTCGATGGTAGTCCGGTCACGTGGTGTGACGTGCCAGTTTCCGGGTTATTGACGTGAACGTGAATGCGAACGTTGAATGGTGAGGAGAAGATGGAGGAAAGTGTAAGTGTAATAAATCCTGGGAACCCGGATTATGGTTGACACAAGTGGATGAGGAAGCTGGCGACGGATACGGCGCGGACCGCGAGGGATTAAACTGCCTCACTGTTAGCTGCTAATGAGCGTGCTGCTCCGTGTTCGCCGGGACTGCGTCTGCCATGCCTCGGCCAGCGGACGGCACACAAAAAACAGACGGAAGGGGAAGGATTGACTGGTGGTGCGAATGGTGGACGAATGGGTGAGTAGACTGAGGGGAAAGGGAGTGACTGTGGGAGTGTCACGGGACAGGACGGGCTGAGAAGGTGAGGGCATGAAAGTGGGAGTGTAGTGGATGAATGATAGCTTGATGAGATCACGTGACTGCCCGGTGATGACACGCAGGTTGTCATAAGCGGACTGCTGCGTTCAAATGATACAACAGGCACAGCTAATTCTTTTTGGGCCAGGCTCAATGCTGGCCATTTGGGCACCCTAAGCAGAATAATTGTTTGGAAAGAAGAAAATTACCAATGTCTTTGAATGTATTAAAATATATATACAATATATGATCTCCAAAAAAGAGCTGCAGCGGGCACCAATTGCCATTAGGTCTCAGAAAAACAACTATATCAGATCAAACTCACATATTGCACATAAGGCCACACAAAATTAGGGCAAATTAACAGGCATCAATTGCCAAGAAGTGCATAGTTATTACACTCAAAAAAATTATTCTTGGCCCTAGGAAAATATAAACTATGCAATAAAGTAACATTTAACAAAGTGTTGTAAAATCTGGAGTTTATTTGTTCTATATGAGTAAACTCAATGTATTTTCTCTAAATGTATAATCTACTTAAACCAAAAATTTAGCCTTTAACTGAATAGATCACATGAAGCGTCTCTGTGCTCTATACTCCATGAAGCTAGGGGGCAACAAAGGGCTCTTATAGTAGATGACAGCCACCGCCCCTGGACTTTGGCATGGGTGAACCCTTGCATTTTCAGCACATGGCACTGTGTGAAGGAGTGGGACCAACAACTGGGTTCTTTCTGTGAGTTTCAAATGCTGTTTTCTAGTAATTATTAGTAAATCTGTGTTTACAAAAGTAAATGAAATTATCTCACCATTTTGTAGAAAAACTTGAGTTTGAAACTTTTATGCTCAGCTCTGGATGTGACTTGCTAGCATAATGTGGAGTTAGAGGATCTCAGTTTTACTAACAGCCTCGCTGCTTTAGCTCAAAGTTTAGCTTGAGCATAAAAAGTAGACATAAATGCTTTCAAAGTATAATGGTAAAGACTTCATTAACTACTTGATGGTATTCATGTGAAGTAAGTAATGACAATCAAATCATTTTTAAATCATAGCCTACAAAATAGAAGTTTTGGTCTTTAAATGCTATTACTTAATAACTTTTTTTTTTTTTTATATATTTATTCATGCTGTAGATATCTCATCATTAGCAGCAGTCCACCACAGTCCTGGTCGGTAGCCTCCTGAACTGGGTGAGTATGTCTTAATGTTTCATAAAATTATGTATGATGCATAATTGTACACTGCACACAAAAACTAATTGTATTGTACATATCAAAGCGTCGTGTATGCTGACTTATTTGTTATTGTGTAAATGTTCATAATGTATAATGCACCCACAGTCACATTTATTATCATTTTTATGTTTAGATAAAGTGTCTAAGAGCATGTTTTCTCTTTTTTTCTCCAGGTAGACAGATGTGAAGGTGTCTGTAAATATAAGGTGTGTAAAACATCAGTACTTCACTGCAGTAAAACGGCTTAGTTTGTTAATGTACTCATTTGTAAGAAAAAATGTGACTGACTCTAAAGCATACTTTGAATGAATCAAGTTTATCAACAGATTCACTAACAAATGTGTCACTTAATATTCTAATTTTTTATATATATATAAGTCCAGTCCAGTTTTTTTTATTTACTGCACACATTGTACTGTAGTCTCATAATATTTGTAAGTAATGTAGAATGTTCAGTTTAATTTTATTGTTTATTTTAAATAATTTTTTATGTTTAGTGCTTGCTTTTGAACACTTTTTTTCTGCCAATTGCAGATACAACGTCAACCACAGTCCTGAGAAGGCCTTTTGAATTAGGTGAGTATTTCTTAACATTGAATCAGTGAAGTTGTGTATTATGTATAAGCGTTCCTTGTCATGTGTCAGCTTTTGAAAATTACATTTATAAGGGTCTCACAGCTTTAGTCAGATGACAAAATAATACACAGAAAGGGGCCAACAATTAGCAGCAAGATAGATTTTTATGCATTTTTAGTTTTTATGTCAAATAGTTGTGTCCATACCTCTGTGCGCGTAAAATCCACTTTCCATTTTGTAGCTATAAACATTTTTTTACATTATTATTATATTCTGCTTTGATTGAGCTCTTTAGAATCAGCTATACCTGTGCTAACTATTGAAACCAAATATTCATATGTTTGTAAAGATTGTAGCCTCTTAAATCCCAGGTATCTGAGACAATACCACCATGTCTTCAGATGACAGAAACATGATGAAATATGATCTGATAATATGATGAGATGTTATTCTCATCTGAAGACATTGGCATTGTCTCAAAAACCTGGGATTTAAGGGGCTAAAATCTTAACAGATGTATGAATATTTGGTATTGATATTTAGCACACACACACACACATATATATAGATAGATAGAGAGATAGAGAGATAGATAGAGATGGAGAGATAGATAGAGAGATAGATGGAGAGATAGATAGAGATGGAGAGATAGATAGAGATGGAGAGATAGATAGAGATAGAGAGATAGATAGAGAGATAGATAGAGATATCGAGAGATGGAGAGATAGATAGAGATATCGAGAGATGGAGAGATAGATAGAGATATCAGATAGAGATAGATAGATAGAGAGATAGAGAGATAGATATTGATAGAGAGATAGAGATATCGATAGAGAGAGAGATAGAGATATCGATAGAGAGATAGATAGAGATATCGATAGATATCGATATATATAGAGATATATATAGAGATATCTATAGATATAGAGATATAGATATAAATATAGAGATATAGATATAAATATAGAGATATAGAGATATAGATATATATAGATAGAGATATAGATAGATGGCTACAAAATCAAAAGCATGTAAAAGGAGTATCTGACACTGCACAAAAAATTATGATGCATAAAAATCAGTGCTGCTACTAATTGTTGACCTACCCAAGGCTCTAATAATTTCTTGCGAAAAAATACATTTCTTTTATTTTGAAATTAACTTTTATTTAAAAATTATGAATATTTGCTTTTAATAATTTGATCAGATGTAGATGATGAAAAGTAGATAAATGAGGTCAGTACAGGGGCTTTCCCTATTAGAACAAAGCAGCAACACGAGCTGGATGTTCAGGAAGCCTTGACAAGTAATAGCCATTACCATGGTGTTAAGAAACATTGTGCAGTTACTCAGGGATTAAATAATTTTCATGTCACATCAGGATATCCTCCGGATGTCTTACACAATTTGCTCGAGGGTATTGTGCCTCAAGAATTGGCCATGAGCATCAATATTTAGGTTTTTTTTTTTTTTTTATTCACTCTTGAAGAGCTCAATGAAATAATCAGTTTCCATACAAATGGAAAGACCGGACTAATTGTCCGCAAGGTGTTCCACCAAACCTTTCAACCCGTAGGAGTTGGTGGTAATGCACACAAAAATTGGTGCCTTTTGAGGTTGCTCCCACTCATGATTGGAAATTTAAAATATTCAAAACTGGTTTGACTTATTGTTCTAACATTGTGCTCATTGTGTCATCTTAACAACGGTAAACTTGGAAACTGGGTCTTGTGTGCTATTTATTGGTGTAAAAATAAATGTTTAACCCTTTTTCTTTCAGCTCCACTAATGTTAGGGTTTCAGGTCCCAGAGGACCACCAACCATGGCTCCAGTGTGCACCAACGTCAGAAGAACCCGGACCAGCCATGCGCACACTTCAGGATCCAAGCTTGTAGAGGATATGGCGGTGATGGCGCGGCCTTGGAGCCAAAGAACTTGGTAGGAGATGGTCTTTTGGTTTTAGGAGGTTGTACAGGAGCGTTAAACTGGTTTTGTTACTGCATGCCATGTTTTTAATGTGTTGTTTGGTGGTTAGCCTAGCACAGGCACATGTCCCCCTGTCCCACTCCTGTTTCAGCCCCAAACAGTTCCACAAGCACCAAATTACACAAATGAAGCCTAGGTTTAATTGTACTGTTTAGTTCATGTGTGTTGGTGTTTAAATTTGGTTTAGTATTGTTTACTGGGGGTGCACCTCCAGTCTCTGTTTAACTGTTTTATTAAATGTTTGACCATGCCTGGCCAAATCTATGGTCTGGTTAAGGATTTATGTCACTTTTATGAAAGGCTCATTTTTAACCTTTTTTAAGAAATTTTGCAGGTTTACCCTTAACGTAAAATGAAACAGGGATTATAATGTGTGTTTAATGTGTTTTTGGGTTAAACTCTTTCAGGTGTTTGTTTTGAGGTTGCCTGTGTGTTTTTATACGCGGTTTGGGCCTTCACTGAGTCTTGTGTGCTGTTTATTACTGTAATGATAAATGTTTAACCCTTTTTCTTTCAGCGCTACTAATGTTAGGGTTTCAGGTTCCAAAGGAACACCAACCATGGCTCCAGTGTGCACCAACGTCAGAAGAACTTGGACCATCCTTGCGCACACTGTAGGATCCAAGCTTGGTCCAAGCTTGAAGAGGATATGGCAGTGATGACACGGCGTTGGATCCAAAGAACTTGGTAGGAGATGGTATTTTGGTTTTAGGAGGTTGTACAGGAGCGTTAAATTGGTTTTGCGACTGCATGAAATGTTTTTAATGTGTTTGGTGGTTAGCCTAGCATAGGCACATGTCCCCTGTCCCACTCCTGTTTCAGCCCCAAACAGTTCCACAAGCACAAAATTACACAAATGAAGCCTAGGTTTAATTGTACTGTTTTGTTCATGTGTGTTGGTGTTTAAATTTGGTTTAGTATTGTTTACTGGGGGTGCACCTCCAGTCTCTGTACTGTAATGATAAATGTTTAACCCTTTTTGTTTAAGCTCTACTAATGTTAGGGTTTCAGGTCCCAAAGGAACACCAACCATGGCTCCAGTGTGCACCAATGTCAGAAGAACTTGACCATCCTTGCGCACACTTGGAGATGGTATTTTGGTTTTAGGAGGTTGTACAGGAGCGTTAAATTGGTTTTGCGACTGCATGAAATGTTTTTAATGTGTTTGGTGGTTAGCCTAGCATAGGCACATGTCCCCTGTCCCACTCCTGTTTCAGCCCCAAACAGTTCCACAAGCACAAAATTACACAAATGAAGCCTAGGTTTAATTGTACTGTTTTGTTCATGTGTGTTGGTGTTTAAATTTGGTTTAGTATTGTTTACTGGGGGTGCACCTCCAGTCTCTGTACTGTAATGATAAATGTTTAACCCTTTTTGTTTAAGCTCTACTAATGTTAGGGTTTCAGGTCCCAAAGGAACACCAACCATGGCTCCAGTGTGCACCAATGTCAGAAGAACTTGGACCATCCTTGCGCACACTGTAGGATCCAAGCTTGGTCCAAGCTTGAAGAGGATATGGCAGTGATGGCGCGGCGTTGGATCCAAAGAACTTGGTAGGAGGTGGTCTTTTGGTTTTGGGAGGATGTATATGAGTTTTAAACGGGTTTTGCGACTGCATGAAATGTTTTTAATGTGTTGTTTGGTGGTTAGCCTAGCACAGGCACATGTCCCCCTGTCCCACTCCTGTTTCAGCCCCAAACAGTTCCACAAGCACCAAATTACACAAATGAAGCCTAGGTTTAATTGTACTGTTTAGTTCATGTGTGTTGGTGTTTAAATTTGGTTTAGTATTGTTTACTGGGGGTGCACCTCCAGTCTCTGTTTAACTGTTTTATTAAATGTTTGACCATGCCTGGCCAAATCTATGGTCTGGTTAAGGATTTATGTCACTTTTATGAAAGGCTCATTTTTAACCTTTTTTAAGAAATTTTGCAGGTTTACCCTTAACGTAAAATGAAACGGGGATTATAATGTGTGTTTAATGTGTTTTTAGTTTAAACTATTTCAGGTGTTTGTTTTGAGGTTGCCTGTGTGTTTTTATACGCGGTTTGGGCCTTCACTGAGTCTTGTGTGCTGTTTATTACTGTAATGATAAATGTTTAACCCTTTTTCTTTCAGCGCTACTAATGTTAGGGTTTCAGGTCCCAAAGGAACACCAACCATGGCTCCAGTGTGCACCAACGTCAGAAGAACTTGGACCATCTTTGCACACTTTAGGATCCAAGCTTGGTCCAGCTTGAAGAGGATATGGCAGTGATGACACGGCGTTGGATCCAAAGAACTTGGTAGGAGATGGTATTTTGGTTTTAGGAGGTTGTACAGGAGCGTTAAATTGGTTTTGCGACTGCATGAAATGTTTTTAATGTGTTTGGTGGTTAGCCTAGCATAGGCACATGTCCCCTGTCCCACTCCTCTTTCAGCCCCAAACGGTTCCACAAGCACAAAATTACACAAATGAAGCCTAGGTTTAATTGTACTGTTTTGTTCATGTGTGTTGGTGTTTAAATTTGGTTTAGTATTGTTTACTGGGGGTGCACCTCCAGTCTCTGTACTGTAATGATAAATGTTTAACCCTTTTTGTTTAAGCTCTACTAATTTTAGGGTTTCAGGTCCCAAAGGAACACCAACCATGGCTCCAGTGTGCACCAATGTCAGAAGAACTTGGACCATCCTTGCGCACACTGTAGGATCCAAGCTTGGTCCAAGCTTGAAGAGGATATGGCAGTGATGGCGCGGCGTTGGATCCAAAGAACTTGGTAGGAGGTGGTCTTTTGGTTTTGGGAGGATGTATATGAGTTTTAAACGGGTTTTGCGACTGCATGAAATGTTTTTAATGTGTTGTTTGGTGGTTAGCCTAGCACAGGCACATGTCCCCCTGTCCCACTCCTGTTTCAGCCCCAAACAGTTCCACAAGCACCAAATTACACAAATGAAGCCTAGGTTTAATTGTACTGTTTAGTTCATGTGTGTTGGTGTTTAAATTTGGTTTAGTATTGTTTACTGGGGGTGCACCTCCAGTCTCTGTTTAACTGTTTTATTAAATGTTTGACCATGCCTGGCCAAATCTATGGTCTGGTTAAGGATTTATGTCACTTTTATGAAAGGCTCATTTTTAACCTTTTTTAAGAAATTTTGCAGGTTTACCCTTAACGTAAAATGAAACGGGGATTATAATGTGTGTTTAATGTGTTTTTAGTTTAAACTATTTCAGGTGTTTGTTTTGAGGTTGCCTGTGTGTTTTTATACGCGGTTTGGGCCTTCACTGAGTCTTGTGTGCTGTTTATTACTGTAATGATAAATGTTTAACCCTTTTTCTTTCAGCGCTACTAATGTTAGGGTTTCAGGTCCCAAAGGAACACCAACCATGGCTCCAGTGTGCACCAACGTCAGAAGAACTTGGACCATCTTTGCACACTTTAGGATCCAAGCTTGGTCCAGCTTGAAGAGGATATGGCAGTGATGACACAGGCGTTGGATCCAAAGAACTTGGTAGGAGATGGTATTTTGGTTTTAGGAGGTTGTACAGGAGCGTTAAATTGGTTATGCGACTGCATGAAATGTTTTTAATGTGTTTGGTGGTTAGCCTAGCATAGGCACATGTCCCCTGTCCCACTCCTCTTTCAGCCCCAAACGGTTCCACAAGCACAAAATTACACAAATGAAGCCTAGGTTTAATTGTACTGTTTTGTTCATGTGTGTTGGTGTTTAAATTTGGTTTAGTATTGTTTACTGGGGGTGCACCTCCAGTCTCTGTACTGTAATGATAAATGTTTAACCCTTTTTGTTTAAGCTCTACTAATTTTAGGGTTTCAGGTCCCAAAGGAACACCAACCATGGCTCCAGTGTGCACCAATGTCAGAAGAACTTGGACCATCCTTGCGCACACTGTAGGATCCAAGCTTGGTCCAAGCTTGAAGAGGATATGGCAGTGATGGCGCGGCGTTGGATCCAAAGAACTTGGTAGGAGGTGGTCTTTTGGTTTTGGGAGGATGTATATGAGTTTTAAACGGGTTTTGCGACTGCATGAAATGTTTTTAATGTGTTGTTTGGTGGTTAGCCTAGCACAGGCACATGTCCCCCTGTCCCACTCCTGTTTCAGCCCCAAACAGTTCCACAAGCACCAAATTACACAAATGAAGCCTAGGTTTAATTGTACTGTTTAGTTCATGTGTGTTGGTGTTTAAATTTGGTTTAGTATTGTTTACTGGGGGTGCACCTCCAGTCTCTGTTTAACTGTTTTATTAAATGTTTGACCATGCCTGGCCAAATCTATGGTCTGGTTAAGGATTTATGTCACTTTTATGAAAGGCTCATTTTTAACCTTTTTTAAGAAATTTTGCAGGTTTACCCTTAACGTAAAATGAAACAGGGGATTATAATGTGTGTTTAATGTGTTTTTAGTTTAAACTATTTCAGGTGTTTGTTTTGAGGTTGCCTGTGTGTTTTTATACGCGGTTTGGGCCTTCACTGAGTCTTGTGTGCTGTTTATTACTGTAATGATAAATGTTTAACCCTTTTTCTTTCAGCGCTACTAATGTTAGGGTTTCAGGTCCCAAAGGAACACCAACCATGGCTCCAGTGTGCACCAACGTCAGAAGAACTTGGACCATCTTTGCACACTTTAGGATCCAAGCTTGGTCCAGCTTGAAGAGGATATGGCAGTGATGACACGGCGTTGGATCCAAAGAACTTGGTAGGAGATGGTATTTTGGTTTTAGGAGGTTGTACAGGAGCGTTAAATTGGTTTTGCGACTGCATGAAATGTTTTTAATGTGTTTGGTGGTTAGCCTAGCATAGGCACATGTCCCCTGTCCCACTCCTCTTTCAGCCCCAAACAGGTTCCACAAGCACAAAATTACACAAATGAAGCCTAGGTTTAATTGTACTGTTTTGTTCATGTGTGTTGGTGTTTAAATTTGGTTTAGTATTGTTTACTGGGGGTGCACCTCCAGTCTCTGTACTGTAATGATAAATGTTTAACCCTTTTTGTTTAAGCTCTACTAATTTTAGGGTTTCAGGTCCCAAAGGAACACCAACCATGGCTCCAGTGTGCACCAATGTCAGAAGAACTTGGACCATCCTTGCGCACACTGTAGGATCCAAGCTTGGTCCAAGCTTGAAGAGGATATGGCAGTGATGGCGCGGCGTTGGATCCAAAGAACTTGGTAGGAGGTGGTCTTTTGGTTTTGGGAGGATGTATATGAGTTTTAAACGGGTTTTGCGACTGCATGAAATGTTTTTAATGTGTTGTTTGGTGGTTAGCCTAGCACAGGCACATGTCCCCCTGTCCCACTCCTGTTTCAGCCCCAAACAGTTCCACAAGCACCAAATTACACAAATGAAGCCTAGGTTTAATTGTACTGTTTAGTTCATGTGTGTTGGTGTTTAAATTTGGTTTAGTATTGTTTACTGGGGGTGCACCTCCAGTCTCTGTTTAACTGTTTTATTAAATGTTTGACCATGCCTGGCCAAATCTATGGTCTGGTTAAGGATTTATGTCACTTTTATGAAAGGCTCATTTTTAACCTTTTTTAAGAAATTTTGCAGGTTTACCCTTAACGTAAAATGAAACGGGGATTATAATGTGTGTTTAATGTGTTTTTAGTTTAAACTATTTCAGGTGTTTGTTTTGAGGTTGCCTGTGTGTTTTTATACGCGGTTTGGGCCTTCACTGAGTCTTGTGTGCTGTTTATTACTGTAATGATAAATGTTTAACCCTTTTTCTTTCAGCGCTACTAATGTTAGGGTTTCAGGTCCCAAAGGAACACCAACCATGGCTCCAGTGTGCACCAACGTCAGAAGAACTTGGACCATCTTTGCACACTTTAGGATCCAAGCTTGGTCCAGCTTGAAGAGGATATGGCAGTGATGACACGGCGTTGGATCCAAAGAACTTGGTAGGAGATGGTATTTTGGTTTTAGGAGGTTGTACAGGAGCGTTAAATTGGTTATGCGACTGCATGAAATGTTTTTAATGTGTTTGGTGGTTAGCCTAGCATAGGCACATGTCCCCTGTCCCACTCCTCTTTCAGCCCCAAACAGGTTCCACAAGCACAAAATTACA
Source organism: Bostrychus sinensis (assembly GCA_020698575.1). NCBI lineage: Eukaryota > Metazoa > Chordata > Actinopteri > Gobiiformes > Eleotridae > Bostrychus > Bostrychus sinensis. The sequence goes on from CM036248.1 coordinate 69,095, forward strand.
CAAATGAAGCCTAGGTTTAATTGTACTGTTTTGTTCATGTGTGTTGGTGTTTAAATTTGGTTTAGTATTGTTTACTGGGGGTGCACCTCCAGTCTCTGTACTGTAATGATAAATGTTTAACCCTTTTTGTTTAAGCTCTACTAATTTTAGGGTTTCAGGTCCCAAAGGAACACCAACCATGGCTCCAGTGTGCACCAATGTCAGAAGAACTTGGACCATCCTTGCGCACACTGTAGGATCCAAGCTTGGTCCAAGCTTGAAGAGGATATGGCAGTGATGGCGCGGCGTTGGATCCAAAGAACTTGGTAGGAGGTGGTCTTTTGGTTTTGGGAGGATGTATATGAGTTTTAAACGGGTTTTGCGACTGCATGAAATGTTTTTAATGTGTTGTTTGGTGGTTAGCCTAGCACAGGCACATGTCCCCCTGTCCCACTCCTGTTTCAGCCCCAAACAGTTCCACAAGCACCAAATTACACAAATGAAGCCTAGGTTTAATTGTACTGTTTAGTTCATGTGTGTTGGTGTTTAAATTTGGTTTAGTATTGTTTACTGGGGGTGCACCTCCAGTCTCTGTTTAACTGTTTTATTAAATGTTTGACCATGCCTGGCCAAATCTATGGTCTGGTTAAGGATTTATGTCACTTTTATGAAAGGCTCATTTTTAACCTTTTTTAAGAAATTTTGCAGGTTTACCCTTAACGTAAAATGAAACGGGGATTATAATGTGTGTTTAATGTGTTTTTAGTTTAAACTATTTCAGGTGTTTGTTTTGAGGTTGCCTGTGTGTTTTTATACGCTGGTTTGGGCCTTCACTGAGTCTTGTGTGCTGTTTATTACTGTAATGATAAATGTTTAACCCTTTTTCTTTCAGCGCTACTAATGTTAGGGTTTCAGGTCCCAAAGGAACACCAACCATGGCTCCAGTGTGCACCAACGTCAGAAGAACTTGGACCATCTTTGCACACTTTAGGATCCAAGCTTGGTCCAGCTTGAAGAGGATATGGCAGTGATGACACGGCGTTGGATCCAAAGAACTTGGTAGGAGATGGTATTTTGGTTTTAGGAGGTTGTACAGGAGCGTTAAATTGGTTTTGCGACTGCATGAAATGTTTTTAATGTGTTTGGTGGTTAGCCTAGCATAGGCACATGTCCCCTGTCCCACTCCTGTTTCAGCCCCAAACAGTTCCACAAGCACAAAATTACACAAATGAAGCCTAGGTTTAATTGTACTGTTTTGTTCATGTGTGTTGGTGTTTAAATTTGGTTTAGTATTGTTTACTGGGGGTGCACCTCCAGTCTCTGTACTGTAATGATAAATGTTTAACCCTTTTTGTTTAAGCTCTACTAATTTTAGGGTTTCAGGTCCCAAAGGAACACCAACCATGGCTCCAGTGTGCACCAATGTCAGAAGAACTTGGACCATCCTTGCGCACACTGTAGGATCCAAGCTTGGTCCAAGCTTGAAGAGGATATGGCAGTGATGGCGCGGCGTTGGATCCAAAGAACTTGGTAGGAGGTGGTCTTTTGGTTTTGGGAGGATGTATATGAGTTTTAAACGGGTTTTGCGACTGCATGAAATGTTTTTAATGTGTTGTTTGGTGGTTAGCCTAGCACAGGCACATGTCCCCCTGTCCCACTCCTGTTTCAGCCCCAAACAGTTCCACAAGCACCAAATTACACAAATGAAGCCTAGGTTTAATTGTACTGTTTAGTTCATGTGTGTTGGTGTTTAAATTTGGTTTAGTATTGTTTACTGGGGGTGCACCTCCAGTCTCTGTTTAACTGTTGTATTAAATGATTGACCACGCCAGGCAAAATCTATTCTCTGGTTAAGGATTTATGTCACTTTTATGAAAGGCTCATATTTAACCTTTTTTAAGAAATTTTGCAGGTTTACCCTTAACGTAAAATGAAACGGGGATTACAATGTGTGTTTAATGTGTTTTTGGGTTGACCTCTTTCAGGTGTTTGTTTTGAGGTTGCCTGTGTGTTTTTTTCGCGGTTTGGGTGTTCACTGTGGGACAGATTCTTTTCTTGTGGAAACCTGATTGTTCTAACGCTAACCCCTTTAAATCTCCAGGTCATTTGAAGTATTTTGTCAAATCCTAACCCATTCCACCGGTTGAACTGGTTCTTTCAAAGGGCCTTATTGCCCTGAAGAGTTCAAATTTCAAATATTCAAAACTGGTTTGATTTATTGTTCTAACATTGTGCTCATTGTGTCATCTTAACAACGGTAAACTTGGAAACTGGGTCTTGTGTGCTATTTATTGGTGTGTATTTATTGTGCACCAACGTCAGAAGAACTTTGAGCATCCTTGCACACACCAAACACTTAGTCTTTTTTCCTGTAGTCTTTAAACTGGTTGAATATAAACACATTCCTAATGCTAATAACTGCTGCTACATGTTTGAGTCTCAGCTAAAATTTTCCAGAACATGTTTGAGCTACCTCTAGTCAATGCTAATGCTAAACAGCTAATCTGCAGCAACTGTTGTAGATTTTAACTCTTACTCTAGTTGTTGCGTTGCTGTGCATTGTAAATGTAATACTCTTTGTGCATGTTCTCTTGCTAACTACTAACAAACTATCTCAAACTGCTTTTCACTGGAGGTGGGTTTAATCCAGCCACAAAGGGTCACAAAAGTGTCCCCTTTGTGCCAGTCCCCAGCCTGGATAAATGGAGAGGGTTGCTCGAGTGTAAAACCCAAAACCTCATTACTGTCACACTTAATTTTCCTTTCTTATTCCTTTTTATATTATTTTGTTTGTATACACTTGTGTGTATGCTTTTGTCTCATGTAGACCCAGTTGCTGCCTGTGGTTGCGTCCTCTCAGTCCTTGTGTCTGGGTTCGGATGCAGGTTTGGCCTGTACCTTCTGTTCCTTCATGTGCCTGCTAGCTCATAGGTAAATGTGTTTTGAGCTAACAATAGACTTTTTACTGTTTTATTTGCAATAGAGCAGTGGTTCTCAAGCTGTGGGACGGAGGCTGCTTCTAGTGGTACTGGGGAGTCGTTTGCAGTTGAAGCCTTGATTTAGTATTTATTTAAAGCCATTGGTTCTTGTTTTAGTCCTACTTAAGTTGGAGCTAGACCTGGTTCTGTCCCAATTTAGTCCTGGTTTAGTGATGAGGATTGTACTGGTTTAAACCTGGGTTAGTCCCGGTTTAGGAAAGATTTAGGCTTATTTTGTCCCAATAACCTGGCCAAATCTTCTGAGGTAGTACTTGGTGTAAAGTTTAAGAATCACTGATCTAGATTGTTTTAAAGTTCTTGTTCTGCGACAAACCCTGTCTCCAGAGAACCAGAGCAGAAGATAACAGAGGTGAGGTCACAAGGCCACCAGAGGATGAAGACCCTTTTCCTTCAGCACCTGCCCTGGGGTGTAACCACATTTTGGTGTTTTGTTCAAAATAAATTCTGTTCTATTACAAAATAAGTGTTTTTTTTTTTTTTAATATTTATGTAGTTAGAAATGATTTCGAAAAGCTCCATCATGTCTTTACAATATTAAGCAGCAAAGCAATGGAATAAGATCCCCCTGAATTTGTATAGCCCCACTGTGTAATTTCTTTTGCTTGCAAAAGTCTAGTGGATGGCCTCTGTGATGTAACTTAGTAATGTGGGGCCCTAAAGGTTTTTAATTTATATAATGTTGTGGTTTACAAGAATTTTATTTTATTTTTTAATTTAAAAAGTTGCTTATTTACAAATATTTGGATAGAGGCATGTTTTTTTTAAATTACAATTTGTGTGTTTATCTTAAGAAAAGTGTTGTTTTTTTGTTATGAATTTACAACTTTAACCAAATTTTAATTTATATTAAAAACTCTGCAGTGTTAAGTGCTGCACCATAATTATTATGAATATTCAGTCTTGACATTGATTTACAAGGACCCACTCTAATGGGCCCCCAAACCTCCTGGGCCCCAGTGCAGTTGCACTGGCTGCACTGCCTGATGTTACGCCCCCGAGTCTTTGTGTGTTAACTGCTCATCTCTGTTACCCGTCTGGAGCTCCACCACACCCTGCCCTCCCAAACAGCACCACTCCTACTGTCATTCAGCACAAGGACTTCATCTTGTGTTACAACACCCACTGAACAGCAGGTCACTCACTTTCTCTGATCCACACGCATGTAATGTTCATATTTACATTTACATCAGTTCATTTATATATGCAAGTATTATTCATGAGTCTGATATTGAGTTAGTATATTCATACATTTATATTTTTTACAATAATAAAGGACAAAATGACAATTCAATTCAGGTTTTTTTGTATAGCCCAGTATCACAAAATCGCCTCAAAGGGCTTCACAAACTGTTGATCAAACATAAACACACGATCAGACTTAAAACACAATCAGCACAAACAATAACTACACTAAACTAAACAGACCCAGGACACGCCTGTCCTTAGACCCTCCTTCTCGGTAAGGAAAAACTCCTAAAAAAAAAAAAAAAAAACCCAGCTATGGGAAAAAAAGAAGAAACCTTATGGAGCCCATATTGAAGGAGAGATCCTCTCCCAGGACGGATAGGCAATGCTTCTAGGACTGCTTGTCTCTTAGTTCATCTATAGGATCATACACCAGCTCTGTAAGGATTCATCTAGACGAGAGTGGGTGAGATAGGTTGGTATATATATATATATATATATATATATATATATATATATATATATATATATATATATGAGGATTAGGTGGTTTGTTGTTTATGTCAGTCACACATGTACTCCCCATGCCAACCTGTAATAGGCCCAAAAAGTGATGCCGTAACCTCAGTGGATGTTAGCGCTAAGCTTGGCCTTGGAGAGCCCAAGGTTCTCCTCCCATAAACTAACACCTGTGCAATAGGACCATTGATACCATTGGATTTAACTCAACTTGACTCAAACGGACTATTAAGCCGGCTGGACTATACATTATCTGAGCTCAGATAGGAAACAAGGGCTTTCTTTTAAATTTGTATTGTACTAAAGTGCACTGTTACTACTATTATTGTTACATATGGTAATACTTTCAACAGCCAATTTTACATTGGTCTCCACTCATCTTTACCTTAGCCCCTTCTAATCATTGGCCCAACCCCTTATTTCTAGTCTTTCCATCATAAGGGTTACACTGTTAATAAAGCTCATTTGAATTTGCCTTTCTCTTTTCTCTTCCTCACAGCCGGCCAGAGCCGCGTTAGTGCGGGGGAGGGGTGCGCTCCTCTCTGCTCCAGCAGAGAGGAGCGCACCCCTCTCCTGGATACCTGCACACTGGAGAAATGCAGGTATCCAATAAACCATGAGCCCAGGCTCTGCACGAGCAGACAAAACTTTAGCCACAAGCAATGAAGAAGCAAATGGCATGTAGCAAACATGATCCTAGTGCATTTAGCTCCAGATGAGCTAAATGCATTACTCCTGTACCTTTGTGCATCTCATAACAACCACATTTATTAAATGACTAAAACTTTGTGCTGTTGCTGGGTTTCAGGGATGTCTCAGTAGCACACTGGGTAAGGTTGGAAGTCCTCAACCAGCTCTGCCAAAACTGAGACTTGAGCTTAAACACTGGGTGGAAACTCCGCCTACTCCACTTTCTTCACACTGGCCAGAGAGAGACAGAAATCCAGGTACCCACTTAGGTTCATTAACAGTTGCATGTAAAAGTACCTTGTTAATAAATAAATTAACATTTTATGTTCATAGATATACAGCAGGCAGAAGGAGCAGTAGCAGGACAAGGACAGCTGTGACAACCTGAACTGTGAACTGCACACTGAAGGTAAATACAGTATGTATGTATTTATAACCCATGTGTATCTTAACCCTTAATATGGTTTATAGTAATGTTAAAAGCACAAACATAATGCCCATAATAATTATACATTTCAAAATTTATCATACTTCAATATTTTTTAGAATAACGAAGAAAGCTTTGAATTTCAATATTGCTATATTTCACTATTCTTATGCATTCATTTTTGGTATAAAGTAATATATAATTTTTTAATTGTATTTACAGACTGATAGGACACCTGCGGAGCCTGTCCCAGAGCAGGAGGGTGGAAGCAGTGGACCTGACGTGCTCTTGAACTGCAGCTGGACTGGTCAGACAACAGTGATGGTGTACTGTGTACAAGAAGTGCACAAGTAGACTCTATATCCTGAGGATGCTCAGCCTTAACCTGTGCAGCAAGATGCAGGCGATATTCTCCCAGTGTGTGGTTGCTGTGCTTTTACTCACCGCTGGGTAAACTCTGAACAGGAGGACGGAGGGCAAAAGACTGAATAAACTGGTTTGCAAAACAGTCAGGTTCTCAGCAGAGACATTTGAGTCGGTGAGGGACAAAAGGACAGAACACAGGACACAGTTCAAACTGCTCTCCATCATGAACCATACTTGCTAGTACTACTACTTACATACTAACTAGTGCAGTAAAGGGGAACAGGAGGACACTGATCAAACTGATGTCCATCATGGACAAACCTTTATTTCACCGCACTATAGAGAGACAGGTGGACACCGTGCTGTAGAGAGACAGGAGGACTTCATTCATACTGTACTTAATACGTCTTTACCACTGTGTGAATCATGACTCAACACCTCATTGTTTAAGTCTCCTCTTTCATCAAGTACATTGCATATACTGTACTCTATATAATATAAATGAGATCATCCCAAGGTGTTATCCTTTGAATAAGTTCAATCTTCAGATATTTTTTTTTTAACTGTATGCTACAGGTAACAATACACCTGGACAGGTAACGCTCACCTGGTCAGGTAACGCTCACCTGGACAGGTAACAATCACTTGGACAGGTGAGTTCACCTGGTCAGGTTACAATCACCTGGAAGGTAACGCTTCACCTGGTCAGGTAACAATCACCTGGGACAGGTAACAATCACTTGGACAGGTGAGGTTCACCTGGTCAGGTAACAATCACCTGGTCAGGTAACAATCACCTGGACAGGTAACGCTCACCTGGACAGGTAACCGCCCCCCACATCCCCAGTCCTCTCAGCTGTCCTGTTGTTGCTCCTCAGGGTGTTCCCGCGGGAGCTGAAGGAGGTGTTCTGTTCTTGGAAAGAGGAGTGTGTCTCTCGCGGCCGTGGGGACATCTCTGAGCGTCTCATCACTGCGTCTCTGTTCCTGAGGTTCCTGTGTCCGGCGTAATGTCTCCCTCGTTATTCCAGCTCTGCTTCCGAGTATCCGGACGAACGCACCGCCAGAACGCTCACGCTCATCGCCAAAGTCATCCAGAATCTCGCCAACTTCAGCAAGTGTGTTGAGATCATACATGTCTACTGTCTGGTGCATGGTTCTGAACCAGGTCTTTGTCTGGTCTAGGTTTGGGTCTAAAGAGGACTACATGGTCTTCATGAATGACTTTGTGGAGAGACAGTGGAGCTCCATGCAGAGGTTTGTTCAGGAGATTTCGAACCATGACTCTCTGAACCAGAGCCAAGGCTTCGAGGGTTACATAGACCTCGGACGAGAACTGTCCACTCTTCACGGACTGCTGAGCGAGCTGGACCAGGTGAGACCGGGTCTGGAGAAGACGTGGATGCTATCTACTACCTACCAGGCTGCCAAGATAAAAAACTCTAAACCCTGTAACTCTGTCTCATCTCTCAGTCTCTTTTGGCCAAGCTGCCTCCTCTGCCGCGGATCCTCAGAGAGCTCTCATTGGCCCTGGTCAATCCTGGGGGCGTGTCTGCCGCTGCAGGGGGCGGGGTCACTTCAGGAACGGGCATGGCTGGACCAATAGGGGGCGTGTCCAGTCCAGAGCCTCAGCGAATGGCATCTCCTCCACTGTCCCCGCCTTTAACCAGTGTCAACCCTTCAGTGGGCGCTCTGGAGGCTGGGTAAGTGCCCCAGGGGTCTGAGCCGGGTTTAGAGGGATCTGAGCTGGTTTAGAAAGATCTGAAGTGGGTTTAGGGGGATCTGAAAGGGTTTAGGGGATCTGAACAGATTTAGAGGGATCTGAGCTGGTTAATGGGTTTTGTGTCAAATTTGCTTAATTGGTGGCTCGTTGGACATTTGAACATTTTGAATTCACTCGCTTCATTCACGAGAATAGAATTTGCTTCATTCATGTCAAAAGGGTGGAGTGGCCGCTAGGGCTCCTCCCACCTGAGGACCTCAGTGTCTCACCTGTGTCCCGTGTCCTCACCTGTTTCCCGTGTCCTCACCTGTTTCCCTTGTCCTCACCTGTTTCCCCGTGTCCTCACCCGTGTCCTGTGTCCTCACCTGTGTCCCATGTCCTCTCCCTTGTCCGTGTCCTCACCCGTGTCCTTGTCCTCACCTGTGTCCCATGTCCTCTCCCGTGTCCCGTGTCCTCACCTGTTTCCCGTGTCCTCACCCGTGTCCCGTGTCCTCTCCCGTGTCCCGTGTCCTCACCTGTTTCCCGTGTCCTCACCAGTGTCCTGTGTCCTCCTCCCGTGTCCCGTGTCCTCACCCGTTTCCCGTGTCCTCACCTGTGTCCTGTGTCCTCACCTGTGTCCCATGTCCTCTCCGTGTCCCGTGTCCTCACCCGTGTCTCGTGTCCTCTCCCGTGTCCCGTGTCCTCACCTGTGTCCTCTCCCGTGTCCTCTCCCGTGTCCCGTGTCCTCACCTGTGTCCCGTGTCCTCACCAGTGTCCCGTGTCCTCACCAGTGTCCCGTGTCCTCTCCGTGTCCTCTCCCATGTCCCGTGTCCTCACCAGTGTCCCGTGTCCTCTCCCGTGTCCTCTCCCGTGTCCCGTGTCCTCACCAGTGTCCCGTGTCCTCTCCCGTGTCCCGTGTCCTCTCCCGTGTCCCGTGTCCTCACCAGTGTCCCGTGTCCTCTCCCATGTCCCGTGTCCTCACGAGTGTCCCGTGTCCTCACCTGTGTCCGTGTCCTCACCTGTGTCCCGTGTCCTCACCTGTGTCCCGTGTCCTCTCCCGTGTCCCGTGTCCTCTCCCGTGTCCCGTGTCCTCACCAGTGTCCCGTGTCCTCTCCGTGTCCTCTCCCATGTCCCGTGTCCTCACCTGTGTCCCGTGTCCTCACCTGTGTCCCGTGTCCTCTTCCCGTGTCCCGTGTCCTCTCCCGTGTCCCCGTGTCCTCACCAGTGTCCCGTGTCCTCACCTGTGTCCCGTGTCCTCACCTGTGTCCCGTGTCCTCTTCCCGTGTCCCGTGTCCTCTCCCGTGTCCCGTGTCCTCACCAGTGTCCCGTGTCCTCTCCCATGTTCCGTGTCCTCACCAGTGTCCCGTGTCCTCACCTGTGTCCCGTGTCCTCACCTGTGTCCCGTGTCCTCTCCCGTGTCCCGTGTCCTCACCTGTGTCCTCTCCCGTGTCCTCTCCCGTGTCCCGTGTCCTCACCTGTGTCCCGTGTCCTCACCTGTGTCCCGTGTCCTCTCCCGTGTCCCGTGTCCTCACCAGTGTCCCGTGTCCTCTCCCGTGTCCTCACCTGTGTCCTCTCCCGTGTCCTCTCCCGTGTCCCGTGTCCTCACCTGTTTCCCGTGTCCTCTCCCGTGTCCCGTGTCCTCACCTGTGTCCCGTGTCCTCACCAGTGTCCCGTGTCCTCTCCCGTGTCCCGTGTCCTCACCAGTGTCCCGTGTCCTCTCCCGTGTCCTCTCCCCATGTCCCGTGTCCTCGACCAGTGTCCCGTGTCCTCTCCCGTGTCCTCTCCCGTGTCCCGTGTCCTCACCAGTGTCCCGTGTCCTCTCCCGTGTCCCGTGTCCTCTCCCGTGTCCCGTGTCCTCACCAGTGTCCCGTGTCCTCTCCCATGTCCCGTGTCCTCACCAGTGTCCCGTGTCCTCACCTGTGTCCCGGTGTCCTCACCTGTGTCCCGTGTCCTCACCTGTGTCCCGTGTCCTCTCCCGTGTCCCGTGTCCTCTCCCGTGTCCCGTGTCCTCACCAGTGTCCCGTGTCCTCTCCCGTGTCCTCTCCCATGTCCCGTGTCCTCACCTGTGTCCCGTGTCCTCACCTGTGTCCCGTGTCCTCTCCCGTGTCCCGTGTCCTCTCCCGTGTCCCGTGTCCTCACCAGTGTCCCGTGTCCTCACCTGTGTCCCGTGTCCTCACCTGTGTCCCGTGTCCTCTCCCGTGTCCCGTGTCCTCTCCCGTGTCCCGTGTCCTCACCAGTGTCCCGTGTCCTCTCCCATGTTCCGTGTCCTCACCAGTGTCCCGTGTCCTCACCTGTGTCCCGTGTCCTCACCTGTGTCCCGTGTCCTCTCCCGTGTCCCGTGTCCTCACCTGTGTCCTCTCCCGTGTCCTCTCCCGTGTCCCGTGTCCTCACCTGTGTCCCGTGTCCTCACCTGTGTCCCGTGTCCTCTCCCGTGTCCCGTGTCCTCACCAGTGTCCCGTGTCCTCTCCCGTGTCCTCACCTGTGTCCTCTCCCGTGTCCTCTCCCGTGTCCCGTGTCCTCACCTGTGTCCCGTGTCCTCACCTGTGTCCCGTGTCCTCTCCCGTGTCCCGTGTCCTCACCTGTGTCCTCTCCCGTGTCCTCACCTGTTTCCCATGTCCTCTCCCGTGTCCCGTGTCCTCACCTGTGTCCCGTGTCCTCTCCCGTGTCCCGTGTCCTCACCTGTGTCCCGTGTCCTCACCTGTGTCCCGTGTCCCTCTCCCGTGTCCTCACCAGTGTCCCGTGTCCTCTCCCGTGTCCCGTGTCCTCTCCCGTGTCCTCACCTGTGTCCCGTGTCCTCTCCCGTGTCCTCTCTCGTGTCCCGTGTCCTCACCAGTGTCCCGTGTCCTCACCTGTGTCCTCTCCCGTGTCCCGTGTCCTCACCAGTGTCCCGTGTCCTCTCCCGTGTCCCGTGTCCTCTCCCGTGTCCTCACCCGTGTCCCGTGTCCTCACCCATGTCCCGTGTCCTCTCCCGTGTCCCGTGTCCTCTCCCGTGTCCCGTGTCCTCACCTGTGTCCCGTGTCCTCACCAGTGTCCCGTGTCCTCACCTGTGTCCCGTGTCCTCACCTGTGTCCAGTGTCCCGTGTCCTCACCCGTGTCCCGTGTCCTCACCTGTGTCCAGTGTCCCGTGTCCTCACCCGTGTCCTCACCTGTGTCCCGTGTCCTCTCCCGTGTCCTCTCCCGTGTCCGGTGTCCTCACCAGTGTCCCGTGTCCTCTCCCGTGTCCTCTCCCGTGTCCCGTGTCCTCACCAGTGTCCCGTGTCCTCACCTGTGTCCCGTGTCCTCACCCGTGTCCTCACCTGTGTCCCGTGTCCTCTCCCGTGTCCTCTCCCGTGTCCCGTGTCCTCACCAGTGTCCCGTGTCCTCTCCCGTGTCCTCTCCCGTGTCCTCACCAGTGTCCCGTGTCCTCTCCCGTGTCCTCTCCCGTGTCCCGTGTCCTCACCTGTGTCCCGTGTCCTCACCTGTGTCCAGTGTCCCGTGTCCTCACCCGTGTCCCGTGTCCTCACCTGTGTCCAGTGTCCCGTGTCCTCACCCGTGTCCCGTGTCCTCTCCCGTGTCCCGTGTCCTCACCTGTGTCCCGTGTCCTCACCAGTGTCCCGTGTCCTCTCCCGTGTCCCGTGTCCTCACCAGTGTCCCGTGTCCTCTCCCGTGTCCTCTCCCGTGTCCCGTGTCCTCACCAGTGTCCCGTGTCCTCTCCCGTGTCCCGTGTCCTCACCAGTGTCCCGTGTCCTCACCTGTGTCCAGTGTCCCGTGTCCTCACCCGTGTCCCGTGTCCTCTCCCGTGTCCCGTGTCCTCACCAGTGTCCCGTGTCCTCTCCCGTGTCCCGTGTCCTCACCAGTGTCCCGTGTCCTCTCCTGTGTCCTCTCCCGTGTCCCATGTCCTCACCAGTGTCCCGTGTCCTCTCCCGTGTCCTCTCCCGTGTCCCGTGTCCTCACCCGTGTCCCGTGTCCTCACCTGTGTCCAGTGTCCCGTGTCCTCTCCCGTGTCCCGTGTCCTCACCAGTGTCCCGTGTCCTCTCCCGTGTCCCGTGTCTTCACCAGTGTCCCGTGTCCTCTCCCCGTGTCCTCTCCCGTGTCCCGTGTCCTCACCAGTGTCCCGTGTCCTCTCCCGTGTCCCGTGTCCTCTCCCGTGTCCCGTGTCCTCACCAGTGTCGCCGTGTCCTCACCCGTGTCCTCGTGTCCTCTCCCGTGTCCTCACCAGTGTCCCGTGTCCTCACCCGTGTCCTCTCCCGTGTCCTCACCAGTGTCGCCGTGTCCTCACCAGTGTCCTCGTGTCCTCTCCCGTGTCCCGTGTCCTCACCTGTGTCCCGTGTCCTCACCCGTGTCCCGTGTCCTCTCCCGTGTCCCGTGTCCTCTCCCGTGTCCCGTGTCCTCACCAGTGTCCCGTGTCCTCACCAGTGTCCCGTGTCCTCACCCGTGTCCCGTGTCCTCTCCCGTGTCCTCACCAGTGTCCCGTGTCCTCACCCGTGTCCCGTGTCCTCTCCCGTGTCCTCACCAGTGTCCCGTGTCCTCACCAGTGTCCCGTGTCCTCTCCCGTGTCCCGTGTCCTCACCTGTGTCCCGTGTCCTCACCCGTGTCCCGTGTCCTCTCCCGTGTCCCGTGTCCTCACCTGTGTCCCGTGTCCTCTCCCGTGTCCCGTGTCCTCACCTGTGTCCCGTGTCCTCACCTGTGTCCCGTGTCCTCTCCCGTGTCCCGTGTCCTCACCTGTGTCCCGTGTCCTCTCCCGTGTCCTCACCTGTGTCCCGTGTCCTCACCTGTGTCCCGTGTCCTCACCTGTGTCCCGTGTCCTCTCCCGTGTCCCGTGTCCTCACCTGTGTCCCGTGTCCTCTCCCGTGTCCCGTGTCCTCACCTGTGTCCCGTGTCCTCTCCCGTGTCCCGTGTCCCGTGTCCTCACCCGTGTCCCGTGTCCTCTCCCGTGTCCCGTGTCCTCACCTGTGTCCCGTGTCCTCACCTGTGTCCCGTGTCCTCTCCCGTGTCCCGTGTCCTCACCTGTGTCCCGTGTCCTCTCCCGTGTCCTCACCTGTGTCCCGTGTCCTCACCTGTGTCCCGTGTCCTCTCCCGTGTCCCGTGTCCTCACCTGTGTCCCGTGTCCTCTCCCGTATCCCGTGTCCTCACCTGTGTCCCGTGTCCTCACCCGTGTCCCGTGTCCTCTCCCGTGTCCCGTGTCCTGTGTGGCTGTGGAAACCCAGGACCATTAACCCCAGAGACAGAGCTGTGACAGCCTGGAGTTATTTCTTGTACATTAGCTCCCTCTGGTGGTTTCAGTGGGTATAGGTCTGTACACAGGGTCTGTATTTTCTGTTGTTTTGGAGATTGCAATAACTGCTAATCTAATGAGCACATCTCAGTATTTGGTAAAGTTCACCCCCCCTTTATAATTAAATAAAATAATCATTGTGTTTATCTGTGTTTTCTTGTCACGATGATCAGTTTTGTATCACATGACACATACTTTATAATACTGCATAATACTGTACAATACTGTATAATACTGTATAATACTGCATAATACTGTAAACCATAGCTCTCAGAGACTAAACAACCATTTATTTTTTTACAGCTAGAAATAGATCCTTTTGATTCCTGTCTTTATAAAAGTAGAAGCGCTGTTGTAGACTGTAGTTTACAGCTCTGGGTTCACTCTGACAGCCTCGATGATCGTTTTGCTCCATGGCAGGGATCTCCTCCTGTTATGTCGTACGTAACCACGTCACTGTTACAGCAGGTCTCTGATTCTTTAACGCACTGCAAATATTCTTCAAAGTTCAAATATTTCAACTTCAGCGAACAGAGAGTTGGGCAGGCACGTACTGCTTTCTACTATACATGTTTCATATTGAATTCTTAGATACTTCATATCTTGCACAGGCTTATTGCACTTCAGGTTAAAGCTAATATGCCTTTTGTGGCCAGTATTTGTTCTTCTGTGATGACAATAACATTGAATCTTGTAGTTTTTGTGGTGTATATAAATAAACAGTTTATAAAGTGAAAAAATACAGAACTATTCACTCCAGTTCATTTTGGCTTGAAAAACAACTACAATGCATGCAAATGATTCATATATCAAAATGTGTAAATATATATAATAAGTCATCCACCTTCAGGAGAGTGCTGAGGTAAAGAGAGAAATACAAATTATTATTATGTATTTAAGGAAAAAAAATGAATGAAAGTATCATTTCAGATGTTAGTCTACAAAGGGGCCAGCACTCACCATCCGACATTTGTGTGTGAGCAGACCGCTCAATGGCAGAAGCTTGTCCATGGTGGATCACAGGTATTTGGTGTTGGATTTCTTAGAGTTGTTTGCTTCATCTGTCGATTTGCTTCTTCACCTGTTCGCGGGACTTGTGCGTCAAATGCTCAATTCACAAGGGCTGACAGCGTCTGGTGGCTTAGATTTATCAGTGAGGTCTTAGTCGACTAACATGTCATTGGTTGATTAGTTGCATCCACTCTTTGCATCAAAAAAGCAAGTGTAATTTACTACTTTATAACTTTTATTTTTGATTTTATTTAATATAACTTCGATAAGTTTTGATTTTAGATAACATTGTATTTTACATCCATCTTTTGTAAATATTGTATCTCCTTATTAATGTGAAGTGACTTTTATGTATAACACTAGTAAGTCCCTCTACATGTCCTTTGGTCGATTTTGGTTGATTAATTGCTGTACTGGGCATAACTTCGGTCCTCTAACAACTTCTTTGGTCGACTACAGCCCTACAATTTGCACCATTTGTGCCGCAGGACTTTTGTTCACGCCTGCGTTACATAGACTTAACATGGAAATCACTTGCGCCAGATGCCTCATTCCCTTTCGGTGTGAACGTACCATTAGAGGGATCTGAGCAATTTTAGATGGATCTGCACTGGTGTAGAGGGATCTGAAGTCAGTTTCTCTGTTGTCTCACAGTTTGGTGGACTTCACGCGACTGCCATCGCCGACTCCTGAAAACAAAGACCTGTTCTTCGTGACGAAAGGCTCCAGCCTGCAGCCCGCCTCAGGTTCAGTCCTTTTTAATCCTTTAGAAAGGGTTAGGGTTAGTTCATGAAAACAGAAACAGGGTTAGGGTTAGTTCATAAACACAGAAACATGTAGAGAATAAACCTGGGGTTGGGGCTAAACTAAATTAAACTATTACACAGTTACATAAAGGTTTAAGGCCCTCAGTAACACTGTAGGGCTGTATCATGAAGTACTTGTTGTTAGGATATGTAGTATTCATGGAGTTACTTGTAGTATTCCTGAAGTTATCAGCAGTATTCCTGGAGTTAGTTGTAGTATTCATGGAGTAATAACAGTATTCCTGTAGGTATTAGCTGTATTCCTGGAATTAGTTGTGGTATTCATGGAGTTGTTTCCACAGAACCTCCTCCTTGGGTTCTGTGAGTCTCAAGGTCAGGGGCAGGTGCAAAGTCAGGGTTAGGGAGAGAGTCTCACATTGTTTAAACCTCTTCTCATTTAGGTCTAAGAATGTCTCCAAGCTCGTCTTACTCTGATCCTAATGACGCCAATGACGCTAACGAAGCTAACGACGCTAACGAAGCTAACATCGACGATGCAGTCGGACTCGACCCTGACTCCGCCCCTGGCGACGGCCTCGACGACGATGGCGGGTGGCGACGCGCGGGGCTCCTCCCCCTCTCCTTCCAGAACCCCGTCTATCACATGACCACGCCATCGCCACGGCAACCACCCAGTGAAGCGACCCCCCCGGATCCCACCCCCTCCGCTGCACAGGACTCCGGCGCCAAGCCCGCCTTCCTCACCCAGATGTCCGACCCCGCCCACTTTCCACCTGCAGATTCCGCCCCTTTTCAGAAAACGGTGCCAGAACGACTGTCGAGCTCCAGCAGCGGCGACGAGTTCAGAACTACGGCCGAGAACCCCCTCACAGGTACGAGAACCCCTTCACAGAACCTCCTCCTCACAGGTACGAGAATCCCCTCACAGAACCTCCTCCTCACAGGTACGAGAATCCCCTCACAGGTACGAGAATCCCCTCACAGAACCTCCTCCTCACAGGTACGAGAATCCCCTCACAGGTACGAGAATCCCCTCACAGAACCTCCTCCTCACAGGTACGAGAATCCCCTCACAGGTACGAGAACCCCCTCACAGAACCTCCTCACAGGTACGAGAATCCCCTCACAGAACCTCCTCCTCACAGGTACGAGAATCCCCTCACAGGTACGAGAACCCCCTCACAGAACCTCCTCCTCACAGGTACGAGAACCCCCTCACAGAACCTCCTCCTCACAGGTACGAGAACCCCCTCACAGAACCTCCTCCTCACAGGTACGAGAACCCCCTCACAGAACCTCCTCCTCACAGGTACGAGAATCCCCTCACAGGTACGAGAATCCCCTCACAGAACCTCCTCACAGGTACGAAAACCCCCTCACAGAACCTCCTCCTCACAGGTACGAGAATCCCCTCACAGAACCTCCTCACAGGTACGAAAACCCCCTCACAGAACCTCCTCCTCACAGGTACGAGAATCCCCTCACAGAACCTCCTCACAGGTACGAAAACCCCCTCACAGAACCTCCTCCTCACAGGTACGAGAATCCCCTCACAGGTACGAGAACCCCCTCACAGAACCTCCTCCTCACAGGTACGAGAACCCCCTCACAGGTACGAGAATCCCTTCACAGAACCTCCTCCTCACAGGTACGAGAATCCCCTCACAGGTACGAGAACCCCCTCACAGGTACGAGAATCCCTTCACAGAACCCCCTCACAGAACCTCCTCCTCACAGGTACGAGAATCCCCTCACAGAACCTCCTCCTCACAGGTACGAGAATCCCCTCACAGGTACGAGAACCCCCTCACAGAACCTCCTCACAGGTACGAGAATCCCTTCACAGAACCTCCTCCTCACAGGTACGAGAATCCCCTCACAGGTACGAGAACCCCCTCACAGAACCTCCTCCTCACAGGTACGAGAATCCCCTCACAGGTACGAGAACCCCCTCACAGGTACGAGAATCCCCTCACAGGTATGAGAATCCCCTCACAGAACCTCCCCACGGGTATGAGAACATCTCGGGTTACTTGAATGTAACCCTGTTCCCTGATAAAGCGAGAACGAGATGCTGCGTAGCATACGCTATGGAAACGGTTGTTGGGTAAGGTTGTTTGTTGAACCGGTTGTGAAGCTCGTGTGTCAAACACACCAAAGGGATTTGGCCTGCTTTTATACCTCGTGCTCAATCAACATTACCTGCGAGATTGGGCGCACCTGGCTTGATAGAGCTGGGGAGGTATAAAAGGCACGTGAAAGGAACAGTCTCCAGAACAGGTTTGTCTGACGACCGCCCAGACACGCCTCCAGGGGCAGCACTGCAAACGCATCATCTCGTTCCCGCTTTATTGGAGAACCCGAGACGTTCTTCTTCAAAAGCTAAACTTCTGGCACAGGGGGCCAGGGAGGACGTGTTATCAGACCCATGCTCAGCGGAAGCATGGGTCTCGTCCTCGTCTGGCAGAAGCGCAAGGGACCTCTGATCCCGGCGCCGCCGCCAGCTCGACAAGCGACACCCGGGGAAGTGCTCCGTCGCAGTAATGTTCATATTTATTTTAGTATTTCAGTGAGAAATGTACTGACTGAGACTGCCAGACTCCAAAACTATCAGGTTCTCAATTTCCAACATTAGAATTTGCCTTATCCTACAGTCACAAAATGTCCGCCGCAGTTGCCACGGAAGCGTATGAGTAACACGTTCTGTCTCTTTAAGGTGGTTCTCGTCAGAGCGGGCCTCAGCGGCGGATCGACCAGCCTCCTCCAGCGGCGCCCCCGCGTGGTCGAACCCCTCCCAGCATGCACTGCGGTTCAAGCCACGCCCACACCCCTCCCAGCATGCTGGCGGGCTCCGCCCACTATCCCCGCCCCGCCTCCGGCAGCATGATGTCATCGAGTCCCGATTGGCCGAGCTCCAGGCTCCGTCAGACGTCCTCTTCGTCCAAAGGAGACAGCCCCGAGAAGCAGCGCACCACCAAAGTCTGTATTAGTCTGAGTCTGAGTCTGAGTCCAAGTCTGAGGGTCTGAGTCTGAGTCTGAGTCCGAGTCTGAGGGTCTGAGTCTGAGTCTGAGTCTGAGTCTGAGGGTCTGAGTCTGAGTCTGAGTCTGAGTCTGAGGGTCTGAGTCTGAGTCTGAGTCTGAGTCTGAGTCCGAGTCTGAGGGTCTGAGTCTGAGTCTGAGGGTCTGAGTCTGAGTCTGAGTCTGAGTCTGAGGGTCTGAGTCTGAGTCTGAGGGTCTGAGTCTGAGTCTGAGTCTGAGTCTGAGTCTGAGGGTCTGAGTCTGAGTCTGAGGGTCTGAGTCTGAGTCTGAGGGTCTGAGTCTGAGTCTGAGTCTGAGTCTGAGTCTGAGGGTCTGAGTCTGAGTCTGAGGGTCTGAGTCTGAGTCTGAGTCTGAGTCTGAGGGTCTGAGTCTGAGTCTGAGTCTGAGTCTGAGTCTGAGGGTCTGAGTCTGAGTCTGAGTCTGAGTCTGAGTCCGAGTCTGAGGGTCTGAGTCTGAGTCTGAGTCTGAGGGTCTGAGTCTGAGTCTGAGGGTCTGAGTCTGAGTCTGAGTCCGAGTCCGAGTCTGAGGGTCCGAGTCTGAGGGTCTGAGTCTGAGTCTGAGTCTGAGGGTCTGAGTCTGAGTCCGAGTCTGAGTCTGAGGGTCTGAGTCTGAGTCTGAGTCTGAGGGTCTGAGTCTGAGTCCGAGTCTGAGGGTCTGAGTCTGAGTCTGAGGGTCTGAGTCTGAGTCTGAGGGTCTGAGGGTCTGAGTCTGAGTCCAAGTCTGAGGGTCTGAGTCTGAGTCTGAGTCCGAGTTTGAGTCTGAGTCTGAGGGTCTGAGTCTGAGTCTGAGTCTGAGTCTGAGGGTCTGAGTCTGAGTCTGAGTCTGAGGGTCTGAGTCTGAGGGTCTGAGTCTGAGGGTCTGAGTCTGAGTCTGAGTCTGAGTCTGAGTCTGAGGGTCTGAGTCTGAGTCTGAGAGTCTGAGTCTGAGTCTGAGGGTCTGAGTCTGAGTCTGAGTCTGAGGGTCTGAGTCTGAGTCCGAGTCTGAGGGTCTGAGTCTGAGTCTGAGGGTCTGAGTCTGAGTCTGAGGGTCTGAGGGTCTGAGTCTGAGTCCAAGTCTGAGGGTCTGAGTCTGAGTCTGAGTCCGAGTTTGAGTCTGAGTCTGAGGGTCTGAGTCTGAGTCTGAGTCTGAGTCTGAGGGTCTGAGTCTGAGTCTGAGTCTGAGGGTCTGAGTCTGAGGGTCTGAGTCTGAGAGTCTGAGTCTGAGTCTGAGTCTGAGGGTCTGAGTCTGAGTCTGAGAGTCTGAGTCTGAGTCTGAGGGTCTGAGTCTGAGTCTGAGCCCGAGTCCGAGTCTGAGGGTCCGAGTCTGAGGTCTGAGTCTGAGTCTGAGTCTGAGGTCTGAGTCTGAGTCCGAGTCTGAGTCTGAGGTCTGAGTCTGAGTCTGAGTCTGAGGGTCTGAGTCTGAGTCCGAGTCTGAGGGTCTGAGTCTGAGTCTGAGGGTCTGAGTCTGAGTCTGAGGGTCTGAGGGTCTGAGTCTGAGTCCAAGTCTGAGGGTCTGAGTCTGAGTCTGAGTCCGAGTTTGAGTCTGAGTCTGAGGGTCTGAGTCTGAGTCTGAGTCTGAGGGTCTGAGTCTGAGGGTCTGAGTCTGAGGGTCTGAGTCTGAGTCTGAGTCTGAGTCTGAGTCTGAGTCTGAGTCTGAGAGTCTGAGTCTGAGTCTGAGGGTCTGAGTCTGAGTCTGAGGGTCTGAGTCTGAGTCTGAGTCTGAGGGTCTGAGTCTGAGGGTCTGAGTCTGAGTCTGAGTCCAAGTCTGAGGGTCTGAGTCTGAATCCGAGTCTGAGGGTCCGAGTCTGAGTCTGAGTCTGAGGGTCTGAGTCTGAGTCTGAGTCTGAGGGTCTGAGTCTGAGGCTGAGTCTGAGTCTGAGTCTGAGGCTGAGTCTGAGTCTGAGGCTGAGGGTCTGAGTCTGAGGCTGAGTCTGAGTCTGAGTCTGAGTCCGAGTCTGAGGGTCTGAGTCTGAGTCTGAGTCTGAGTCCGAGTCCGAGTCCGAGTCCGAGTCTGAGGGTCTGAGTCTGAGTCTGAGTCTGAGTCTGAGTCCGAGTCCGAGTCCGAGTCTGAGTCTGAGTCTGAGTCTGAGTCCGAGTCCGAGTCTGAGTCCGAGTCTGAGTCTTGAGGGTTTATTATTAGATTTTAGATTTAATACAAAAGACCAGCTCCTGCCTCTGCGCTGGTCACGCACTGTGCCCAGCGTAATAATAATAGTAATAATAATAATAATAATAATAATAATAATAATAGTAATAATAATAATAATAATAAATTATAATAACAACAACAATAATAATACTGATTATTTTACATCATATTCTTTTAATTAAAAAAATGTACTAATTAATTGCAAATCTGGAAGAAAAAAAAAATCGTGATTAATCGCATTATGAATTCATGTACAAACACAAAATTGTAAATTTAGAACATTTATTTTGAATTAACCTTCACATACTTTACTGTAAACTTGTGCAATGCAAACAAAACTTGCAAAGAAAATAAATGAATCTCTCTTTGAGAGCTGTAACTCAGACAAAGTTTGCCTAAATAAGGTACAACCAACAAATACACAAAACTTACCTAAAGAAGCTTGTGTAATCTCTTTTAGAACTTTAACAAAAATAAGTTTAATTCTTCAATTAATAACAATTGTTGTGGTTCACAGCAGTGTAAATACTCTGAACTGTGTTACTGCAGTCACCTTTGCATAGACTGCACATAACTTTAGTTTTGTTTGGTGACGATTTGAAGCAGAATTGTGCGTTTAGCGATGTGTCTTTGGTCTCATGTTGCTTTAGGCTCGTTCCAGATGAACTGCGCTGCAGCAGGAGGAGGGGAAATACTCCTGTACTGAGGACAGTTTGTGGCTCAGATCACGCCTGAAATCCACATCTCGCGTGTGTTGGATATGATTTTGAAAATAAATGCATTAAAATGATTTGTAAGAACTTTTGTGTCTATGGCCTGACCACAGTCTGTAACTGAGCCACATTCAGCTGTGGTTCTTAGCTTTATGTCTAAGTTTACACTTTATAAATGTTAAAACAGCCTTCAATAACAGCAGATATTGTGCACAATCTTTTTAATAATATTCTACTTCACACTGAGCAGCGGGACAGAGTTTATCCAGGTCACAGCTGGAACTGTAAAGTCTGTATTTTACCAAAAAAAGAGGCGGGGGAGGAGGAGCGGGGGGCAGTGAAGCGTTGTGCGTTACGTTTCTGATCAGCTCAGACTCAGATCCATCACCTGTTCACCGCTGACAGCTGAGCGTTTTCCCATCATGCACTGAGCCCTGCAGCCTGCGCAGTTGCTCCTGATGCCCTGCAGGGGGCCCGGTCTCGTTTGGATCTCACGGTGACCGTCGCACTTGTGGCATCAGAGCGAGTCGGACCTGAGCACTGCGTACAGACCGACACTGATGGAAACTGCGCAGGTTTGGTTAATCTCAAACGCCTGATGGATGGAAATGGAAATGTGTCGTCTTCTACGCTCGCGAAGACCCGCGGCCTCTGTCAGTGTCGTAATATTTTTGTAATCAAATTAATCAATGCGTCAATTGAAATTAACGCGATTAAATTAATAAATGAATGCACTGCGTTAAGGCCATAATTTTTCCAGCCCTAATTCTTTTATTTCCACCGATGTCTGGCGGCGTAAAAGTGTCGGTGTAAAGTTGTGTGACTTAATGAAAGAGTAAATGCTTTAAAGGATATTTACTGTACATTCTGCTTTTATTATTAATTTAATCCTGGTCACATTTTACAAGCTTTAAAAAAAATGAATAAATACTCTAACACAAAGAAACAGCAGAGGGCAGCAGTTCTGATGTGAACACAAACAGTGAAAAGAAGCTGTTTACTTCCTTAAACTTTGTGTCTGATCCATTTTCCCCCAAAGTAAAAATATTTGTCAGTAATCAAACAGCGGTGCCTTGTTTCCTCGATAAATGACTCAGAGCAGATTTAGACTGGATTTAGACTGGTTTTTGAGGTCTCAGAGCGTCTGTGGTTCTGATCCTGGTCTCAGTGGTTCTGATCCTGGTCTCAGTGGCTCTGACCTGGCTCTGATCCAGGTCTCAGTGGTTCTGATCCTGGTCTCAGTGGCTCTGACCTGGCTCTGATCCAGGTCTCAGTGGTTCTGATCCTGGTCTCAGTGGCTCTGACCTGGCTCTGATCCAGGTCTCAGTGGCTCTGATCCAGGTCTCAGTGGTTCTGATCCAGGTCTCAGTGGTTCTGATCCAGGTCTCAGTGGCTCTGATCCTGGTCTCAGTGGCTCTGACCTGGCTCTGATCCAGGTCTCAGTGGTTCTGATCCAGGTCTCAGTGGCTCTGACCTGGTTCTGATCCTGGTCTCAGTGGCTCTGACCTGGTTCTGATCCAGGTCTCAGTGGTTCTGATCCAGGTCTCAGTGGCTCTGACCTGGTTCTGATCCTGGTCTCAGTGGTTCTGACCTGGTTCTGATCCTGGTCTCAGTGGCTCTGACCTGGTTCTGATCCTGGTCTCAGTGGTTCTGACCTGGTTCTGATCCTGGTCTCAGTGGCTCTGACCTGGTTCTGATCCTGGTCTCAGTGGTTCTGACCTGGTTCTGATCCTGGTCTCAGTGGCTCTGACCTGGTTCTGATCCTGGTCTCAGTGGCTCTGACCTGGTTCTGATCCTGGTCTCAGTGGTTCTGACCTGGTTCTGATCCTGGTCTCAGTGGCTCTGACCTGGTTCTGATCCTGGTCTCAGTGGCTCTGACCTGGTTCTGATCCTGGTCTCAGTGGCTCTGACCTGGTTCTGATCCAGGTCTCAGTGGCTCTGATCCAGGTCTCAGTGGTTCTGACCTGGTTCTGATCCAGGTCTTGGTTCTGTCCAGGCTCCCTCTCCCTGTGCTCTGGACCGGACGGCAGCGTGGCTCCTCAACATGAACTCCTCGTACGGAGAAACAGAAGAAGAACGACACGAGGAGGCGGCCGTCGAGAAGGTGCTCCTCCTCCTTCATCCTCCCTCTCCCGAGACACCTCCCCCTGCTCCTTCTCCCCAGACACTCCCTCCACCTCCTCCCTCTCCCCAGACACCTCCTGCTGTAGTCTCATGCAGACTCTGTGTGTGTAGTACCAGCAGGAGATTGCGGTGCTGCAGGAGAAGCTGAGAGTGGCCGCTCTGCGTCAGGAGGAGTGTGAGGCGCGGCTCCTGGTCCAGGACCAACAGAACCAGCGCATGTTACAGGAGTACCAGGTAGAACCCGGCATGTTACAGGAGTACCAGGTAGAACCTCACGTTACAGGAGTACCAGGTAGAACCCGGCATGTTACAGGAGTACCAGGTAGAACCCGGCATGTTACAGGAGTACCAGGTAGAACCCGGCATGTTACAGGAGTACCAGGTAGAACCTCACGTTACAGGAGTACCAGGTAGAACCTCACGTTACAGGAGTACCAGGTAGAACCCGGCATGTTACAGGAGTACCAGGGAGAACCCGGCATGTTACAGGAGTACCAGGTAGAACCTCACGTTACAGGAGTACCAGGTAGAACCCGGCATGTTACAGGAGTACCAGGTAGAACCTCACGTTACAGGAGTACCAGGTAGAACCTCATGTTACAGGAGTACCAGGTAGAACCTCTTGTTACAGGAGTACCAGGTAGAACCCGGCATGTTACAGGAGTACCAGGTAGAACCTCATGTTACAGGAGTACCAGGTAGAACCTCATGTTACAGGAGTACCAGGTAGAACCCGGCATGTTACAGGAGTACCAGGTAGAACCCGGCATGTTACAGGAGTACCAGGTAGAACCTCATGTTACAGGAGTACCAGGTAGAACCCGGCATGTTACAGGAGTACCAGGTAGAACCCGGCATGTTACAGGAGTACCAGGTAGAACCTCATGATACAGGAGAACCAGGTAGAACTGCAACAGAACTTCAATATTATAAGAGTTATTATTACAGTGTGTGAAGGGCTGGGTACTGTTAAACAATACTTTGTGGTACTGCAGGTACTGCAAAAAAATAATTTTATTTGATACCAAGTTTCATTTCCAGTGGGACCTTTAATGTTCTTTTTTATCAATCAAAAAAATAACAATAATTTATTTACACTACTGGTTTTAAGTGTGCTAAAAATGGGTCTTTTATTCATGACTTTGTGTTTTATGATTGTTGAAGATGAATTAGCTCACCATAAATATCAGAAGAAGTATTGTATTTGAACTGGTATCAAAAAAGTCTGAATGTTATCCAGCGCTAAACGTGTGACCTGTGCTGTAGGTGCGTTTGGAGGACACCGAGAGTCGTCTGAGGAGGCTTCAGGACGATAAAGATTTGCAGATGAACAGCATCATCACACGGTACTGTACCTGCAGCTGTGAACACAAACACACCACCAGTATTTCTCAGTAGTCCAAATACCACAGTACTGCAGTACTACAGCCCTGACATTAGCAACCAGCGTCTGAACCCACCAATAAGAGCCATGTATCATCAGCAGATATCACTGAGGAGCTCCAGACGTCCAGCTGTCGTGTGTTCTGTCGTAAATGTGACCTCAACATAGCCACCTTGGGTTATAGGAGTAGCACCTCTGTCCTAAAATAATGTTCTCTGTGTTCCACTCTGCTCAGGCTGATGGCAGTGGAGGAGGAGCTGAAGAAGGACCACTCTGACATGCAGGCAGTGGTGGACTCCAAACAGAAGATCATCGAGGCCCAGGTAACTCTACAACCTGCTCTGATCCCTCTAAAACCCGTTACAATACCTCTAAACCTGGTCTAAACCTGGTCTTAAACTGGTCTAAACCTGGTCTTAACCTGGTCTAAACCTGGTCTTAAACTTGTCTAAACCTGGTCTAAACGTGGTCTTAAACTGGTCTAAACCTGGTCTAAACCTGGTCTTAAACTGGTCTAAACCTGGTCTTAACCTGGTCTAAACCTGGTCTTAAACTTGTCTAAACCTGGTCTAAACCTGGTCTTAAACTGGTCTAAACCTGGTCTAAACCTGGTCTAAAGGTGGTTCTTGTCTTCAGGAAAAGCGGATCTCCAGTCTCGATGCGGCCAACACTCGTCTGATGGCGGCTCTAACTCAGCTGAAGGAGCGTTACGCAGTGACATCACAACGTAACGGACTGTCTCCCAGCAACACCTCCTCCCTCCAGATCACAGAGAACGGAGAGTTCAGGACCAACCCAGGACCGTAGAGCGGGACTCCACCTGGTCCACTCCCTAACCAGGACCAATCCATCACCAGACCTGGAACACTGACCAGGACTTCTAGGACCAGGATTATACCAAGACTAAACCAGGACTAAACCAGGAATAAACCAGGACTATACCAGATCTAACCCACAACTGAATCAGGCCTAAACCAGGATTAAATCTGGTGTAAATCAGGTGTAAAGCAGATCTAAACCAGGACTAAACCAGATCTAAACCAGGACTAAACCAGGTCTGAACTGGGACTATGTACATGTGTGTAAATAGGAAAATGTTGTGGTCGTATGATCAGTCTTCTACTGTTTATGGGTTATTATTTATTGATTATTTATTGATTAGCTTCTGTAACCATGGAGATGGGATGCAGTCTGTAGCCATAGCGACGAGACATGCTGTGTAACCATGGAAACGGAAACATAGTCTCACTGTACCTAAATGTTTACTGTGAATATGAAAAATAAAATTATGAAAAATACAACACAATGCTGTGTTTGAGGTCATTTTCTCAGTCTCATGTTTGTGATGAAGGGGTTAGGGGTTAGGCTCGAGGACTCTCCGTGACCATGGGTGGTGAATTTCTCCACTGTGACATTAATAAAGTTAAATCTAGTCACACTGTAGATGAAAGATGCAGTTCACAGAGAGCCAAAGGTAGTGCACTGGCTCACGCACCTCATCGCCGCTCTTCCTACCTCTACTCTCCTCCTCCATTATGTATGTTGCTCAAAGTTTATATTTTCCATCACTGAAAGGCGTCTTCAATGGCTTCCCAGAGGCATCACAGCAGAGCATCCCATGGTCCAAGGTGGAGACTGGGAGAGTTTTGAGGTTCCAGATGTTCCATGGTCCACTGTGACTGTGTCCAGGGTTAGGTTTAGGCAGTGGTGTTATAGAGGGTTAGGGTTAGTGTTAGGATCAGGGTTAGGATGTATAATAGGTGTTTAGTGTTAGGGATATAGAGCAACTTACCACTCGAAATTGATCACATTGAAATATCTCGAGAACAGAATGAGATAGAGCTCTAATTCGTTTTGCGTTGTGATCAGTTCGCACTTTGCTTTCCATTGATGTATGATCGCTGTGGGCCTTACCGTTCTTGAGATCCCAACATGCCCCCCCCCCCCCCAAATTGATTACAATCCTAATTCTTTTTGCGTTGTGCTCAGCTGGGCCTAAGCTATCTGCTGATATGTGTTTGGATTTTGAAATTGTCTCGATGACTCTCCCTATAGCACTCCATGTGAGTGAATAGTTGATAGAGAGTCAAAGGTAGTGCACTGGCCCACGCACGTCATCTGCAACTCCCCAAGTCTTTGACAGGGTAGGGTTTAAGATTAGGGTTTTGTTTTTTAGAGAGATTTAGTTTGAGAGACACATCTTCAGTAGTGTACCTTGGAATCATTGGGTGTTTCGGCCATTACCACTAAACACCCTCCTCCAAGGGCGGCCCCGACGAGGTTGATCAAGCCTCGTGGTGTGTCTCAATTAGTAAGGTAAGTAGTAATTTGGTCCGTTTAGGTTTTCGGTTTCAGGTATTTAAGGTAAGTATAAATAGTTTAAGGTTAGGGTTAGGCGTAGATTCAAACAGGTTAAGGTTAGGGTTAAGGCCAAGTTAGGGTTTAGGTTTCAGGTAAGTATAAATAGGTTAGGGTTAGGCGTGTATCTAGGATATTTGTATATATCTCGATGAGTCTCCCCACCCGCTCAGTGTGAGCAGGCAGTTGAATGGAGAAACAAAGGGTAAGCACTGGCACACGCACGTCGCACATCCTCCCCTGTCTCCTGTCCTTGGCATGGAATGTGTAGTACAATACAGTGTGAAAAAGAAAGGAAAGAAATATGTAAACATCTGACTGGCCATGCCCATGGGATAAAGGCCATCCCTCAGAAACATGACAAGTTCTCCACCACAAAGAATGTATAAAATATAAATATAATGTCAAATGTTGTACTAAGTCCATAGGTTACAAATGAAGAAGTCATTAAAGGTAGTTGTCCTGTGTCTTGTGTATCCGGATTTAAGGAAGAACGCAGTCTGTTATTATTTTCCTATTTAGTGTTATTATTTTAGATAAGACCTATTTTTAAGTTTATGAAGGACACATCATCAGTAGTGCACCCTGAAATCCTCGAGTGTTTCGGCCATTTATCACTAGACACTCTCATTCAGGGGAGGCCCCCCCAGGCTGATCAATTCCTGGGGTGTGTCCACTAATTTAAAGTAAGTAAACTAATCTAGTCCGAGTGTTTTTATAGTGTTCAAGTATTAATTCGAGGTTGTTTCTTATCATATATTAAAGGTTTTAAATTCGAACGCCGTTAAAGTGTTTTTTTTTTTTTTTTTTTTTTTTTTTTTTTTTTTTTTTTTATTAAAATTCGAACCGAGAGTATTCCCTTTATATAGTTAATATTATAGTTCCAAAATATTATCATTAACAAGGATTGATATATTACGAAGGCCAGGATTAGTTTATCATTGATTAAAATTATTTGTAGTCCTTTAAGTATAAATCTAAAATGAAATAAAAATAAAAATAAAAACCAGTCCCTAAACAGTATGGAAAAAATACATTAGATTCAGAAAGGATAAAATCAAAATAATCGTTCAGTAATTCAATGAGGAAATAAATAAATAAATAAATAAACAAATAAACAAACAGATAAGGTGCGTAACCATAATTATAAAAGACATTTGGCGCTTATCAGTTTACCGTGGGACAGAAGTAACGTCCGTGAAGAAAAAGAAAACTGTGGAGAGAAGCAAAATATGCAGGAAAAAAATGCAGGAAAAAAATACAATCCATAATATTAAAAAAGATGACAACAATTTTTTGTGAACTAACCCAAGGCCCAGGCCCTTCGTTAACACCGCTGGGTATCCAAGCCCGGACCCCGGGAGCCCAAACGATTATTAATTTCCTGCGGCCGCGCACCAGGGGAGGAGCTCCCAGGCCCCGTGTCTCCTCCACGAAGGAGGGACCGGGAAGACCGGAGCCAGCCGCGACAGAGCGCTGCCTCTCCCGCCACTCCCGGGGGGGTCCGGGAGCTCCGGACCCCAGAGAGGTCCCCGGGACCAGCGGCGACTCGCACCGCCTTCCCGGGGAACTCCCGGCGCCAGCGGCCCCACAGGTCGTAAAGAAAATAGTAAACAAACCGTTCTCGCGGTCGTTAGCGGCCCAGCCTCAAAGGGAGGAGTCCCCAGCCCCGCGCCCTGTTCCGTAACCGAGACCCTATGGGGACCGGAGCCAGCCGCGACATAGCGCTGCCTCTCCGGCCCCTCCCGGGGCCAGGGAACTCCAG